>OY751095.1:11805000-12186066 GCA_963564075.1 Eupithecia subfuscata
CACGACAATTTTTGTTTCGCTGTTCAAAGGTGGATTTGTCATTGAAATAGAGTCTTTAAGCTTTGAAAAAAGAATTTCTTTAATTAACAGAGCTATTATGTAATTGGAAAGAACAGGTATTAACTAATCTTTTTACTTATATGAAAAATATGGGTGCTTCCTCGTAGCCTAACTAGATTTATTAATTCTATTTATTACAGCTGTATTTATAAACCCTCTTCCTAATTTGATAATAATTTAGGGTATACAATTTGACTTGTCTAAGTGCTTACTTTGTAAGCCTAAAGAAATAAATTTATTGAAATCTGATAAACAAACTATAATTTACTAATTGGAATTCCTATCATTTTTCCTCATCCCTTTGTAACCTGCCTGACTCCTTGTCAATTGAACCGAATTATAATAAGTATTGACATTGGCTAAGTACAGTCAGACGCAAAAATACATGACAACACGTGAACCAAACAGCTAAGCCTTATTTTGTACAAGTTATTCGTCCCACACCGTGACACAAAGCACCACGTGGTGCCCACCTACGGCTGCGGGTCGCACCGCCGCCGAGGCTTCCGAGTGAATGAGAAGGACACCCAACATGAGATCACAAAGCATGTATCGCATTAAAATTTGTCAAATTGAATAACCGTTTTTTTTTATAATTTTCTATTCTGAATTCTACTTGGAATAATTTTTATATTATTACCACGATATAATTATTACGATTACGATTATTATTACGATATAATTTCATTTGATAGCAAAGTGATAGTTCAAAGTAAATACGTCGTGAGTTTCCGAAACTTACATTAGTCTTGAGTTTAAAGCAGAAAAGCAGACTTGCTCTAAAGTTCGTCAAAACAGTTAGGTATATTTAGATTAGCTGTTGGTTAGAGGTGCTTACATTGCTTATACTACAGTGATACAAACATCTACGACAACACTGGACAATTAACTGGCATACGTATAAACCTCTCAACTTTAAGCCAGAGTCAATTCGAAGTCTGAAAGAGAAAAAAACCATTGCTAATGCTGAAAGTTGAGGGTTGCTTAGGTGCGTCGCTCACTCGAGCAAGAGACGAGGCGGTGTCGATGCGCAAGCGCACAAGCGGCGACTCGTATCTACGTTTTCTTTAGAAATAAATCATTCATGGGCGCTCATTCAGGGGCGTCATTTTGCCTGCCCGCGTCTCGACTCCTTCGCCATTTATTTGAGTCGAGCCTCGATTCTACATAGAGATCATGCCTCGACTGTCACCGTCACGACCTCGTCTTGACTTACCAGTGAGTAACGTGCCTTATAATTAAGAGGGTACGTAAACATTCTCACACAAAGCGTCACAAGTGAACATTGTGCTATGTTTTTCAGCCGCAATTCATATAATCCAGTCCATTACACTACACCTACTTTATACCAACCAACCAACCAAATCAACAATCAAGTCATATCACACTGATTGTTAAGTCTTTGAATCATTTTATTTTCAAATTAGAGTGTAAATTATTGGTATATAATACCATTTCTAAATGACTACTTTAGTCTTTAAGATATCCTGACAAAGTTAAAAAATATCTAATATGGCTTGTGTTACGAAGATTTCGATGCATCTCCTTCTGAAGAACTAACCTGAACAAAAGTTAATTTAGCTGGGAATTTTCTTCTCTGAAAAACTTTGTTGCTCGACAGCGCTACGCCCAACTTTGGGCTGTTTTTACGCAATACTTTCAAATATTAAGTCTTGATATTTTATAAGCGTCTTTGTGTTAGTAGTATAAAGTAGGTGAGTTTTAGTTAAGTTTTAACTTAACATGAACTTCCGTACACTAAAAATACAATAATCAAATGTGAGTTCCTAATAATTCATTTTATATGGTTTATATTCTAAGTTTATATTGTATCATGCGTCAAAGAACAAAATATCAAAATTTGAAGTACATAAAATAAAAATGAAAACATGTGGGTATGCATAAATACTAGATACATCAGAGATACACAGATACATACGGGTTATAAGAATATAAATAATCTGACTATAAAATAAGATGTAAAAAACATTGAGTTGCTACTGGGTTGATCAATAACCTGTAGTGCTCTTAATTACGTTATTCAACTACTCGTTGCTTAGGTATTTCAGTGCACGGCAGTGTTAAACATATTGCAGTATTGCATCTAAATGTTTCTGTCAACACATTGTGATAGGCTGTTTCGGAATCTCCGAGGAACCACTAACGGTCCATGCTAAAAATGCTCATCTAAGGGATTCAACAAACAGGGTGTATTCTAAGTACTTAGATATAGGTTTCCTTACTTTTTGTCAATCGGTGGGCTTATTTTTAACCAATTACTGAGCATTGGTACAAGTGTTAGCGGTAAACGCATATTGTTTTTCGCCCTGCAAATTATTATAAAGATTTGGTCTGAACTGTAAAAACGCTATTTGCATATTCTAATTTTAAATGAACTGTTTTTCGATTGAGTTCGATAAAGTAAATAATAGTATTATATTTATGAATGTAATACCAACTAAATAATATAGTAAAAACTCAGTAGATAAACAGGTATATAAAATTAAATAAAAGGGAAGTGTAAATACAATCACACAATTTTAAAAATATTGAACAACGAGTTGGAATTAATGGGTTGATTTTAAGATTTATCATTCAAGCGAGTAAGTACAACACTTGTAGTCACATGACAATAAATTACTAAAAATCGGCCAATGGTTTAAGGCTGCAGCCATCGGGTTTTTCACACAAAGATATCAGGGAAGAAAAAGCTAAACAACAACTGAAAGCTAAACGTAACTGCACGTGAACAGTATAAATGCGAACTAAGGGCGTTTTATCGTATAAAGTATAACTATAACCTACAGAAAACGCTAAATCTCCCAATTAACATTCTAAAATAAATAAACAAAAATCCATCTAATAGAACCGACCTTAATGAAAAAACATACCTACTGTAAACCTAGTTTTAAAACCACCTCTATTGATAAAAACCAAGGCAGTAGGTCACCAAATGTTTAAAGTATCTATGTATGTATTTTGTGGCCGACCGCAAGGTAAAGTAGAAGTAAAAAAAAAATGTTAATATTTAATCATTTAGGCAACAACGTAAACCAGAACTTGAAGCATTTTAAAGTAATGTTTTTTTTATCCGAGTTCATCAACAAATTGAAAACAAACAAAATTTTGAAATAAAGGGTGGCAAATATTTGCAAATATTTCGTTCAATTCAATTATTTCGATTCCATTTTTGATAAGTTATCTGAGAGCATATTTAAGAAATTGGTAAGGCTGCTTTGTTCACCTTCAAAAACTAAAAATAATTGTGGTAGGTTAGAATAGTGTACTTACAGTACTCTCTCAAGTTCCTCCAATTTGCTAGTGGCTAGAGTTTTATCGCGACTAAGGTTAGGATTCTGGCGGAGATCCCGGTCGAACGTCGTCTTAAAGCTATTTGTCATTGAGGTATCTGAAATAAATGTTTTTAGTAACAAGAAATGTAAAAAGCATACAAGTAAGTTTTATATGTACGTTATAGGTACGTACATATAAAACTTACTTGCCTTCTCGATTGGTTCTCTACTTTACTTCGATTGCGCGTAGATTTTTTGGCACTTACGAGTACGTAGGTCACTTGTAATACAGATGCAGCAGCATCCGTGCAGCCCGACTACACAAGAAAAAGAAAAACCCCTAAACTTATATATGTCGTGGCCATATCCTAGAATTGATCACTTCATGATGTGACCGACCATTTAAAGAAATTGTAGAATTTCATGAAATGGAAAATACATCATGTAGTCAGGCCAGATCAATGAATAATTTAACGATATGAAAAGCTAAACGCACGGCTACTTCATGATAAGGTCAAACAATATCATAAAATAGTTACATTATCCACCGTTGAGGCGCTGATATTGTTTTGTTTTGTTTTTGACATCTGTGGTTTTTGAGTGTTTGTTTGTTTCTGTTCTGTGATGCATCATGTCGGCGGACAATTATTTAGTTAAAAAAGCGAATAATAATGTGCAAATAGAGGACAAAAATGAAGTAAAGAGCCGTTACGATAAAAAACTACAGGAATTTTATAAAAGTCACTCGTAAAACGAGTATAACGTCTAAACTGAAAGGCAACTGCATTATGCAATTTTTAAATATGAAGTTCCTTCCTAATTCGAATTTTTCATAAAACATTTTCATCATCATCATCAGCCTATATTAGTCCACGGCTGGACATAGGCCTCCCGTAATGAGCGCCATAGCCTTAAACCTTTTGATGTCATGGAAACCCTACATAAATGATATGACCAAACGTTAATGGAAATATCATTAAACGATTGATGCTTAAACGATATAGTCAGTTTTAGCTGGCCATGTCATGAAATTCTACCATTTCATGAAATGGTCGGTCACATCATGAAGTGATCAATTCTAGGATATGGCCACGACATATATATAGATTTGCAGTTTTTATTTCATTGTAGTATATTTTTTTAAGAAGATGACATTTATTAATTACGAATTTATCATGAAAAATAATAAACAGGATAAGATATGGTTTAGCTTATGCTAATGGTCAAAAAGAATCGGGATAGTAGATTAAAATTTCTGTGCTTTGGGGCATAATGGTTGCTGAATTACTTACGGGGATACGAAGTTTCGGTTGGAGAAAAAAATTCTCTATCCATTGGTGTAAACGCGAATATAGTTCTTTCTTTCTTCTTGTCTTCTTGGTCGTAAGAGCGAGAATGCAGCAGGTCTGAAACCTTCAAAATCTTGCCGGATATTATAGGAGGCTTTCGTACACCTCCGCCTTTTATATTAATTATGTTCGAGGGCGATGGCTTCGCTGGGTCTTTATGGTCTACGTTGGGGTGCCTAGAATGTTGCGTCTCCGATTCTGGTTTGTATGGGATGTCTGACTTTTCAGGCAATTGCTCAATTCTCTTAATTTCCTGTACGAATAATAAACTGTGGTTAGGACTAAAGCGCTTATCAGGGGGAGGCCTGCGTCCCGCTGTGGACCAATATAGGCTGTTGAGGAAGACTATAAAAAAAACCCGCCAGCGCCCCGCCGACACAGCCCGGTGTGTCGGTGTCGGCGACATTGCTGCCCAGCGTTGTAGTATTTTAATACTATCTTCTGCCTGCGGCGTCGCACGCGTATTTTTGGTATACATAATAAGTAGCCTATCTAAGTTAAGCTATGTTCTAAATTTCTTAAGTTGGGATTCTGTTGACGGCTGCGCAACTCTAATTGTATTTTGTAATTGTATTTTGTAATTAATTAATAGTATTTTGTATCTTTGTTTGATTTTTGTAATGTTTTGTGTGTACTGTGCCTTATGGACAAAATATGTCAAACTCAATAAACTTTTTATTTTTTATTTATTTCATTTAAATGTAAGCCAAATTTCGTCATGAACTGTTCAGAGGTTTTGGACATGTAAGCTAATAAAAATTCACATATCAAAACTTTCGGTATAATAATATTATAGGATTAGTAGGATAGGATTCTGTGGCAAATTTCGGTGTATAAGTAATGCTGGCCGCCGACAGTGTTTTGTCAACTTGGAAGCCGCTAAATTGCCGCTGGTTTTGGGCGGACTCGGCAGACTGGCGATTTTGGAGTATAGACTACATGTGTACGAACGAAATTCATTGATAACTAAAGACAGGTAGGTACTATATTTTAAAACAAGATCCGTCAAGTGCGAGTGTACCTCGCGCGCCGAGGGTTTTGGGCGTTTCTCAATTATACAAAATTAAATATGTATTTACTAGGCACCAGTTTTAGGTATATTCATTAAATAACGAAGTCTCTATTTCGCTATTCAATGTATGTATATACCTAAAAACAGTATGTACCTACGCTCTGCATACCTCGGAGATTAGGGGGTTAAGGTATTTTTTTTAAAGATATGGGAATAGCTAATTATTCGACCTATTTTTCAAAATATTTCGATAAGTATGAAACCTGCCGAAATTCCTAAAATTGTTTTGAAATGTACCCATACCTTTCATTTCATACCCCATTGTGGTAGCCTTCCTTTGAAATTATTCCCCCTTTTTGACCATTTTTAGGGTTTCCAGATGGAAGATCTGTTTCGAAACCCTTATGGTCTCGCTTTGTCTGGCATTTTTCCTCCTTAATAACTCAGCAACTACCGCAGAACTTAAAATATTTAAAATGATAATACATTTCGCGCGCTTGTACAGATTTAATGAAAAAAAAAACAAATTAGAAAGGAAAATTTTCCATACAAATTGTGATGCCCAAATTTTAAAAGAGACCTACAAAGTCATATCATATTATATAAAGATACTTACATAAAGATAAAGATACATTTATTTGGCCAAAAAACAGCTAGTTAAAAGCAAGTTTGACACGGGATGGTTATTTACAAGTAAGTAGGTACATTTACATAGTGGGTACATACACGTACAGTATTAGTTTGAACATTTCAAAATAGTTTGTCAAATTTCTGAAGGTTTCAGACTTTTCGAATTATTTTAGAAAAAAGGTCTAAAAATACCCATTGACAAAAGATCGAAACCCTCAGCACGCGAGTAACACTCGCACTTGACGGATCTTGTTCAAAAAGTGTTCTGCTTACACACTTCTTTATGTTTTTCTTGTAAAATTTAAGTCCACGTCTACAACTAATACATAAGAGATTGCTGAACAAAATTCGGAGATAGGGAGGCGCACTAAGGGTTCCGTTTAATTTTAAGACCACGTTTCTTGCCAAATATCATTCTAGGTGTACGGAAAGTACCCTATAGGTTTTGTGTGCTTGCGATTCCCTTGAAAATTCAAAAATTTTTGGACATAAACGGCTCTAAATTTTGATTGCGTTGACCTTGAAGTTTTATTTATATCGCGGCTCCAAGAAGTTACGGGCTTGAGTATTTGATGTAAATTTTAACTCGATACCATCACACGTTTCTGAGGAAAGAGGGTGGATAGACGGACAGACAGACAGACGGACAGACGAACAACCAAGTGATCCTACAAGGGTTCCTTTTTCCCTTTTGAGGTAAGGAACCCTAAAAAAGTATGAAACCTACTAAATTGTCAAAACTATTTTGAAATTTAAAAATCTTTTATTTGATAGATACTTCATTGTCATTGTATCATTAAAAATTTCAACATCACAATTTTTACTGTAAATTTTCATTTTCATTTTTTATTTTTTTAAATTAATTTTTATTCAGAAAAAACGGTAAAAAAAATGGCGCGGGTGTCAGATTTCAATTTTAAATTTACAATTTTTTTTTTAATTTCTTCTAAACTTGGTTAGTTTATGGTTTTAACGTCAGCTTGACACTGTCAGTCAACTTTTAAGACATTGACATGGCTGAAAAGTTGACTCTAAGTACATAAATTTGACGAAACAAAAAACAACAAAAAAAAACGGAAAATCGGCCATAATATGGTCGCTTGCCACACAACGGTTTTATTTGAGAAGCCATATTATGGCCTCTTGCCACGTGAGAGGATATTATTATTTTAAAGTTCAAGATAATTGAAACAACGGGAGAGAAAGAGCGAGACCATAAGGTTTTCGAACCCGAGATTTAAACCCTAAAAATACGATTCGCTCGTGTCATATATTTAATTTAGACTTCCAAAGAATGTTACGAAACTTATTAATATTTTAGTACCTACATCTAAGTTAATTTTTTGTTAATTTGCAAATTTGCAATTTCTAAATTTGTTTTCGTTAGAAAACGAAACATAAAAGGTGTCACTCCGTCCGTCCTATTTGCCCTCTTGTATATCTCAGCAACTACTAAAGCTATTAACTTGAAGCACAGATATTATAATACTATACTAGCTTTAAGTTAATAATAATGTTTCGTATTTTGTGCCTGTACAGACGAAAAGAAAAAAAATATGAAAAATATAGCTAAATAAAAATCTCCAGAACATATTTTCTTTTGACTTTTTTTGACTGAATTTCTTTTTCATTTGACTTACAAAGTCAAACGGGATTCAAATAATAACTATTAACTTGTACATTCCAAAACAGTTTTTGAAAATCTTCTCAATACATTGAAAAGAGTAGAAAAAATACCGTTCAAAAAAATAATCTTTGCTGTTTGCAGAGTGACCCATCCATCTCCTACGGTTTTTGTAGATATTCATCAGATACATAGCTTAGACAGTAAAACAAATACTAAAGGTATTTGTTTTACTATAAGTTCGAAACCCTCGGCGCGCGTGTCGCACTCGCACTTGGCCGATCTTACGGAGGACGGAGGCATTATACTCCAAAAGAACAAGTGAGTCAAAGCTTGAGTCAAAATAAATGGTTTACGATTGTCAGTCAACTACTTCCTCGCTAGCTCTATTCTTTGTAAAACGCAAAATTATTTAAAAAATCTGTTTTTATTTTGTAGGTACTCATCAATATTGAAAGGATTGAGTATAGGGTACAAATAGAAGACGGCTAGTAGAAGTGAATGGAAAAAGAAAACATGTTGTGTCCCCGTTTTTGTTAACAGGGCAAGAAAATGATGCCTTATCAATATCATTAAAGCTTACCTCATTCAGCATTGTAAATTCTGCCTTCAGTGGGACGTAGGGAATGCGATTGCGCTCCTGTACGTCCAAAACGTACTTCGGAACTAGAAAATTCATAGAAGTACGTGGGTCCGGTTTCATCAATTTTACCAATTCATCTTTTATAGGAGAACGAGGCCCATTACGAGCTCTACGGGCATGGGGATTTCTCGGGATGCGATCACCTGATTCATGGGAAAAACATTTTGAAAATACTGTTCAGTAAACTGTTATTGTAGTACGCTTCTATACGCGGCAGAAAAATTCGAACTCGGTATCTATAAGGCGGTGGGTTCTCTGACCGTCCGCCACACGCGCCACTTGCCCGTCGCGTTTCCGCGGCCGACAACGTACGAATGTTATGTTCGGAAATGCTCGGCGCTGGGTTCTCTGAAAATTCGCCCGCGGCGGCGGGCAGTGCGTGCAGGCTTAGGTCACACGCCGCACGCGTCGATCAGTATCATTTTGTAGAATAGCGACGGACACACGCCGCGACCTCCTGGTTTAAAATGAGTTTTATTATGGAAAAGGACGAATTAGAAATTAATTTTATAGGCCGTAATACTATCCTGTTCGATGCATAAGACGACAATTATTAATTTCTTATTTCTGAATATGTCAATAGTTTTATTATTTTCTTTCTTATAAACCTCAGAAGTTCATCTTCCTTTCTTCTTAAAGTAGCAATGATCAAATTTTTTCGTCTATTTTGCTCCGAGCACAAATACGACTGTTCAAGCTCTGACGCCACACCACTCCGCAGTTGACAGCGGAGGGCGCTCTAGCAGATGCGTCCTGAGAACCTACACGCCCGCTACCGACGGGCGGGTGGCGCTCTGGCCGACGCGTCTCCACCGTCGTCGGTCGCACGCGATGATTCAGAGAACCCAGCGCCTAAAGCTACGGACACGAAGTCAGCGGGCGCGGCGGCGGCGCAAGGAACAGCGCAGTAAGGCGGGCGCCGCTACCTTCGGGGTTTCATATAAATTTATGTACTGAAAACCGCCGCTACCCGCGCCGCCGCCGCCGACGCCCCGCAATCGCTGACTACGAGACCGAGGCCCGACAGAAACGACTTTTTCCTAAAATAGTGTATTCGCTATGAACTTTTAGCCCGTAAGTTGATTTGTTTCAATATTATTTTTCATTCAAATTTAGTAGTGTATATATACGTTGAGTAGAAATTAATATGGCGAGTACTCGAGCTGCGACAACATTTGTCAACAATTTGTCAACAATGTTGAAAAACAGCAATACTGCTTGGCACAAATATTACTAATGGTGGTAGTGCTTTCCCGGACTAGCCAAGAAGCTCTCCATGTTGCCGATGAGCTTAATTTCTAGAAATAACTTCCCTTTGACAAGGGATGTCTCAAAGCTGCCTTAAATACCGCGCCTAACGCGGGCGCTAAATCAACCGGATGATTAGTTTCTAACACGTCATATGCAATGAAACAGCTTTTGTGGCAAATCGTGGTCACCGGCACCAAAGCTTTGAGTACCTACCAGCTACCCTACCTAGTGTATACCGCAAAGTCACAAAAGACTACATGCAACGGTTGCCTCCCTTCAAAATAAAATGATCCCACCCACTTTGCTACCTACCTGTTATACCACGGAGGTAGGTAATTTATATTTTATTCGAACCTAGCAAAGAAAAGTGTGCCTTTTGCATAATGCAGAAATGCGCTGTATTTGAAAGAAATCAAAACGTTCAACAAATACATCAGGAATGCCGGTTTGAAAAGTATTGTAAAGCTGTAATAAAGCTAGTAAAACAAATGTTTGAGCCGTTGTGTTTTGTGTATTCCTTTTGGTCAGATGGTCCGGAGGGTGTTCGTCAGCATTGTTCACCAATTTTTAGCTCTCATTTCATTGAATACAAACATCAATATTTTATTTTCATTACCATCGTCGTTGTCGTATAGTTCTCATTTTAATGCAGGTTTAAATTAAAAGAACTTGCCATTATTAGCCACATCGCCGATCCCAAACCACTGAAATGTGGAGGATAGCTTTCATCGAAGGTTCGCATTCTACCCCAAACACAGACTTGTAACTTTTTAACCTGTGAAACTTAATATGAATAGGAACCTACTAAGAAAACAATATGCCTAAGTCCAGCAGAAGACTGGTAATGTATGTTTTAAGAATCCAAAACAATTGGATTTTGGTGCTGTAAGTATGTTCGTAAAAATACAAAACAAATAGTAAAGCAACTGGATTTTTCATAAAATCACCAACATTAGACTAACTGTACAGTGAAAAAATTAAATTATTTAATCACGCGTGTTTCAGGATTTTTCAAAACACAACATAATAAATAACAAAAGTCTTAAAATGAGGTAAAAGTTGAATGTTAAAATTTTAGTACCATCTTCATTTAGGTATATTTGAGTTTATTTTGTCTAAATAAAACTCTTTAGAATGTGATTAGGCAATTTGAAACTTGTGTATAGGTATTATATGCACTAGGTGCATATTATGGAGCTCCATGGAGGAAGTTTTTGGCGATTGTAGTTTATAAGGAAAACAAATTAATTACAATGACCAGAACTCTGTTTTACAACGAAGGAACTTTTCAAAGGTTCTTAGCATAATTGTCATTCCACCAAAGCAAAGAGGGATATGAATTTTGGGAATTAGATAATATCAACCCTTCATGACGTTGATTTCTTACTCTTACGTATTCTAACGGAGGCGTCTAAGCGTAGGTTTTTATCCACAATAAGGTATTTATAAATCATTCTCATTTTAGTATTATCTAGAATACGTGTAAAGGAATAAGTAATTTTGAGGCGGATTTTCGAGACAAATTAATTATAATGGTAAACTAACTATTTGCAAAAATTTTAAAGCGGCCTGTCGCGATAAACTTATTTTGTTCACCGACTTTTTAAATATCTGATGGTAGAAATAAAACCAACAGGAAGGTTTTTATGGTGATACCTGCGGGCCATCCTTCAATGCATATGCACGAAAATCATTAAAATTAACCTTTAATGCAACGCGATTACGCGAATGTGATGCATCGCTAATTCACGCTATGAAGATATTGGGTGCCATATTGATGGTCTTGTAAATAAATAAATAAAATCCGTTTAAGTCCGTTCACAAAATTAAGGACCCATATTACAAAACAGAAAGTTAACAACAATTTATACACGATGAAAGACAAAAATACACAATGTAAGTAACTAAACAGCCAGAGCAAAATGCTGCTGGGCCGTTATTTTCTATTGCCGTCCATATGGATGGATATAAAATCCAGGTAAATTGGGATGTTGTACACCGTGCGTGTCAAAGACAGCACACAATTATACTGTTACCCGAGCGATTGAGCCTACTCCAGAAAGACGCCACCAGAGATCGGATGAAAGCAAAGAAGTCCAAAACTCCCGCCTCGGAGAACATGCTCGACGCACTTTTGGTAGCCTCATAAGAGTCCGGTAAGCGTCATTGTATTGGACTCTTAAGGTATTAATGGCTTTTCTGGTAAAGCTAGTTCATATTTGGCACGGCGACATACCCAGACAATATATTATATAATAATTACACACAATGTGAAATTATTTATTTAGAATTTTAATTGTGAGCTGCCCATTCTTACACCATTTATAATTAAAAATTTTTTACTTGATTATAACCATGCACATTTACTTGATCTATTTTTTATTTTTTAATTATTTTTGTACAAGATAGGTAAACAAAACAAGAATCGGAAACAATTTTCGCGCGATCATTTATTAGATGTATGATTGTGGTTTAGGTAGCACGAATTAAATATCCTACGTCTAATTAGACATATTTTGCAAAATATATTATTTTAATATTGTACAGCGAGCTGCAGTACATTGCTTTTTTGCGTTATATTATGATAACGCCAGCTGAATACTTTAATTGAGTCTACGGCTTAGGCTCGAGTGGTTTTTTTTAAGGACTTAGTTCAATTTTGCCTGATCTTTTGCAGAACATCATTCGTATAATTTACTGGCTTTTGGTATTAAATAATGTTTAAAACTTGAAATGCTCGGACAACTCCTATTTTTATTTTTTAATTCAGTTTTATAGGTTTACAATAAAATTCATACCTGACATTCCTGTGTGTGTTTTCAACAGCTTAGAAGAAGAGCTGTTGAAGAATTCGTTCGGTACCTTCGATGAATTTGAATGTGAACCTACCTAATAGCAGGTAGTTTATATACAGTCGGTACTCAATTGTTGGGCACGTAGGTGGTAATGAACGCCCCGTAGAACAAGTTGCGTGTAACAGGTGGCACTTGCGCTGCATGCACTTTTGCGGTTACATTATTTTCAAGAAAATCTACTCTACACCGTAATAATTATTCGGTTTTATTACTTAATCAATTAAAATGAAATAGCTTTAAATTCTCGGCCGCCTGACATGTCATAAAATATCAAAGTTAGTTGCGATACTGACAAATAAACGGAAACTCTTATCTGCCGCGATAAGAAGGATCGAGCATTAAAAACAAGTGTCGCATCACCAAAGAAAAGTTAAAAGTTTGTTACCGTTGTGTGCGATAGCACACGCAGTAAGGAAGAGTAACACGAGTAGCGACTTCATGGTGAGAACTTCTCGTACCGAGGCAGCCGTACTTGCGGAGCGCGGATACCGTCTGCGGTGTTGGGCGTCGAGTCGACGACGCTGAGCGGGCGGCGGCCCGCCGTGAGAGCGACGAAGCACGCACACAGACAGCGCAAGGCCTGCGTCGATCGATATCCCGCCCACATCCAATAGTCACTCTTTCGTTTCCAAAACTAATTTAATACTCTTCGGCAACTGTTTTTTATATGTGTAAACTTCTTTCAAAAGTTTACATTTATCTGGATTTTTTTTATTTTAGAAGCTATTTTTTTTTTTAATTTATTTATTATAATTTACGTTGGACGTTTTATTACACTGCATATTTTTTTGTATTTTTTTTTCATAAAAATAAGTTATTTTCAACATTTTTTATGAGGCAAACTAACGTGAAGACGCAACACCCGTGACTTTCATACTGCCCTATATTATTCCTAATCGAACAATTTCCCATACTAGGTACTTGAGCGGAGTGAGTTGTCATGCCGAGCATAGTATAAAATCGTGACGTGTTAAACCTCCGAATACTTCCGAAGTTTCCCGAAAGCTGATTAGCGACAGTAGAGCAACGAATCTGAAGGATAATCTGAAGGATAATCAAACGGCCAGCAGCCTCGTGTATGTATGAAAACTCTTGGGGAGAATTAAGTAATCGTCAGGTTTTCTTTAAAATAATTCTAACCTAGACCTTTCCTAAGTGTACATTTATTGTATTTATGAAAAAAGAGTTTTTGATTTGATTTGAATACCATATTGTGGTAGAGGCGTTTTGTGACATTTCCTAAGTCGTAAATACGTTGCGCGTTGTTGGTCAGTAATCAAGTAGTTGACGTTGGTCTGAGAGAAGTCGGGGAAAGCTATTTTATTTATTATTTCATTTTACTTTATTACTTATTTACTCAAACAACTTTACGGGACAAACCACTTACGTCTACACATCTTACTCAATAAAATAGAACTTAAGGTAAAATACATATTTGAGGTACCTACTTACCTGTGGTTGAATAGGGTTACCTACATACCGAACTAGTTAAGCACGGTATCTCGACAGATAGTGTGCTCCTCCTCGCCGCTCATCGATCATAGATATATGAATAGTGCAACTTTTTGTAAAAATTTATTAAAAATGACGACCGTAGATGTAAATCTTTCTTATATGTAAATACAGGTTGGTCTAATTTGAATTATGGTATAGTAAGTACTTTCCCTGACTGAGATCCAAGGTCAACAAATAACAAGTCAAGAATACGTATTAGGCATTGTAACTATTACATATTCTCTAGTTATGCAGCTGAGAGCAACCCAATAGATTTCACATGACGAGGAACTAACCCATCCCACACTGGACTTACGAAGTTTATACAATCATCGTACAGTAGTGATGCGATGCGATATCACGCCCCAACTCGCCTCCTAGATGGTTGCGATGCGACGCCTCACCCCCTTGATGCGTAGGAGGTCTAAACAAAACCTACATTTCAGGAACACAAAGTTTATTAAACCTTTACATATCGCAGACTGGTTTTTTCCGCTTCTTGAATGACACACACCCTGTGTCACACTTATAGCTTTCTATATCAAAATCGAATCACTCTAGAAAAAACTCCCTACTACAAACATTTTACATATAGGTTTATGTGCTAAAGTCTTTTGTGGATTATTTACAAAAAGATCATAAGCAATTAGCGGTCGTATGCTTTTTAGCAAGCAATGCTATGCGGCAAGCTGAAGACAGGGCGCTATGGCGCTCATTAGGGGAGGCCTATGTCCAGCTGTGGACTAATATAGGCTGATGATGATGATGATGATGATGCTTTTTAGTGATTTTTCATAAGCAACCACTATTAAGAACCATATCTAGGAGTAACAACTCGAAAAGTAGCATAAAATTATTCTGAAGCTCTAATGAAGTATCTCACTAATTAAAATAACTACTTAATGAAACTAACTGCGCCTTCCCATCTCCCGAGGACATCCGTGAGGGCAGTTGCGGCGGCAGATTTGGCCGAAGATCTCAAGAGGCGCAAATATACAGGTCTCGACAGAGCCTACACATTTGCTCCCCTTGGAGTCGAGACTCTAGGTCCGTGGGGTACCGAGGCTCTTCGGGTTTTAAAAAAGTTATCTGAGCGTCTGGTCGAAGCGACGTGTGACCCAAGAGCTGGGCAGGCACAGCGCATCAGCATTGCCATACAGCCTGGCAATGCAGCCAGCGTCTTGGGGACGCTTCCGACTGGTATTGATATGGACCAGTTGAGCTGGCCTGTAGACTGTTTGCAACAGTCTGCAGTTAGCTTAATTGTTGCAATTGTAAATACTAGTATAATTTTCTTTGTAAATAAAGGCTATTAGTCCCCATAAAACGAATAGTTAAAAAGCTTATTGTTAAGCTTACACTACAGGTTAAAAGTACAAAATCATAAAAAGTTCCTAAACTTTGCTGACTGGGCTTAGGCTAAGTGTGCTTAAGTACTCAGTGAGCTCGATACCGGCGAAGTACGTTAAGCTATGGTATTAACCTGAATTTCACAAAAGACATCCCTCACCTCACCCCAATAGCCTTTATTGGATCCACTGCTGGTGGGGTGACAGTAGATTCATCAGCGCCTTATTGGCTTTTATCTCAGTGAGGGGTTATGCCCATAACTCCCACGATGGGCATGCGGGTTCGGTGGTAGAACTGCAAGAGGGGGGTTCCGCCCCGTGTGGGTATCCCTTAGTCGCCTTTTACGACTCCTGCGGGAAGAGTTGGGGTGGTGCAAATTCTAAGCCGGCACCACACGGCAGACATCCGCTTTCCGCAAAATAGGGCTCAAAAATTTGTAGTGGATACGCGGCAACATCAAATCAAAAACTCTTTATTTCCATAAATACAATAAATGTACACTTAGAAAAGGTCACATTATAAATTATACACTACCACGGAAATAACGACGTGATATTTTTGATATTTCTGTCGCTTCGGTATGTATGTAAAGAAGCGACGAAGACACCAGCCATTAATTGGCCTGTTAGTTTTTTGGTTTTTGCACAACAAGGTTTTGACAACTTGTTTTAATTTATTTACTGGAAAATTTTGCAACTCTGTAGGAGTTTTGTTGTAGAAGCGTATACAATAAATCATTAAACAACGCTTGTTTTTTAAAATATTTAAGCATGTGATTGGTCAATTTCGATAAAACTCAAACACGAAATTTTTCACAAAGTGGGGGAAGATCTCGAATAAAATATTCGTGTGAATATTGGATTACCTATAATAAATCCAAAATTCACACGAATATTTTAATATATTTTAATAATAAATAATATTAGTATATTTTAATAATAAATAATATTAGTATATTTTAATAATAAAGAATATTTTAATAATAAAATATTCGTGTGAATATTGGATTACCTATAATAAATCCAATATTCACACGAATATTTTATAACTTCTTTTATTTAGAACTATTTTGCTGTTTGGATACTATATACGACTGAAGGTACCTAATAATGAGTCCCAGGTATAATTAAATGCATAAATAAATAACGCTCGAAAAATCACAAGGTAAAACAATCGGTATCAATCACAACACACAAAGATTCTAGTAGCCTACTTCCATTTTTTACAAAGTCTGAACGTCTTTGTAAAAAATCTATTAAATGTACACTTCAAAGTCTATCCTAAAATGATACAGAGAAGCTTTTAAATATTATCAAGGAAATTTTTATATCAAGGATATTTTTATACATTAAGTTAACCCAGATAGTATAGAGATTAATCTACTTTTTACTCAGTGTAAGTTAAGTACCTACCTTAATAGCATACGCAAATTGTTTGTAACTTAAGCAACATTAAACTAAATGCCTTTACATGCTATATTTTATCCCGGAATTCCCACGGGAACGGGAACTATACGGGTGAAACCGCGAGGCGGTCGTCTAGTAAATAATATGAAACCGTTCCGGCACGGGTTGTTCATAGATGTAGCTACTAGAAAAATTAGGAGGCGCTATCGAAGCGTTCCGGGTTTTCGGTCGTATCAGAACCATAAGGTTCATTTGTACGCTTAATATTAATATAGTTAATATATAAGTTAGTACATAAGCAGATTACAGGAATGTATCTATTTTTGGATATCCACATAGCACAATATAATTGTGTTGGATAATAAGTATTGTAAAGAGGTGTCTGTCGTGAAATGTATCGGTTTGTATTTGTACATCGTAAAACAGTTTTTTAAATTTCTGTGGGTTAGGTAGGTACATACTTTTGAAAAAAGTCTAAATAAATTAGAAGTAAAAAACTTTTAGAAGAAGCTTTTATTTAAATGCGCTAAAAATAATTAAATAAACTTTTACTTTCTAACTTTTACTATCAACATACGACGTCATTACTCAATTTATATGATACTAGACCATCACCTCGCGGTTTCACCCGCTTAGTTCCCGTTCCCGTTCCCGTGGGAGTTCCGGGATAAAATATAGTCTATGTCACTCCCTGAAAAGTAAGCATCCTAACGGTGAAATAATTTTTCAAATCGGTCCAGTAGTTTCGGAGCCTATTCAATACAAACAAACAAACAATCAAATCTTTCCTCTTTATACTATTATATTAGTATTAGTATATAGATAAATGTAAAGTAATAAAGATGAGAGAGAGAGAGAGAGAGAAATAATTTATTTTATCCAAAAAACACATTAGTACTCGAGTCAACTCATTTAATACTAGCTTCTGCTCGCGGCTTCGCACGCGTTGTTTCTATGGAAACGTTTTGAAGTCATTTCTATCCCATGGGAACTGATTTATGGGATAAAAAGTAGCCTATGTTTTATTTCAGACCTAAAATTACCTGTATGCAAAATTTCAGCCCGATCCATTTAGTAGTTTTGGCGGGAAGAGGTAACAAACATCCATCCATCTATCCATCCAAACTTTCGCAATTATAATATTAGTGTGATGTACTTATATTTACGGAGATAATAGTTAAGGGTAAAATGGGTCCCAGCCTCAGCACGTTGCAGTATTAAGGCATTTGCCCAACACTGCGCTGATTTTCAGGCAGGGCCCTTGAGAAGCGGCGTGAAGGTGCAGCGCAAGGACTCTAGTACTTGCTTGCACGTCACTTGTCGTGTCCGTCAAATCAAGAATGTAGCTGTCGTTGAGTACTGTCGGTGTCGGTGCCGGGCCGGGAATAAATAAAATATAAAATAAATAATGCTGGACAATTCACACAGCATTATCTAGCCCCAAGCTAAGCAGAGCTTGTGTTATGGGTACTAGATAACTGATATACTTAATACAATACACTACATAGATAGATATTTTTTTATTATACATAGAAAAACATCCACAACAAATATCTGCAGATCGTACAAACATTTGTCCCGAGGCGGGAATCGAACCCGCTACCTCCTGCGTCGCAGGCGGACCTTCGCCCGCTGAGTCACAGAGGTCGTCGGAAGAAACGCCCATTATCTTTGAAGCGGCTGAAAATGCTCTGTTTCGACACTCAGTTGCTATTGGTTGAACTACTGCACAGTTAGGAGATGTAAGCGAGTGCAACAAGTGTGACGACTATGTAAATCCATATTCTATACCAATCAAATCACACTAATATTATAAATGCGAAAGTTTGGATGGATGGATGGATAGATGGATGGGATAGACGGATGGATAGATGGATGGATAGATGGATGGATAGATGAATGGATGGATAGATGGATGGATAGCTAGCTGTCTATAAATCACATATTGCAGGTTCGTGGCGACTCTGTGACTGAAAGGGTGTGTATTATGAACCATAACCATATGATGACACAAAATGTTTCGTTGTAACGAATTGTTTTAGTCGTTAGTCGAATTGTTACTAGTTGAAATGCTTTTAGTCGAATTGTGTTTTAGTCGAATTGTTTTAGTCGAATTGTTTTAGACGAACTTTCGAAAAGCAGTTGTAGAACGTAGTCATAGGATCTTTGCTATGCCCCAACCCAAAATGGGTTTTGGCCTCCGACACAAACTTATCTTCTCCCAAACCAGTTCTAAGCTGTCTCTCGCCAGCTCGTGGCGTGGAGTTCGCGGAGATCGGCTTCAACGACGTCGTTCCAGCGATACTTAAGGCCTACTTACATTCAACAGCCTATATTGGTCCACTGCTGGACGCAGGCCTCCCCCTGATAAGCGCCTTAATAATGTCCTCCTAGCCGAATTTCGACCACAGCGGCCAGTCTCACCAGAGACTTGTCAGATACGCAGGACATATTATAGTGCACAAGTGTGTGCGCAAACACAGGTGCACTCTCTATTCCCTCACTCTCATAATGGAACGACAGATCGACACGACCGGGGAGAGGTCAGGCGCGGGACCAATGTCTGAACGTGCTTTCCGAGGCACTGGGGCGTAACACCGCCAACTTCCTGACTCTAGGCTGCTACTGTGAATTTTCCTGGCTAGTAAAACCCCAGTAACAACCATTGGCCCGACCCGGGATTCCAACCCAGGACCTAATAATCAGCCGGTTGAAAAAGCTGACCGCTAGACCAACGAGGCAGACAACCAACGAGGATAAGCGCCTTATCGGTCGTTTTATTACAGAGTTTGGCCACGATTATTAGAGTTAACTCCATATAAACACAATATTGCATTTTAATCCATACCAAAAGTCAGCTCCATCGGAAAACGGAAAGTGGATCGAATTTAGCGCATTCACTGCCTAACCTCGGCGGTGCAACCCGCAGGGGCGCGCCGCGGCGGCGGAAACTGGCATCTTGAGCCATGAATGTGTCAACTTGCAAGATTTTATTACAGACACTAGACAGGTGAAACAAAAAAAAAACTGGCACCATTTATTTGTTATGTCACACATTTAACAATTCGTCCAAAACGCGAATCGTCCAATTACAATTTAAACGCGTTTCGTTCAACAAGTGGTTCGACAAGAATCCATACGCAGTTCTTTTACTTTAGAATTATCCAAAATAGTTTACATTTCATATTCATTGTTTCAATGAATTGTTTTTTGTGGCAATGCAGCCAGCTTCTTGGGGACGCTTCCGACTGGTGTTGATATGGATCAGTTGAGCTATCTGTAGACTGTTTGCAAAAGTCTGCAATGGTTTCTATTGTAAATACTAGTTCTCATTTATTACTATTACATATTTGATTGTAATTTTCTTTGTGAATAAAAAATTAACCTGTAAATCTAATTTTACAAAATTAAATACAATCTGTTCGTTCTAAGGATTTTAATTAACTATATGAAATAAAATCTGTTTTAAGGGTCTCTTATTTCTATTTAATAAAAATCTTTTATCTAAATTTATTATATTGTTTCATATTAATTTGAAAAATGACAGTGAATGCCAAATACGACAGGTGATGTCAAAATGACAGCTGAGTTGTGTTATTTTTCGAACGATCGACGAAGTGGCCGTGTCAAAGTTTGATTTCGAATACATGTTAGGTAAAGGTGAATAGTACACCTACACGCATCCTACACGGTGCCTACACGGCTTCAATTACTTTAGTACTTTATTTATTAGTCTGTGACTTCAATTCGTTAAAGCACAAGCTACTAACAATGACGATCAATTTTCAAGAGATGTCCATAAAACTCTATCTAACCTATTCCACAAAGGCTTTTGTAAAGCCTCTTGTCGCTTTTGTGAATATAATACCCTAAGGCCGCCTTACAATATCGGCACAGTACCTACAGTCGATTGCAATCTAGAGGAGTGTGCTTCAAAGCATGTCGCTCTTTACTTATTCAATGACTAACGGCTGTCTGGCAATAATGTCTAAGTGTTGTCTAAGTAATATCTGGCTCCTTATTTTATATAAAGATATTACCTAGTTATACCTAGAGATATGATATTATATACCTAATTTTAAATCGGAACTAGCCTGTGGATATCGTAAGAGTAGACAGCAGCTGGCAGCTGCTGTCTACTCTTACGATATCCACAGGCAGCTGCCAGCTGCCTTCTGTGGATTATTAACACCTTCAGGCGACGGAATGGCAAAACGCCTTCAGTTTGGTAGAAAAATGAAAATGTGAACGTTTGTGTGCTGAGAATTAACATTAGTTTAGAGATCATTTAATTTTACGTTGCCCTACCAGCGTTATTGTCTTCTGTGTACAGCAAGTAAAGTCTAAGTAAGTTCTTCAGTAAAAATAAATTTTAAGCATCTCGTTTGGTCCGACCTGAAATGTCGCTAATAAATTTCGTTTTTAGACGAAGCTCGAACGGCTTGGCGTAGTGCTTGCCCCGATGCTGCTCTCCAAATATCATTTTTGTCCCAACGGTAATGGGATGGGTCTCTCTGTGCATGCAGGTCTCGAAAGCCTACATATTTGCTCCCCTTGGAGTCCCTAGGTCCGTGGGGTACCGAGGTTCTTCGGGTTTTTAAAAAAATTCTCTGAGGGTTTGGTCGAAGCGACGCGTGGCCCGAGAGCTGGTGAGTATCTGGCGCAGCGCATCAGCATTGCGATACAGCGAGGCAATGCAGCCAGCGTCTTGGGGACGCTTCCGACTGGTATTGATATGGATCAGTTGAGCTACCTATAGATTGTTTGCAACAGTCTGCAATGGTTTCTATTGTAAATACTAGTTCTCATTTATTACTATTAGATATTTGATTGTAATTTTCTTTGTGAATAAAAAATTAACCTGTAAATCTAATTTTACAAAATTAAATACAATCTGTTCGTTCTAAGGATTTTAATTAACTATATGAAATAAAATCTGTTTTAAGGGTCTCTTATTTCTATTTAATAAATTTAAAACGTTTGTTCAATATAAAAAGTATAAAAGGCCGCTAAGAGAAAGCGAACAATCAACACATAGAAATTAGAAGATTAACATTCAACTTAGTCACACTAATAATATAAATGCGAAAGTTTGGATGGATGGATAGATGGATGTATGGATGGATGTTTGTTACCTCTTCACGCCAAAACTACTGAACGGATCTTATCCTGGAATCAAACATAGGATACTTTTTATCAGTTCCCATGGGATAAAAATCACCTTTAAACGTTTATTAAAACAACACGTGCGAAGCCGCGGGCATAAACTAGTTAGGTACTTTATAAAACATTAACAGTTAGGATAAGCAGGCTGATTGGTAATTGCGGTGCAAAGCTTCAAGGAGAAGCTAGAATAGACTTTTTAGAACCATTTTGAGCCATGGTTGACTAAGACGAAGTCTCACCATTGAATTTTGGGGAGAAACCCCAAGATTCAAGAATTAATTACTAATAATGGCCGGTTTAAGTATTAAGAGGACGCATTGCGCGCCATTTTGTCAAAAGGATTTCGCGTTCATAGGAGCGGGACAGAACATACGTTTTTGGAACGGCGTAAGCGCAAAAATGATGTAGGTATTTGCTAATTTACAAGAAAACTTATGAAGAAACTGTATTGAGGAACCAAAGAATTCGTCGTAGGCGATGGTGGTGTGCAATAAGAGCAACTTCGCATCTCTGCATACACTATACGAAATAAAACTTTTACAGAGGCATTTAAAATAAGCTTAAGATGGGTATCACAAACTGAAAAATCGATTTTTGAAAATTACTTTGTTTAACTTATTAATAAGATAAAATAGGTGGTGGCGCTGATTTCGGTCGGGTGAGCGCCTTAAGGGAAATGTTTTTTTATTTTATCTCCTACCTATCTGTGACTACAGACTTTTTTACATTCATTTAAAGTTCACGAAAGTTTTCAAAGATTTTAGAAACCGTAGACGACCTTTTACCAACCGTCTTATTGAAAAGATCTTTTCATCTCGGAGGTTATTGCTCTTTCTTTTGAGGTAGGTATCATTTACGAGAACAGCTTGCAAGCCATTGAAATAAGGGTCTACAACCCAAAATGAGGGAGAATATTTGAATTGCCGACGATTCAACATTTTTGCTGAAAATCATTTACCTATTTTTGATGTTCAAATATCTGCCGCGGTTCTTTATACAAGCACAGGCGTCTTTTCATTTTTTTTTGTTGTTTATAACATCATCTTCCAACTTCATGGTTCAGTTTACCGCTGCAAACGCTATGCACGCGTTGATATTCTGTTACTGTGCACGCTGAGGCGTCCTATATTATAGAGTCACATAGATTTAAGAACCATACAATAATGTTACTAACTTGCTTTGTGTGAACTCATGTTTGATGCCCTTTTTAATAAATAAATAAAAAAGTTACACACGTGCCTAGCTTCACTCACTTTCATAAGATTTAAAACTATGCTGCGCTACACAGTTGTACTGGACATTGCCGTCGCGTCGGTTAATTTGCATGTGTCAAGTCTAAAAGTTCAGTCCTCACCACTTATCACCAAGGGCACAGATATTATAATACTATATACTAGTAACTGTACATAGCCGTCGCGTCGGTTAATTTGCATGAGTCAAGTCTAAAAGTCCAGTCCTC
Source organism: Eupithecia subfuscata (assembly GCA_963564075.1). Lineage (NCBI taxonomy): Eukaryota > Metazoa > Arthropoda > Insecta > Lepidoptera > Geometridae > Eupithecia > Eupithecia subfuscata. The sequence continues at coordinate 11,828,593 of OY751095.1, forward strand.
ACCACTTATCACCAAGGGGATTAGAAATTGCTTAAAACATCACGTTATAATGAACGACCCTCAAGCTAAGCAATTGGTGCTAGATGACTGATATTCTTAATACAATACATTACACAGATAAATATTTTTTACTTTACGTAGAAAACCAGGACACCTGGAACAAATATTTGTAGATCGTTAAAACATTCGTCCCAAGGCGGGAATCGAACCCGCAACCTCCTGCGTCGCAGGTCGACTGCAGCGTTACATCGGTTGTCATGACTTATCACTAGAATGATTAGTTTCCCCTTGCAAGAAAGACAAAAAAAAGGTCAGCTTATTAAAAACTCATCGCGAGTATGAAGGTCGAGATCGGACTGTACGTGCCTACAAAACCTATCGCAAGATTCCTTTCAATGGGTACACGTGTTACCTACCGTCTTAGAAACGGGAAATGCCACGTGTATGAGATTTAAGGCTGCACACGTGGCAAGCCTTGCGTGCCACACCTACGTGTAGGTACGTAGGTAAATATTGGAAAGTGGTAATGAGCTGATACCTTCTTGGTTAAGTTTGTCTGCATTTTTTGGAATTGCTGTACAAGCCATCACAAATTACAGGCATTACCTGAAACGTCTAAAATAGACAGAAAGGATGACATCATCCTTGATGTTTACATGAACATCATCATCGTTATATTGGATGTTGAAGTTTTTAAAGATACGCTCAGTAAATCTATGCTAAATTTCCGCCCGTTCCATTTAAAAGTTTTGGCAATTTTATATTACGTAAGTCTGTTGTTTATCTTTTCTAATTGTAAGCAATATTCTTAAAATAGTAAAATAATTATGAATTATAGCAGGAAAACGATTATTCGGATCTAAAATACACAAAAAATGGATTTGGTATGTACACACAGTCTTTTTGAAGTAAAATCAGCTATGTAGTTCCGTTATTATATTCTAAAAGTTTGATGATTTAAAGCTAGTTGAAATCTTGTGAAATCCATTCCGGAAAAATCCTCTTATCATCAATACAAGCTTTAGCAAACCAAGGACCGGTCAACAGCGTCGACGCGCGACGTCCTGCCGCCTCCGCCGCCGCCGTAGTGACGTCACACCAACCATTCTGCTCGCGCATAACTAGATGTCGCTAGTAAACGTGAACGGGCTCTAGATCGCGCTGACGAGAACGCACGGCTCGGAACGACCTCCGCTGCTAGTAGCTTTGGCTGTACTCTTTTTATCAAGACTGAATTTCTTTATTCAAATTTTTTAAAGTGGGGACTTTACTCCCCATTGTATATGTGATGATATAATAAATAGAGATGAGACGTACTAGTAGAATCGAGTACCAGGGCTTCCAAGTACGTCGTCGTATGAAAACCAGCGCCAAAAACCAGGGTTAAAATACTTTCAAGTAGTTTGATACCTTGTGGACGCATTGCGCCACGCACCTTGAAAGTAAAATACTTGCATGGGAAATTTATCCGAGTTTGCATGACAATAAAGATCATAAATGAGTGTTCAGAAAAAATACTTGCAAGCACAACACGGCTATCGGCAAAAAACACTTTCATAGAAAAGTGATCCGCGTTTACTTTGTCATATTATAAAGAACAAGATAGTGTCAACGAAGATATTACCGAATACTTTCAAGTAAGTACTCATATCGCGCGGGATGGATCCAACAGAAAAAATAAAATGGTTGCATAGGATAGATCCTCGCCTGTCTTATAATATGGAACAAAATAGTGTCAATGAACTTAGGTTGGTGGTAGCCTACCAATTAGTTGGTAGGCTACCACCAACATTTCTTTTTGAATAATTTTACTTATTAGCGTGATTAGTATAAGGTAGGAACCTAGGTACCTACTTATCACCTATGTTTCGGATTCAAGACGAGATTTAGGTAGGTACTATAATATTTATAGTAGGTATTTTACCTATTACATGGGATTAAGATCAGTACGAGACATGGTAGATAGATAGGTAAATGTTGTAGCTAGTCATAGACTTATATAGGAGGTGGGTATTTTTTTGTAAAGATGTCGAAAATGGCTCAAACTAATTTGATGACAGTTGCTAAATGGTGATTTGTGAGTAAAAAACCAATCTAGATAGGTATTTGAACTTTGTGTCACTCTGTCGGGAGTCAGTCATAGAGTCTGCCTGCTGCTGTCGCACTACACGCCCCGAATACTATATACGTCGTCGCTAACTATGTGTACTATAAAAGTTGAGGGTAGATAAAAGCACAATTTAAATAAAAATTAAATGCTTGAGTTGTATAGTAACTGTACATAGCCGTCGCGTCGGTTAATTTGCATGAGTCAAGTCTAAAAGTCCAGTCCTCACCGCTTATCACCAAGGGGATTAGAAATTGCTTAAAACATCACGTTATAATGAACGACCCACAAGCTAAGCAATTGGTGCTAGATGACTGATATTCTTAATACAATACATTACACAGATAAATATTTTTTACTTTACGTAGAAAACCAGGACACCTGGAACAAATATTTGTAGATCGTTAAAACATTCGTCCCAAGGCGGGAATCGAACCCGCAACCTCCTGCGTCGCAGGTCGACTGCAGCGTTACATCGGTTGTCATGACTTATCACTAGAATGATTAGTTTCCCCTTGCAAGAAAGACAAAAAAAAGGTCAGCTTATTAAAAACTCATCGCGAGTATGAAGGTCGAGATCGGACTGTACGTGCCTACAAAACCTATCGCAAGATTCCTTTCAATGGGTACACGTGTTACCTACCGTCTTAGAAACGGGAAATGCCACGTGTATGAGATTTAAGGCTGCACACGTGGCAAGCCTTGCGTGCCACACCTACGTGTAGGTACGTAAATATTGGAAAGTGGTAATGAGCTGATACCTTCTTGGTTAAGTTTGTCTGCATTTTTTGGAATTGCTGTACAAGCCATCACAAATTACAGGCATTACCTGAAACGTCTAAAATAGACAGAAAGGATGACATCATCCTTGATGTTTACATGAACATCATCATCGTTATATTGGATGTTGAAGTTTTTAAAGATACGCTCAGTAAATCTATGCTAAATTTCCGCCCGTTCCATTTAAAAGTTTTGGCAATTTTATATTACGTAAGTCTGTTGTTTATCTTTTCTAATTGTAAGTAGGATCAATTTGTGGGGGCTTTACACACGAATTACATTTTGTTGGATCTTATCAATAAGGTTTTGCGCGGAATGGTTACTGAATATTGTTTTATCCTAATATTATGTCATATATAGCAAACAAACAACCAGCCAAATATCCAAAATGTCACAACAAAAGTGTGATGTGAGTGAGAAGCTTTTGTCCAGCTGTCGAATAGTATAAGCTGGTGATATTATGAATGATTTTCGTTGTTACGACGATATATTAATTAAAATAATGTGGCAATAATGAATATAAAAGAAATGCGTCGTCAACATACGTCGTAACAAACAATAGCTGAATATTATGTACTCCTTAGGTACCTACTTAGGAATAAACATAGTACATTGCCGTTTAGTACAGGCCCAAGCGTGCCGCGAATAACGCGGTCGCATCAGGCGCCACATACCAAGGAGCGCTTGAATGCCAACGGCGGGGGCGGCGGCGGCCACCGCAGCATTTCGCAGCAAACGAAAGCGGCGCGCGAAGCATATTTGGCGTGTTTAAACCGGTCTTTGCTTGCATTTGCATCGAGGCGCCGCGCTGGTACGGCCGGCGTGGCGGTGCGTTTGAAACAATTGAGCTACAGGTAGCTCAACTGATACATAATCAATACCAGTCGGAAGCGTCTATAGGCAGTGGCGTATAGGTATACCTATAGGTCACGTCACGTGGGCCATGGTCCAGGGTGCCAGGAGCGAGGGGCGGCTCAACCCGCCCCTGGCTGCCTGCCGCCCTGCTAGCTCATGCTACGCTAGCAGCCAGGGCTCATCCCTCGTTTAAAGTCAGTATGCAAAACACTGCACGAAAAAAATTTAAGAAAACCACAATTTTTTCCCATTGCTATACCCAGCTAGGTATAGCAATTTATTATTTTGACACAGAAGAATAACTCCACAAAGACATTTATTTATTCTAATAAGTTCACAAAGCAGTTTACAATCAAATTTATACACTTTCTATTATAGTTACAGTAGTGAACCTTGTAAACCTAGATGTAAACATAACAAGATTAGAAAAGTGTTGCAAACATGGCCAAACAATTTCCCTGAAAATATACCTAAAAATTACTGTTAAGTATATTTAAACTAATACATATTATTTAAAATAGAAAATACGGTTATAACTTTAATATAATATTACATAATTATTGCTCAGTATGGTCGAAATATCTTTGCGAAATTTACTGAGGTTAGAGTTAAATATATCTATTGCATTATTATTAGCTGCCAACTCGTTATATTGACGACACATCCTGGTAATTGGATTGTAAAACGATGTATTATTTTTGTAAACCCTCAACGAGAACGCTTTTGGGTTTCGACTCCTGTAGTAGGTAAGTGTTTATGTCAATTGAGGATAATAGACTAGAACAGTCTATGGAAGAATGTAAAATTTTATGAAGGTTTATAAGATATATGCGTTTTCTGCGATTATTAAGGGGGGTTATTTTAAAAGCATGACTACGACTTCAACAGAAATTCTGAAACCCTAGAGTAAGTAGAGCGTGTAGAGTGGTCACTCGTGTGTGTGAGTGCCAGGTGGCAAGGGGCGCTAAATAAAGTTTAACATCCGACTCTTTCAGAGAGCTTGCCACCCCCACCGCACCAATCTCGAACATAAATAACCTCAACCTTTTCTTACTTTTTTCATAGCTCCAGAAAATGACTAAAAAAATCGCGCCTCCCTCCGCTCGCCGTTCAATCTATATTGTATGTGGTCTTCCTATGTCTCCAAAATAACATAAATTTGTTTTAAGCTTAATATTAGCTACCTTGCCATGCATGCCACTGCTACACCAATTTCGAAAATGCCGATATTTATTTTGTGTTAGTTTCTCAACAATTTTTTTCAGCTGCAGCCGCCGTAAACTCCGAAATTTTCAGGGCCTACTCCGCTAGCTGTTATTTATTTTATACAGAGTTATTAGTAACTAGTTTCTGCCCGCGGCTTCGCACGCGTTGTTTCTATGGAAACGTTTTGAGGTTATTTCTATCCCATGGGAATTGATCTAAGGGATAAAAATTAAAAATCGCCTATGTTGGATTCCGGGGTTAGACTTACCTGTATGCAAAATTTCAGCCTGATCCGTTCACTAGTTTTGGCGTGAAGAGGTAACAAACATCCATCCATCCATCCAAACTTTCGCATTTATAATATGAGTGTGATTCACTGACACTGCGTGACGGGCGGTACGTGACGTTTGTCACCGCTAACGTACCAGCTATTCTAGAACAGATTGGTCTGTTGCGTGACGATGGTAAAAAGCCCAACGTTAGGACACTAGTCTCAAGGGAGTTGGGGGGGCCATTTTGTGAGACGATACAATATGCGTTGACACACTTGCACCTTCCCATCTTCTGAGGACATCTGTGAAGGCGGGTGCGGCGGCCGATTTGGCCGAGGATCTCAAGAGGCGCAAATATGCTGGTCTCGACAGAGCCTACATATTTGCTCCCCTTGGAGTCGAGACCCTAGGTTCGTGGGGTACCGATGTTCTTCGGGTTCAACGCATCAGCATTGCCATACAGCGGGGCAATCCATAATTTTCTTCTATTATTTGATTGGACCTTCAGCATTTCATATCCAAAAGCCAAACATAATCACAAGAGCCCAAACACTGTTTACTAGCTATGTTCCGTCGCAAAGTTCCCTGCGATGTAGTTCAGGTGCACCACCAGATCCTCAGCGATTCAGATCCAAAACCTGCTCGTCAAAAACAATCAAAAAGGCCAAACAAGGCCTACTGGCTATTTACCATCGATTTCACTACGCTGCGGTTCTGGTCCATCTGCAGAGCACCAGCTTCTTATGGGCTAGGTAATCACCAAACACTCTCAAAAGTGTCTAAACGCTAGCTAAGAGCTAAAAGTACTTACTTTTTTAAAACGTTAATCGCAGCGCCCCCTGGTAACTAAACACCATTCAACTTTGCTAAGAACCGTCGTCAATGAACCTGCTTCACATTGTGTCTAAATCGATCAAACCATAGAGGTAAGTGGGGACATTAAATTTAACAAAGTACACACACAAGAGCGCCTCCGAGACGACGATGACGAGTGACCATCATAACACCTAGCTAAAAACCACATTGCCAATAAATGCCGATACAGAAAACCGTATGTAAATCGGTCGAACCGTTTTGGAGATAATTTGGAACATTGATGTGTAAGTTATGCATACACAAATATAAACAAACAACAACCCTAAACGCATTTACCGAATCCGTTCCTGCGCGGGTAAATATAGCAAGGAATAGTCTAGCTCCATGGTTGGAAATCTGAAACTCGGCGCAAAGTGTGCGGAGCTCTGCAGGTAGTCTACGATAATGGACTTATTTTACGTGAGTGTTTGGCAAACATTGACGACCTCTGTGGCGCAGCGGGCGAAGGTCTGCCTGCGACGCAGGAGGTTGCGGGTTCGATTCCCGCCTCGGGACAAATGTTTGTACGATCTACAGACATTTGTCCAGGGCGTTCTGGATGTTTTCTATGTATAATAAAAAATATCTATCTATGTAGTGTATTGTATTAAGTATATCAGTTATCTAGTACCCATAACACAAGCTCTGCTTACTTTGGGGCTAGATAATGCTGTGTGTGAATTGTCCAGCATTATTGTCCAGCATTATTATTATTATTTTTCATCGATGTCGAAGTCATTTTGTAAGACAAAAAATATAATTTTCAAAACTAGTAAAAATAGCGATGCTATCATCGCTATTTCTTTTAGTAAGTATCTTCTCTATAGAAGATACTTATTTAAAATACGGTTTAATTCCAAAATCTGTAAAAAGTCAAGCACAGACAAAAATGTTATCCTGGAAATAATAAAGTCGAGAAATATCGAAGACTTCTCATTGACACTCATTTTCGAACTACCGATCTAGGGCACATGCCATTCAATACATGTCGGAGCGATTCGATGTCGGAGAATACTCGTAGAAAAAGACATCTGTCCCCGGAGTTGATCATTGATCCCTATTGCAGTTTCATGTCGCATAGTTTAATGCTGCATGCTTAGGTAACAAACAATGCACATATGTGGAACATGAGGGTAATAGAGCAAAATGGGAGATAACCGAGCTACCCGGTCAATTGGTATATCAACGACCTAAATTGTTCCAAACCACTGGTCAGTTTCCGAATCAGCTACCGACCATACTAATGTTCTGATTGTTATATTGTATGTAATTTGACATGAATAGGACGCCTACTGCTTCAACATGGTTTCATTGCATTGATATGGACTAACACGCGGTTATCCTCGGTTTAGAATCATTATTATGCAAATAATTTTCACACAATAGAATTTTCCACCCACTTAGGTGCCACTTATTTAAAATTAACTAAATAAATATCTTAGCATATATAACTTATCAAAATATGTTTGCAAAAGAACAGTCCACGTCTACACTTAATTACGAGAATACTGGTGACCTAATGATAACTCTATCCTAATAAGGAATTAGCCAAGTTGCGTTTCTAATTTAGAGAACTTTTAGCTTTCCCTCTTGTAAAGGTACCTATTTATATATCCGAATATATTATCTTAGTATGTACAGTTCCGGACATAATTAGAGACATACCTTAAAGAACACTCTCACTTGAAGGTTGCTACGATTTAAAATAGTAAATTTGACCTATTTATAATTATAATAATTCTGATTCAAACGAAACACATAAATTCAACAACTAAAAAAAACATACCTGAAGGCCAAGCACGAGGATCGTTCTCTATAATTATTATACTCGTATAATTTACGCATTCGATGACTTCGACGTAATTTTTTTTTGTTCTAAACTAGACAGCAATATCCGTGCTTGTCGTACTGGTACTACATGCGACACCATTGAAGGGTTAACGTGCCTATTTGACTCAAATGAACTCAAACTAAATAAAAACAGACATTTGCAAAATCTATTAATCCTACCACTAACTTAACTTGACAAATGTTGATACAATACAACTTGGTACAATTTGTTTTAGGTACCCGGTTTAGTATCATCTCCTGGTCTATACGAGTCTTCCTGCACACAATATCCCACGCACACGAGCGTAGCATACCGGCAACAGCGCTCAAACACAATACAACCGTGTAAGCCGCTCAAATTCGATCCTCCTGGTACAGTCAGCGTCAATTTGACGGATTGCCGGCTGCCGATCTTGATGACTTACCGACCTAATAATTTAGTTATCTACCTTAGATTTTCTATGATTGCAATAGTCCCTTAATTTTTAGAACAAACAAATTGCCTATCCTATGATACTGGCTAGGTATAGAGAGTATTCTTGAATCGGTCTCCTCTGGGAGAATCGCGCCAGAAAGAGACCAAACTTGGTGCGCGTAGCCAAGGTAATATTATCCTATAAGTAATCCGACTTCATACAAACGGGCGAAACGCGAGCTATACCTACGCGCCTCGATCTCGGCATGCGCTCAGCATGCAGACAGTCGCGGCTGTGCCGCAGTGACGAACGGATGGTGTGATGTTTCTTTAACAATAACCGCGCGATTTTTTCTCTAAAAATAAGTTCAGGTACATATTTAATAAAGTAGCTGCAGGTATCTATAACCAAGTAAAAGATATTCCTTTTTCTCCAAAAAAATCTCCTAAAATTTAATAATAAAGCATTTTGTAGGTACGTCTCAGTCGAGGCGCAAATATTTTTCGGTCGCAAATTTATAAGACCGATTTGTTATTCAAACATAAACAGGTTTTTTAATTAAATCTACCAATCAAAAAACAACACGCATTTTTATTGAACACTTCCCATTCAATTCACAAAGTATTTTATTTGTTTATATAAAAAAAGTACCTTCCTATATTTACAATCACAAAACTAAATGGAAACACAAAGTAGGCAAATGTAATTAAAATGGTGGAGGCGGGCAGCCCTATCGCATGTTTACCTACCGCGCGGCTGTAGGCATTTATTTCAAAGATACGGCCGAGTCCAAATACTGTTGGATAATATTACCACAATACATAAATATACAGTAATCCGACTCCATACTAGACCGCCCGAATCGACGCACGCACATATAGGCGTCATTTACACGGCCGCTAAGGTAGTCTCGGCATGCACATCTATCCAGTGTCACGCCGCGCGCCGCGCGCCGCCGAGACTGGTCGCTGAGCTGAACGAGTTTGTTGTGCCGCGACCCCCGCGCTGTCAGCTCCCGTTTCGGTACCTCAACGTTGCAAGTGCGCGAAATAATAAATTAAATAACGGCGGCATCACGACCACGAGTATACTGCAGTGTTTACGGGTGCCTAAACTCAACGTTCGTTAAACCAACACTGTCATTTTTTCGACTTCCTGCTAATGCTGAAAGGTAAAATAAATATAGTCTTTACCACGTTTTAGGGTTCCGTACCTGAAGTATAAGTAATGCCAATGTTACTAACAAATATTTATGTAGTACCTCCATATTATTTTTTCTGAAATTCACTTATTTTGACGTGACAACGTCTTATAAATTGGTTTGCCGGGTGACACTTCAAGAAACTGCGTTACGCGTTACGCTCCGCTCACGTTATGCAGACATAAAAAGTGAAAGGAACTCAAAGTCGTTGTCACGTAAAACTTTCGCCCGTATACCGACTTTACAGGCAACCAATTTTTTTTTCCTACCTACTTATTTTGCGGTCTAAATGCATTCTACATTAAATATAAAAGACCTAATTTTGGTACGGAACCCTAAATATGCGAAGTCGACACGCAATTGTTTCTTCGGAGGTGGGTGATGGACAAATGATAAGTAGGTAGGTACTATCATTAAAAATGTATGGGAAATTCTGCTATATATTTAATGTAATATGTATGTAGGTATATATTAGCTTTTAGAGCGCTTTTCCTGTCATGCGTTTTTGCGCCCGCGCGTGCGGTTCTCGTCCGCGGGCATACCTATCAAAACACGCTCCGGGCCACACGCATCATAGATTTGGTTTTTGTAGGTAAGTACCAACCCTAGCGCTCCGCTCAACTGTAGGTATAAAGTTCAAAGAGACGGCTGAGTCATTCTACTGTATACATTTATCTACTGTGGCGTAGCTGACATTTCAAAAACGTGACGTCACGCACATAGACTTTTAAACGAGAAGACAAAAAATAATCTTATCAATTTGACGCTGACTGTACCCGCAAATTTCATTATCCGCTAGCTATGTGACAGATTGGGCGATGAAATGGATAGGTTGTCGTTATGATTGAATACTCGCATCTAAAATGATCCCCGAACGAGATATGACGACCGCTGTGGCGCGGAGGGATTACGCAGACAGTCGTCAAATACTTGTTTGTACATATCCTTAACAAGTCATAAGCTTCATTTGTCTATTTCGCAATTCGTCAAATCCTTTATTCCTTTATTTATCAAACTAGAGACTGATCCAAACCTAAATTTGTCAAATACATGATTCGTTAAGTTCTTAAAATTATACCTACTAATACTTGGTTCGTCAAATGAGCTATTAGTCAAGCACGCCTAGGACAGTCAAGATGAAAATAAAATCATAGAAAATAACATTATCATATTACTGATATTAAAAAAAATCATTTCATTTCATTTCATTAAAAAATACTTCATTGGCGAAGGTCCGCCTGCGGCGCAGGAGGTTTCGAGTTCGTATCCCGCCTTGGGACAAATGTTTGTACGATCTACAAATATTTGTTCCGGGTATTCTGGTCGTTTCTATGTATAATAAAAAAATATCTATCTTTGTAATGTATTATGTATATGTATCAGTCATCTAGTAGGTACCCATAACACAAGCTCTGCTTGGCTTGGGGCTAGATGTTGCTGTGTGGATTGTCCAGCATTATTTATTTATTTATATTTTACCACGAATTGTTTAAGCCATTCCAGTGGGATGTATTTAAATATATCTTTTAAATAATTATCCTATTTAGAAACTATCGTCATCACGAGATATTAAAATTATAATAGATACCTTTATAAAAAAAATAAACAATAAACATTTCTCCTACTTTTTACTTTCCGGGAAGAACATCTACCACCTACTAAGGTTCTGTTAAACGAAGGAATTTTTAAAAATCGATTGGTCAGTTTGTGCTTCCTATCATAAGCTTTTTTGAATGCCCCTGTGAAAGTTTAATTTTGTATACTTTAAGCAGAGATGCGAAGTTGCTCTTTTTGGCCACCATGGTGGGATAAAAGAGCACCTTCGCATCTCTTCCTACAATAAACAAACTAAAACATTTATAGAGGCATTAAAAAAAAGCTTATGATAGGAAGCACAAACAGGCCAACCGATTTTTTTAAATTCCTTCGTTTAAAATAATAATTAAATAAAATAGGTGGTGGCGCTGATTTGGGTCGGGGTAGCGCCTTAACGCCTACCATTTGGGAAAACGATTTACTGAAGACAGATTTACCGTATCACAATATCCTCTAGTACGGAGGACTATCACTGCACCACGGGTAACACCTACAGTAGAGAGAAATAAGTACAAATACTTCCATAACTTACTATAATTGTAACGCTTAACAATAAAAACTGACATTTTACTTTAGAAATAAACTTTTAGTTTACATTGGCCTGTGCACGCTACGCCAACCTTCACCCTAAAACTACACTGTATTTCTGGTATAGGTAGTTATAACTAATATTTATCTGAATCCTTATTATGGGTTTTGCATAGTTCATAATAACTTTAAGTTTTCGTTTCCTCAGATACATTACAGCACACTCGCCTTACAGCAGACTCTTAAGAGACCGGTGTCCTCAGGAGTACCCTACCAAACTTACGCCCATCCACACACACTTACACTACACTGGCTACATACAAACATTCACACAAATACACACACCGACACACATTTAGGTCTGTCTGTAGGTACTTACTCTTTTTATTTTTCTTCTGTTGCTGCTGTTGTTTTTGATTTCAGACCTAGAATAGATTATCGTTTTTTTTTCCTACCATGCTGGTAATTATGTTACTTATATAGATTCTAGTTTTGTTTCAAATTCAAAGTCAAGCTGTACTCTATAGTATGTATTCCTTGGAGTGGAGGCCCTGTAGACTTGCAGTTACAGGTTTTTTCTAAAACCAATCGCAAGCTCCAGCCTCTTACAATACAGGTTTTATTAAAGTTACCTACGCACTGTACTTATAATAACTAAATTTTAAGTAAAACCTATGTTTGAGGAAATAAACAAATTATTATTAAAACACTCATTTATTCATATATCTCGTTTATAAAATACATTTTTTACTATAGAAAATAATATATTATAAAACTATTATACAATAAAAAATATATCAAAACGGTGAATCACCGGCCACGAAGCTAGGCTCAAGTGGTCGGTGACTAGGGCTGCAGAGAGAGGAACTTCCGGGCGATGAGCGCCAGGAGTACCGCCTTTTGAATCTGGCCCTTGATCCTCGTTAGCCAAATCAAGATATTTGCTAATTTTATCTTTCTCAGCTTTAACGCGGTTAACATCATGTGGTATGGTGACATCAGCGAGCACCGCCCTCCGTTCTTACCGATCTATCAGTACAATATCAGGTTTATTCGCCAGAATAGTCCTGTCTGTAATGATAGATCGGTCCCAATAGAGCGTGGCACGGCCGTTTTCGACAACTGGCGCCGGTGTGTACTTATAGTACGGAACTTCAGGTCCAGTAATGCCTTATCGGAGTTGTTTGTGTATAATTTTGGCTACTTGGTTATGTCTGTGCAAGTACTGAGGGTGAGCAAGGTGCGAACAACCCGAAAGTATATGACGGAGGGTCTCCCCAGGAAGATGACACGCTCGACAAATATCGATCCATCCGTGCCATCTTTCATGATATACTTTCGGTAATTGTTCGTTTCTTTACCACCTCATCCATAATTGCACAGACAAAACCTTCGGTTTCTCCAAAGAGGTCACCGAAGCGTAGCCAGTTTACTGAGCTTAGGAGATCCTGATGTGGATCTCATAAGCTCAGTAAAATGGCGTCCTGTGAGGAACTGTTGACTAATCAACAACTAGTCAACAGGCGATACCAAGGAGCTCCCTCCTTGGTATCACGGGACCCAACCCTACATCCATTCTTATTAGGTGCCAAAATATTATTTATTACAATATGCGTGTTGATTTTTGTAGTCAGAATGGATGTAAGCAGCTTGTAGATGTAGATGGTGGGTAAGCACGTTATGGGTCGACAATTTTTCGGTTCCGCAGTACTACCAGACTTATGGAGCAGGAAAGTTACACCCGTCGTCATAAAATGTGGGAGTGACCCGATCTCAATTGCTTCTTGAAATTGTGTGGCTAGAACCGAGTGTGGGCCCCGAACCCATTTTAGCCAAAAGTTATGCAATCCGTCCGGTCCAGGGCTTTTCCAATTTTGGGCCGAGCAGATTGCATCACTTGCTGTGGCTTGTAGCGGCATAATGCTGAGACAGGGACCTTTTTGGCCCCTTAAGTAATTTCTTAAACCTTTTATTATTTGTGTGTGTGTATGTTTGGGCCAAATAAATGGATTTTCTTTCTTTCTTTCTTTCTATTTGGAGACTCCAAGATTGTACTCTATCTTTAAGTTTTGATTTATCTAACGGAGAGATGGTGATAGCGTCCTTATTATTATTATTATAACAGCGCCCTCACCAGATAGAAGGAACTACTTTTAGTAGTCCGACAGCAATCCGATAGTTTCATGCAAACTCTACGACTTCTTCTTTGTTCTGTGCTTTTTGCCTTTGTAGTTTTCTAATGGAGGGAGAGATGGCGTTATATCGTGAGGCGAGCGATATCAGCCCATACAATAAAAGACTCGTCATGACGACCACGACCGTTCTGCCAAGAACGCGAATGAGAAGAAGTTTTCATAATGATTTTGAGTGATTCGTTGTATTCTAGCAGTACAACTTTGACAGGTCAGCGGTAGTAAAAAAGAAACTTTACCTACTCGTTTCGGTACTGTGTAAGCCCATACTCTAAATCGAACATTCACCTAGTAGTAACTGCTTTAGATACTAAATATGTAACAGGTTGCATCGAACTTTACCTAACGTTATAGGTAAAACTCTCGATCAAAAAACCCAATTCTGGTGAAACTGCAAAACCGATGTGCGATTGATTACACAAAAACCACCCGTCATATAATTGACGTTTGAAAGCCATTTTTATGGTCTTGAAAGCCATTTCAATGGCCTTCACCATACAATTGCAAATTACGAAGGCCATTCCAAGGGCTTTCAAATGTCAATATAAGTTGAGTGGTTTTTGCGTAATCCCACAGCAGAGCGCTACGGTGCTACGAGTTATTGCTACGTTGCTATCAGCTAGGGCTATAGTGCTACGAGTCGTTACTCGTTGCTACGAGTCAGTGCTACGGTTCTACAGGTGAAGGCTACGGTGCTACGCATCGACGTAAGTAAAATTCGGAAGATTGGGCACTAGCTTCTCGAAAGTGGAACGCTCAAATTGAGTCCAATTGTGTCCACCCACCTCAGTCACAGTCGGACCGGCGGCGCGGCGGCGCGGCCGGCGTACGTCTTTCGCGTGTATTGTTGTTTCGATCACACTTCGGTCTAGGTACGTCTTTCCATCTTTGTCGTTCATTAGATAGGTATATTGCAAAAGATTGGAAGTAGGAAGTGTCTTTGCGTTTAGTTGTAACACAAAACAGGCCATTTGTTGAGTTAGCGCTGGGTGAACGTCCCATATCTACTGAATTTTACTTATACCTATGGTGCTACGAATCAGAGCTTCGATGCAACGAGTCATTGCTACGTTGCTACGAGCCAGGGCTACGGTGCTACAAGTCAGGGCTACACCAATTTTTCAAGATTTCGTGTATTTCTCCTTAAACACACTAATATATTGTGATTAGTCGTGTCGTCGTGACGCGTCAGAAGCAATCCTTTATCCTGTATGGACGTTCCAGTAGTGTGTTTCTCTCGTTAGTTACCTATACTACCTGTATGATAGACGTTTCTTGCCGAAACATAGGTAATGCTTTCTTACCATGCTTTTATTGCAGATATTTCAACCTCTACATGGTAGGTGGTGGCGGGAGTGGTGTTCGTCATAATTCGGTATCATCGCTGGTGGCTAAATGATCTGGAACAATGCTAGGCTTCATTTAATTTAATTTGATTTATGATTTGATTGTGTATTATTATGATTATTATATTTTATTTAAATTTGAAATTTGTAATTGTGTATTTAAACTCCATAGATGATCTATGGAGTTTGTAAGTCTGAAATAAATGATTTTTATTTTATTTATTATTATTTATAATTGCTGGGATAGAGCTCGGCTATCAAGTCATGTGGGCCAATGACACAGGTAACTAATTCTTGTTTAATGTAAGTACATTCCACTCTAAAAAGCAATGAACAAAATACAAGCTTCAACAACTCATATAAGTAAGTAAGTACACGCAAACCAACAACGATCGACGAACTTACACTTATACAAAACTACTAAACACAAGACAACAGGAACCTACCACAACAAGGCCGGCAACTTTGTTCTGTGTTGATATGTAGGTATACTACCGATATTTTTTCCCATCACGCTGGTTCTCAACCCGCATGCCCAGGAATAGAAGGGATTAGGTATGTGGGAGGCGCATCGGGTCCGAAGTGGCGTGAACTGCGGAGGCTGAGTGCTCCTTGTCAGTCCGGCGCAGGATTAGAGTTGTCAGCTCTAATAGAACTGTCAAACTAAGTAATAGATTGGGCCTCGATTCCATAGCATTTGTTTTTCAAAACAAATGCTACAGTGGCGCCGTATATGATTTAAGATCGGCTTCGTCGATCGTCGATCGTGGATATTGGTTTTAATTTTTTTGGTATTCTACTATCATTTCACGACAATCACTCCGATTCATTATAGCGTTACTATGGCATTGTGGCCATATCATCAAATACATCTATGGACAGACGAGAGAAATCATTTTGGAACTCTGCACTCATAATTATAAGAGGTTTTAGGTATCTCTGATATTTTGAATAATTACTATAATGGCCTTAAAGTCTATTTCATCGTTCTCCAATACAAATGCAATAGAATCTCAATTTTAATAACAAGTTGTGGGTGGCCTTAAATGACAGAGACAAATGAGTTTAAGTTGTAGTTAGAGTGTAGCTATGATAGTTAAGATTAGTACAAATTTCCGTATTCCACTCGGCAATGGCTTTCCCATCGCTGGGATAGAGAGCAAATATAGGTATTCCACTAATTTTCAGACAGCTCTTCCCATCGTAATTTAGTATATTGTTAGCGATTAATGTGTCATTGAGCAAAGGTAGCTTTCTGTGTTATTTTCGTAGTGATTCTTGTTCAATTCGTAAGCAGACAAAGTGACAATAACTACAAGTAGAAAATTAAAATTTTTAAAAACCCTTCCACAGATTTTAATGAAACATGGCTAAGAACTCGGGATAAAATTATCTATGACACAAAAAAAACTAAACGAAAATCGGTTTATCCGTTTGGGAGCAAAACAACATAACCACTTGCTTCACTTCTGAGACTGAACTGTCCGATTTGGAAAAATCCGTCTATATCCCGCGGGTACTGCAGTCTCCTTTTGAAAAACCCGTCGATTCACTGCGAAGACTACATTGAAAAAAGCCGTCATATATTCCGCGGTCACTACAATCTCCATTTTCAAATATCGCGCCAAGTCGATTTAAACTCGATAGCTCGCTTTTAAAAAGGACAAAAGATACAGGGATCGAGTGCTACCTCACTCGGCACAAATAGTTTATGCTAAAGATCTCCATGACCATAAATACTCTACGGTGAATGATGATTCATGACTTTTGTCTGTTGCTCGTTCAGCTCAGGCACAGGTCAGAATGCATGCGGTCCTGCTGTCTTCTTTCCCATATTTTGATGTAGTTGGTAGCTCTGAGAACAGAGGTTGGTAGTTAATTCAATACATGAGGAGGTCCAGAACAAAAACCGATAAAATCACTTTTCGTGTTTTTTCAGAAAATACGAAAGAATGATTTACGAAAAAATGGTTATGCTGTTAACTAAACGAATATACCGTAAATTTGGCTTGTAGGAATGGCTTTTATATAGGTTAGATTAAAAAAATATAGTGTTGATAGTTTCTCGACAATTTAAGTTTAAAAAAGGAATTATCGGGTTTTGGTCCAACCATACTGTAATTATGGGGATTTGAACGGCTATATTGTATTTATCGGCTTTTGTCCCGGTACTTCCATAATTTCTGACTTTTACCGATACTAAGTTGTTGTATTAAGGATACATCATAGACAAGTAAAATACATGCTCATTTTTCTAATCATATATTTGTCGTTTCATTATTCAAAATTAACAAATTCCTATACTAAAAATTTTTATACTTCTTCTTCATTGCAATCACACAAAATGTCTGCATCATCTTCATGCTCATGATGGTTTTCATTTTCTATTAAATCTTTACACCACTTATATTCCTCATGACTACCTACTCCATTCATTACCAAATTGCTTTTTCATTAAATTATTAACGTCTTATTTTTTTGCTGCACTTAGTAGCTCTTTAAAGTTATTTTTGTTCAATAGTTCTGTTGTGTGCTGTTTGCCTCTTTTTAGCAGACAAAATGGCACACGCTCTTCATTAGACTCATTCCTGTAATTTCTGTAGGTGTTTATTAAATACTTTATTATTGTTTCCATTCTTCTGCCTCTTTTTCTTGCAACTAAATGTTTTGATAAGTCTTTTTATGTCTCTCAATCCTTCGACTTTCTTGTAATATTCTTCTAATGATTTTATGTCCATTGTTTTCCAGTCTTCACCTAATTTTTTTTCACCGTGTCGGCCGTATATTTCGTAATACTCTTCTTTGTGAATAATCACTGCTTTTTTTCTGATGTCCTTTTCACAAACAAAACTATTGTTTTCATTCGAAAAACAGGACGGAGTAGAAGAAAAAATACATTTATCGGTTTTTGATCTGAACAGAAAAAAAACTTCGAAAATTTGTATAGGATTTATCGGTAATAGTTGCGACTATACGAAAATATTAAAATAATACCTGTATTTGTCGGGTTTAGGTCTGGCTGCCCATCTTTAGAGTATTCTTTACTACGTTTTTACCGTGATTTGGCGTGACCTGAGTGATGTATTGTTTAAATAAGTACCACTACTACTAACAAAAAAAATGACAAAAAAAGAGCATAATGTGGAAATATCGGTTTTTGTTTCGGAACTCCTCACATATAAGCTAGCCTAACAAGAATGAAACAAGCTTACAGAAAATACTAATATTTTTAGTGAGCCTACCGGGGTTTTCGAGAAATTAAATAATAGGTAGTAGGTATGTGGCAGCGGAAAAAACCGCGCGAGCCGCGCCAAAATTTCTATCTGCTTTCCCATATTTTGATGTAGTAGGTAGTTCATTCAATACATCTACTTAAACTAATATTAGAAAGAGGAAAGATTTGATTGTTTGTTTGTTAACTAAACTAAAAACTAAACGAAACTACTGGACCGATTTGAAAAATTCTTTCACCGATAAGTAGCCTACTTTCAGGGAGTGACATAGGCTATATTTTATCCCGGAATTCCCACGGGAACGGGAACTACGCGGGTGAAACCGCGAGGCGATCGTCTAGTCTTAACAATAAGCTAGCTTATCAAGAAACAAGCTTTCAGAAAATACTAATACATCCCATTTGCATCGCACATTTGTCGCGGCGCGTCGCGTCGCGTTCGCGCCTCGTTCCCGTTTGTTGTCCGTTTTTTGGTCCCGCGACAAAGGGTTCGAGGAACGCGAACACGACAAGGCTCCTCACCTCATTCCCGAGCGGCTCACCCCTTTTAGCAAGCTACACGGATGGTTGTGTTTTTGTTTCGGATTTTACGACCAAACTCATTGCAAAATGAAATTAAAAATTCTTTTTGATTTTTTTATAATTATTTTGTATGCTTTTGTATTTTTTATACAAACGTAATGAGGATCCGTAACCATTGGCGGATAAAGGGGGGGGGGGGGGCGGGGCATGGGGGCCATGGAATTCTTCTCTTCCACAAATTTTCCCACCGCCGCTAGAGTCTCAATAATTGTCGCAGCCCGCAAATCTCGTCAGCGCTGTTAAATCGTATTTGCTTTCTTTGCTTTCACAAATTTCCCAATCGTCTCTAAAAGTCTTTAAAATTTTCTCGGCTCGCTCCGCTCGCCGTTTTTATGTCGTCTCTGCTTTCGTTTCTCTCACAAATTTTGCAATCGTCGCTAAAACAAACATGTAAATTTCGAGGGTCGCTCCGCTTGCCTATTTTGTATGTATACTCTTTACTTTCACAAGTGTCCCAATAGGCGCTAAAATTTTCGAATTTTTGAGGCTTGCTCTGCTCGCCGCACCGTTTTTATATCATATTTTCTACATTTTCACTTACAAATTTAGTAAATTTCACTAAAATATGTTTATAAATTTCGAGTCTCCTTCTGCTCGCCGTTTTTATATCATCTCTTCCTTCGCAAATTTCCCAATCGTCGCTAAGACTTTAAAATTTCCAAGGCTCGCTTCATTCGCCGTTATTATATCGTCTTTTCTTCCTTTTCTCTCAAAAATTTTCCAATCGTCACTAAAATACCTAATCTTTAAAATTTCGAGGCTCGCTCCGCTCGCCTATTAACTATTACAGATACATTTAAAAAAAGCTTATGATAGATATCGTCTACGTGCGGTCCGATTTTTTGATAATTCCTTTGTATAACGTAATTATAAAATTAAATATGTAGTGGCGCCACTATCCACCCTACTATTCGCCTTAAGACATTAGAATGATACCTATATAATATATTATGTACGAAGTTAAGACTAAATTACTAGCGAACTTCACTGAGTGACCGCCGCGGGTGCGTGTGACGTCACAGGGTCGGTCGCCGCCCTTTAACCAGCAGCCACCTAATTTCCTCCTTAGGGGGGGATTTTCAGACGGGGAAACTGGAATAACCCTATTTGGCGTTGTCTTTGCCCCTCACATATGACATTCTCACAACTTCATAATGTATGTACTGCACCCGGCTTTTAGCAACCGCCGCGCGCTGTGGGTAGCGAATACCTACTGCGGAAGTTTAAGCAGGCCTTTACCGTCTATGCCAAAAATTACAGAACATTGCAATGAGGATCCGTAACTCAATTACCTATAAGTAATTCAATTATGAGGATCGTAAGGGTGCCTGGAAGAAATTGCTTTAAGCAATAAGGCCGCCCATTGTACGTTTTTATTTTATTTAGATATAAGTTATTTTATGTATTCAAAAGCTATTGTTGGTAAGAAATACTTGAGAAGTTAAACAATAAAGTGTTCATTCATTCATTCTCTCAAAACTGAGTCTATTTGATTCTGTAATTTTTTTTCCCAAACTTATTATTTCGGAATAAATCACTAAAAACTGATATCTGCCTACCGCACAGATGCCTACGGTTACAGGGCGGCGAGCGACCCAGTGACGTCAACGTTACGGATCCTCATTCAGTCAAAAAAGTATCTGGAATAGTTGATTTGTTTATGGTTCCAAATAAAAAAAAATGTTTTTTTTTTGGTGCTGTTGAATTGGCTAACTGTTTTCGATTTTGGCGCGGAGTTTGAGTTGCATCTGATAGAGCGGAGTTTGAGTTGCATCTGTTATATAATAAATACATTGCTGTTTTTAGTTATATTACATCGTTATATCGCCGCTTTATTAGCGTTTATTCCGTTCCGTTCCGTTATATTAGCGAGAAACGGAACGCGGCCAGGCCTCGGTTTTTCTTAGGGATGTTGAAAGTGAAAAAAAATATCGAAATACTGACATATCAATATTTATTTAAAAAAAAAAATATTTTCATTAAAAAATATCGATATATCGGTATGATTCGTCAGAGAATATTGGCACTCCAATTTTTTTTATATTAGCCTGCTATAGTGACTCGATTCTGCCTCATGGAAAGCAAGAGTAAACTACAGGAGTGGAAAGCATTATTTGGCCTAATCTCAACATCATCATCATCATCATCAGCCTATATTAGTCTACTGCTGGACATAGGCCTCCCCTAATGAGCGCCATAGCGCCCTGTCTTCAGCTTGCCGCATCGAGCATCTGCCTGCAGTCTTTCGCAGATCGTCTTCCCACCTGGCCGGAGGGCGTCCTACACTACGTTTGCCGAGTCGTGGTCTCCACTCAAGAACACGTTTACCCCAGCGGTTGTCGGTTCTTCGCGAGATATGATATGGCCGGCTCACTGCCACTTCAGCTTGCTAATTCTTTGAGCTATGTCGATAACTTTGGTTCTCTGTCGGATGTATTCGTTACGAATTCTATCCTTCAGAGAGACTCCGAGCATAGCTCTTTCCATAGCTCGCTGAGCGACTTTGAACTGGTGGACCAGCCCTACCGTGAGTCTCCTCGTCTCAGCTCCGTAGGTCATGACGGGTAGGACGTCTGACTGACGTATGGCCTAATCTACGTCAATCAATTTACATTACTAGATAAATACTAATCGATACTCATAATTTTTAATAAATCAAGAATAACGAATAAAAAAATTAATTATTTATTAATCAGGTGTATTAATCAAGTGCAGAAATAATAATGATAATAATCAAGCGTTTATTTGTCTCTCACAATAGAAATACGCGCGCGTTGAGTTTCTATGTCAGTCATGCGGACTATGCGGAGACGGACAGTTGAAATTGATATTGACAGACAAGACAGTAGACAGAGTTACCAACTTAGCGAATCGAGTCAACCAATAACAACAAAAGGCATAATATGTATTTAAAAAAAAACTTAGTAGGTATAATATCGATTTTATACCTTTTCGATACTTGGAATTTTTATATAGATATATCGATATTACTTTTTCGATGTATTATGTTCGTATGTATTATATTATGTATGTATGTTCGAAACATAAAATGTCGCTCAAAAATATCGATACATCGAAAAAGTAATATCGATATATCGATGTTTCGATATTTTTTCAACAAGCCCACCCAACCCAAGCCTAGTTAGTTTTTCTTTTCATTTCATTCATTTGTGTTTTGGCGATTGATGATGAGATTCCTATCTTAGAATAATACGTTTACGAAATTAAAATGAAATGATTTCATGAAAGTGAATCTACAACAGTGAGTGATTTCCAAGTGCTTTCTTTTCGTACGTGCACGTTTTCCTGAATAGCCGGAAAACCAGAAATTGTACCCACACCCACAACCGATAATATCGTTAGGACGGACGGTCTGTAAATGGTGGGCGGGCGGTCGATCGATAATTACACAAATAAAAAACAAGTGTAAAGTAGAGATTAGAGGAGGCAAGATGAACGAGGATTGCCTACCAGTCTATCTTTTGCGTCTTATTCTGTGACGACCATCACAACTCGGTTTCACCCTCGCCACTTAGACTGGTTTCGCGGAAAGTTAGCTACCACCTGTCCTGCCGTAGTGGCAAGTTAAATATTGTCCTAGTTTATCTGGCGCAGGCGTTTCCTCGAAATATAATCGCCTCGCCAATATAACGTTTTCATTGAAATAGTGTAAGATATGGCCATGATACCAGAATCTGGCCCATTTGATTGATAATCAACGTAAACAATGACAATGTACAAGTTCCATAGTAAGTGTGGAGACCGGGTCACCCTACTCAACCAAAATCTCACAGCGATCAGAAACTTTGTGGAATTTAATCATGGCTTGATTCTGAGCGCTGAACCGTTGAAAAATGATGTTTTATTTGAAGTGCGCATCGATAGAAAGGTAAGTTATTGTTTCTTTCTACGGCCAATAAGTCTATAAAATCCAGTTGGCTTTCTAGCTGGAAACTGGTATACACCTTTATTTTGACTTCAAAAATCAAAAATGTCTCTAAAATGGAACAGTATATTGTGTTGACTTTATAAGTTATTCAAGCTCTAATGCACCTAAAATCAGTTTATCACTATTATTATCTAGGTTTGTTTTCATAATTGGACATTAGTTGTGCAAAGGGGTTTGTATAGCTCCAATGATGTTGAACTTACATTATAAACTTTTTTACTGGGACTGTATGTGGACACCCATAGCCAGATAAGGTACAGGTACAGTTTCTTTTGGAAGCTCTTACTTGGAGAAATCTATTTCGGCACAATAATTTTTTGATTAAGCATTCAAGTAGCGCCTCAAAATGACTTGCATCACTCAAAATTTTTTTTGTAGCTGACTGACTCATTTGCACGTTCAATAGCTAGGAACCAGAAAACCACATCCAGTAAACCTGTAAAATAAAGTATGGGATAATATTCTACCACTACCGTCATACTATAATGTTTTATGTTAGAATCTGGGCGAAGATACCTACATCTTGATTTTTGTAGGTTAATGTATGGAATGGAAGCCTGGAGATTGGAGTTACAACATTAGATCCAGATGTTGTCGAATTACCAGCCACAGCTACTAAGTTACGAAACACAGCATGGGTAATTATTACATTGTAGAATTTATTAGGGTTCTGGCATGGGTATGTCAAACTTGCCGGGCTTATTAAAGAGCAACTCACACTCAGTCGCAAACTCATAAACTCATAAACTCATTTATTCGTGCATAAACAGCATACGTACATTTCATCGTTTAAAAATCACAATTATTAGGAAGTAGAAGTACATTTATAAAAAATGACTTAATGTAATCTGATGTCTTTCGGCAGCCGAACTCATCGAACGAATAGAACGCTTGATTTACAAGCCACGTTTTAAATCTGTGCTTGAATGCCGAGTGGCTCGGCGCTTCCAATATGTCCCTTGGGATTCTATTGTAGACGGTGGGGCCCATCACATGCGTCAGCTTCCCCGATTTAGCCAGAGTCGCTTGTTTCATACATAGTTAACTGAAATACTAGAGCATAATAATAATAATTAATAGTAATTATAATTACATAATAATAATTTTTGCGATATTATTTGTTTTCTTACAAATTAGATACTAGAGCATGATCAAAAGCAAGTGATAGGACCATTGCACTTTCACTCGCTCTCGCTAGAATGTCTACTTGTCATACTTGTCATACACTTGTTTGTTTGCTTTTCTAAGTCATCCTTCTCCTGTTTTCGTTCAGTTAAGTCTACCAGGGGCTTTATATTGCCAACCAATCTCTACTGTGACAGCATTGTAGCAGGATTGTTACATGGAAACTTTAGGGGAAAGATACTCTCAGATAGTGTGTGAGATGCTTTTTGCATGGAGATATTGATAGAATGGTTTCAACCTTGACACTTTTGACTCACATCCCCCTCCATCTGTAGTTGCTTTCATCTAAGGTGGAATCCCAAAATGTGCCATTCTGTGAATACCATTGTCAAAGTGAAGCGATTAGTTTAACCGAATAAAGCTCCTGACATTAGGTGCAGTAAATAAATGTAGCTTTGTTTAAAGACAAACAACTTTTTGCAGATTTTATCTGGAAACAGTATAGTGAAAGATGGCATGACTGTTCTCAACACAAATTGGCCTGAGATGGATTCTCTACAAGAGGGAGACTGCATTGCTGTATCTCGATCTAATAAGGTAATTAATACTCAAAAATATTTTATTTTACCATATAGGGTGAGTTACAGGCTGTTACAGTTACAGGCTGGCTGTGAATGGGTTAGCTATGAATCTTGCTTGCGTTGGACGAACACCACCATCCTGAAATACCAAAAGGCTCATAAAACTTTATGAGCTTTTTTAGTAATACGAGAGAACGCTGGAAATTTCGGAATATAAAGTAAAATCTCGTGAAGACTTAGTGAAAATCTTTTAAGACAATTACTGAAAGGGATTTGTAACTCTTGATTTGAATATTGGGGACTAGCAATCATTACAATAAACTATTTTGGTGCTCGTTAATAAAACCGGAAGCCCTCTGCTATGTGACAATTTTTTGAACAATTGAAATAGTTAGTAATTCAACTATTAAAATTGAGTAAATACTATTCTTTTTATTGACAGGCCGAGTTGATGTTCTACATCAATGGGCGCTGTCTTGGAGTTGCTGCTAAAGAGTTACCCGAGAGGTTGTTTGGAGTCATTGACCTGTACGGCCAATGTGTCCAGGTGTCTATTATACACAGCAACTACCTGACGACAGTTATGGATCTGGTTTGTATATTTTCTCTAATATTATTATTTGAAAAGCCCTTTTTAAGGGTTTCGAAATTGGTATGGTCTCGCTCTGTCTGTCTTTTTCCTCTCTTTTTTTTCTTTTTCTTCCTCACCTAAGCAACTACCGCAGTTATAAACTTAAAATTTAAAGTAATAATACATTTCGTGCGCCTGTACAGTTCCATGAAAAAAAAAAAATGATTATGAAAATTTTCAGTACAGATTGTGATGTCGAAATTTTAAAAAAGACCTTCAAGGTCAAATATAGTGTCTAGAAATGGAAGGTATCAGTTTATACATTTCAAAATAGTTTTTGAATATTTTGTTGGTTGCATACTTTTTGAAATATGTATTTAGAAAAATGTTGAAAAATTTACCGTTCCCTAACTCGCACTTGACGGATCTTGTTTTACTTTTACAAAAGTAAATCATAAGTCATAACATAAGCATCATAACCGTTCTCATCATAAGGGCAACCTAATACAACTTCTTTGATTCTCATGATGTTTATATTTGGTTTTAGCCTTTTGAAAGTACCACCTCGGAGCCAGTTGCTGGTACATCTGCACAGCATCAAGAAACTATTATTGAGATACCAGTACCATGTATGACAGGTAATATTTTTTAAAAATAATCTTTCTTTATTTATCTTCCGGTTATTTGAGCGGTTATTTTAGCTGTGTGGTGCCGGCGTCGAATTTGCACCACCCCAACTCTTTCCGCGGGTGTCGTGAGAGGCGACTTAGGGATATCCACCGGGGGCGGGCAGCAGCGCCCCTGCAGAACAATTCTACCACCAAACTGCGATCCCCAACCCGCATGCCCAGCGTGGGGATTTTGGGCATTACCTCCATGAGACAAAAGCCAACAAGGCGCTTATCAGGGGGAGGCCTGCGTCCAGCAGTGGACCAATGGCTGAGGCTGTTGAGGTTGAGGTATTTGAGCGGCCTTAAACGAAGGAGTAGGTACTGTTTTTGAGCAGCAAATTCACCATTCTCGAGCGTGAGGGGTAAAAAATATTTTTTGGTGTTGTTTAATAGATAGAGCTATTGGCTAAACTGTTACAGAATGCATAAATTAGAGGTTTGTGTTTATTTTTCAGTCACTTCAGACAACTTGCGGTTCCATCCTAGATGTGGGATATTGGTTAATCTCTCCCAAAATAACAAGTATGTTCATTTTTATTAATTCTTTATGTGTAATCGATCGGATAAATAGTTCATAAAAAAACCAGCTAAGTGCCTGTTAGGCCACGCGCAGTAGTGTAGGGTTCCGTAGTGGCAAGGTTCATTAACTAACACTTTTTAGTCCCAGTTTTACACAACTAACAACTTCATCAAAGTCATTTTTAATGGAAGTTGTATGGTACTATCTATTTTTACAGTCAACTAGAGAGTGAATCCAATCTCGCTTCAAAACCTTAATCATGCAAGCATGCGGGATCGATGCATACAATCAAAAAAATCACACTCATTGCTTAATAGACTTTATTCCAATACGTACAGCATTCTCTAAATATGACGAATATAAAAAAGAACTAGAAAGGTATTTTCTATTATGTAAGTATACTTATGCCTACTTACAGCTATCTTTCTAATTCCTACTAATAGTCTCTGAGCTAAGCCGCCTACGGAACCCTAAAAATGTTTCGTTCGAATTGCCTTTGGAGTTGTAGGATGATAATTATCTACTCTCGGCAGGTCTGCTGAGAGGGCTCGCCCTTTAGACGACTACAACAACGGTGTCGTGATGACGCATCGTCCTCTACGCGTAGAAGAATTATTCACGATACAAATCGATAAATTAGTCGACAAGTGGAGCGGAAGCATTGAGGTTATTAAATTATACAATTTCGTATGCCTTTTTTCCATAAAGATATTCGTATAAAACATAACAAGGGACATATCCACACAACATGATCTGGCTCAAAGTAAGCAGAATTTGTGTTAGGGGTGCCGGATGAAAATTAATACTTATTCACCCACATCCAGATCTTAAACGAAGGCTCTTAAGAGGGCTCCGCGGTAAATTGCCCAATGAGGATCTGTAACGTTTTTAGTTGAGAATGCAGATTTATAGAGCTAAAAAATCCACAACACACAGTGCAATAATTTTAGATCTACGACAAAAATTGACGAAGTTATGACCAAATTACTAGCGAAGTTCACCGAGTGACCGCCGCGGGTGTGTGTGACGTCACTGGCTTGGTCGCCGCCCGTTAACCGTAGGCAGATATTAGTTTTTAGTGATTTACTCCGAAACTATAAGTTTAGGAGAAAAATTACAGAAACAAATAGACTCAGTATTGAAAGACCCATCGAATGGAATTATTTTTATTTATTTTTTATTAAGGTCAACCGGGGTGAAGGCGTCACAATACTTTGAACGGCATATTCATCAGACTATAAGAATCATATTTTGTGTCCTTATGAGCTGTAACATACGATGCAAGTTAGGAAATTTTATCTATTTTCATATTTCAACACCATATAATGGAATTTTGAGTAACTTCTATGTGTAAATGACATTTCTATAAAATCTGGGATTTTTAGACGCTTTAACCCCAGGTGGGG
This sequence comes from Eupithecia subfuscata, assembly GCA_963564075.1. Taxonomy (NCBI): domain Eukaryota; kingdom Metazoa; phylum Arthropoda; class Insecta; order Lepidoptera; family Geometridae; genus Eupithecia; species Eupithecia subfuscata. The sequence continues at coordinate 11,856,414 of OY751095.1, forward strand.
CGAAAGCGTCTTTCATTAGTATTATGTAATAGGAAGAGCTTATAACAATTTTGATCAAAATAATTTATAAAAATACTAGAGATAAAGTTCACTATTATCTCGTACGTCAAATTCTGTGCTTAGTTTAGGGTAATGAGTTGAACCAAAATATTCGGGGCTATAGCGTCTAATGTTCCTTATTTCTTGTAGACGCATTCGCCCCATCCTAGATTTCAGGGGTACCTAACATTTTTTTTCGCGTAGGTTCGGGTAGATAATTATTAAGATTGGAATCAAAACAACAACTTAGAAATGACGTATAATTTATACGAATAAAAAAGTCTTAAAATCAGTACAAAAATACAAGAGATACAAAACAACGCGCGAGATCTTTTCTTAGAATAATGACCAGAAGGTCTTATTATTACTTGCTCTGTTTTAAGAGCATGGAAATATAGTTTCTTAGAAACTTTGATGAGATTTGACTTCATCTACAGCCTTTTTTAAAGTTTAAAGATCGTATGTAGTCGTTGTTTTTCTTTTGTAGTGTCGCACCATATTGGAAATCCTAAAATAAAAACTCAGAATTAACGCTAAATACTGTCATATAAAATCCAAGCATAATAAATTCATCCATTCCTTGCAAACATTTGTCCTGGGCGATAATTGGAGTCGCTTCGCTTGCAGCGCCACATCGGTCGTCAACTATATACGAGTATGTTTTTTACCACTATTATCCTAAAATTAAAAGGCTTAGGACCCCTGAAAATGGGGCTAATGCGTTACAATAGACGGTATAACCCCAACAAGATGCACGCAATAGCCCCAAAACAAATACGTAACCGGCAAAATTTAAATGGCATATTGACTCCAATTTTTAAGCTTATTACATAAAATAACTAAAACAACACGTATAGCAATACAAAAATAAAAGTACTTACGGTTAAAAAATATCGATATTCATGAATACACTGAGATTTCACTGGATGCAAAACCACGTGGTTTCACACCAAAAGAATCCAAACGAATGAGAATTTTAAGATGGCGGATTATTTAACAAATAAGGCTCTGTCACGACATCTACTGATGACTATTGGTAGTTTAAGTGCCAAAGACTTGAACTAGATGACGTGAGTAGTTCTAAAATACGCCTTTTCTATGATAATTGAAATAGACGCCTTAGCCCCGTAGACGACTTCACCCCGGGTGACCTTATTCAATTCGATTCGTCAAGCGCGAGTCAGACTGGCGCACTAAGGGTTCCGTTTAATTGTAAGGCCTTCTTTCTTGCCAAATATCATGATTCTAGGTCAACATGAACCTACGTACCCTGTATATTGTGGTCGAGGGAGAGAATCGAAAATCATTATTTATTTGTCAATAAACTACAAATTTACGGTTTTCAGATTTTTCTCGTGTGCTATATGACCTTGCTTCTTACCAAATTTTATGATTCTAGGTAAACGGGAAGTAGGTACCCTATAGGTTTTGGTCCATGGTGAGAATGGAAAGTATTTTTTTTGTAAATAAACAACAAATTTACTGTTTTCGGATTTTTCCCTTTATTTATGCTATATGGCCTTGCTTCTCTTCAAATTTCATAATCCTAGGTCTACGGGAATTGTACCCTTTAGGTTTTGGTCCATATCGAGCACTAAAAGTATTATTTTTTTTTTGTGAATAAATCACAAATTTATAGTTTTAGACGTCTATGTCTAAAGTCTATAGACATACCATTTATTTGCCACCACACACACATTTACATAACACATTCAAAATAAAATATTTAGTCTTAAATTAATTAAACTAATAAGAACACGTACAGTAAGTACATTTAACAAACGATGTTAACAATAAAATTAATCAATGTGTGCTGCAGTAGCAAATGGGCCTAGGCTCAGCATAATGCCAACTGTTGTGAACAGAGGGCGCTGGTATTCTGCCCAGACCAAAACTAGAACAATCACAGGACCCTGCGGTTACAAGATAATTTGAACAGAAAATCAAATATACTCGCTCAGTTATAATAATGGTGCCTTAGTAAGAAAATATGTGCATAATTTATAGATAAATAGATAGATAAATAAATATAAAGAGTTCATACCTATGTATCTGTAATCAATATTATTATTCTCACATGGAAATAATATTAAGAAAACATAAATAATATTAATACGATTTATCTAACATGTAAAAACATGTTTTCGGATTTTTCCCTTTACTTGTGCTATTAGACCTTGCTCCTCACCAAGTTTTATTCTAGGTCTACGGGAAGTATAGGTTTTGTGTGCATGTGATTCCCTTGGAAATTTCAAAATTTTCGGATATAAACGGCTGTAACTTTTGAGTGCGTTGACTGAGAAGTTTTATTTATATCGCGTCTTCAAGAGGTTACGGTTTTGAGTATTTGATAATTTAAACTCGATACGTCCACGCGTTCCTGAGAAAAGAGGGTTGACAGACGGACAGACAACAAAGTGATCCTATAAGGGTTCCTTTTTTCCTTTTGAGGTACGGAACCCTAAAAACCATTGAAACTATTACTTCAGTTATATATATTTCCTTTAAGTTCTACAGATTTTCGTAATTATTATTAAATTCAATACAAGAATAATTAAATCGCATAAAAAAATTTTTTTTTAATCAAATATTTTTCCAAAAGAATTTCAACCTTATCTATATCTGTATGTACTAATATTATAAAGAGTAAAGATTTGATTGTATGTTTGTTTGTTTTGAATAGGCTCCGAAACTACTGGACCGATTTGAAATTCTTTCACCTTTAGGAAGCTTACTTTTCAGGGAGTGGCAAAGGCTATATGTTATCCCGGAATTGAAACGAAAATTCCACGGGAACGGAAACTACGCGGGTGAAACCGCGAGGCGATCGTCTAGTTGGTACTATTGCTATGATATTGGTTATATTTTGTGATTCATTTCATTACTTTGAATAGATTGTTTTAGAGAAATATTTAAAACGGTGAGGACCGTATCGGGCAATTTACCGCTAAGCGGCCTTAACGAACGAACGCGTTTAGATCATAAAAACCGGTCCGGCGGAAACCGAACCCGCAACTGCCTCCGATGCAGGCGGAGCTTCGTCTACATCGCCACATAGGTGGTCCCCACATGGATGCCTCAACTGCTGAATATGTTGCGTCGGCACATTAGGTTTAGGTAAAAGTACTCCTTATATCCTCATCTGCAGGGGTACCTATTTTAATTCATTCATTCGATTCGTTTTCGAATCGAATCCGACGGATTTATAAAACGCTATTTTGATTTCGCCTCGGGTTGATGATCGAAATAAGGAGCTCCTCTTCATTGACATGGCCATCAGTCGAATGAATTAAAATAGAAATAGAAACGATTATTTGTAACTCAAATACAGACATTCAATTTAAAACAAAAGAACATAGACAGTTTGTTAGAGTTACAAAACGGTCCCTGTCTCAGCATGGTTGTACGCAAATACAACCGTATTTGCGTACAACCAACGCTGGTCTTCCGCTTAAAATAGCCCTGCTTGACTCAATATGCTATGCTAATAGGAAAAAACAACGCATAACGGACCAACCGTTATGCGTTGTTTTTGCTAGCATAGTCAGCCTAACTTCGTCCAGAAACGCAGATCTTCCTGCGGTCTTCACAAGCTGCATTACATATCGCTGTGTTCATAATAGTTAATAACAATTATATATACTACCTCCTGGCAAAATTTCGTTAAATTCCGTTCAGCCGTTAGGCGTGAAAGGGTAACAAACAGGCAGAGATACTATAAATTATTATAATACAGCACTTTATTTTGCATTTGTATTATTGGTCTGGAAATCTCTTACGTAGGTATATAGGTATCAATTTAGCTAGAATATGTGATCAGTAATTAGTTTAAGTAGTTAGGTACATTTCAAATTTAAGTCTATTGTGTCCATGAGAGCTACTGCCGATAAACTGTTTTACAGTTTGGTAGAAACTTAATAACGTAACGTACTCTTAATTTGAAAATAAATAAAATGCAAATACCTACAAGCTTCGCGGAAGTGACCTTGGCAAGTTGAGCATGTTAAGGAGGACACACCTATGAAAGGTTTTCATTTCGAACACATTTCGAATTCCAGATTGGTGTGACATCTCACAACCCAGCTACTATCCGTTTCCCCTCGACTATGACCAACATGGATTCTGGAACCATCATGATGTCCGGGTGTAAAATCCTCGTGAACGGCCAAGGAACATGTTTGGAGTATGGGGGCTATAATCTGGATGATTTGAGGGTAAGTTCTTCACAGGTAGAGCTTGTTCTTCGACATTTGCATACCCTATTTTGCTCCTTGTTACAAAGGGCAAAATAGTGTGTGAACATAACGCCTATTTTCTGTAGATATTCACATATAGTGGGCGTCGCGTTGCGTTTGTTGCACTCCTAGAACAAGGGATTATAGAGCTATGTTTGTCTAATATAACGGCATAAGTTAATTGTTTGTATTTAATTTATTTCTAGGAGGGAGACACAGTAGGCATAGTTCGTCAATGCGACGATACCCTGCACTTTTACGTAAATAATTTCGACTTGGGGGTGGCCTCTGATGCAGTGCCGCCTGAAGTTTGGGGTGTTATTGACTTGTATGGAATGACCGCCCAAGTAAGTACCATTTATCTTTATGACCTGTGTTTTCATAGAGCTTATAGCAAAGAGGTGCTCTGCTTTTTAGCTCAATCTGCCATGATGATCGAGAATCCAAATTAAACATTCTTGAAGAAAGACGTTTATCACAAAATATCAAAAAGCTTTAAGCGGTCGCCGATTAGACAAATGCCTATTGCATATCCCATGTAAATCGCTACCTCACTTTCTTTTTTATGTTTTTTGAGATCCTAGACTTGAGACTTCTTCTTTTAATAAACGTCCAGAAAATACGTATATTTGCGCCGAATGAAACTCTACTCATCATGTTCAAATCCTCTTCTCGCGTTCGTTCGTTAACTTCGCGTTACCCCTTCGAGATCCGAGGTCTCCAGAAATTCGATCCGCACAGAACAATCTCTAGCGATCCTGTATAAAGCAGAAGCCGGCAGCGAGATCCAAAGCTTATTCGTTGCAAGCATTATACCCATTTTCCATATCCAAACAAATATCTTCCGTGATTCCGTGACGAGTGCAGTGACTGTGCCTTTGATAAAATCAGACTGAGATTAGAGGACAGAAAAGAATTCAGTTGTTTACGGACGAGACGTTCAAGGACTATAGAAAGGAAAGGAAGTTAAGATATGGGGCGATATTTGGAAAAGTTTAGGGTTAGGTTTTTAGATATTTTTTTCTGCGTCTTTCCAGATGCTCGGAAAAATGTCTTGAGATATTGAGAAGATGACACAGAATCGGAAGAATTTCGTCTAGATAGAAAATAACATATTGCGACTGATGCCGTCTATCCTTACAGCATTACGGTCAGTACTCACATACGGTATTACTCGATCGAGCTAAACTGTCGAGTAAAACCCATGGCATGGGCTTTCGTCCACACATTGAGCATTGATCTATCGAGTGAGGCGCCGTTCAGTATTCACCGAACCGTTCGAGCCAAAGGATGTCTGTGCAACAAAGGAGACGGTGGCTGTATTTAGCAAGCCTCACAGTGCTTTATAAGAAAATCAAAGAAAATGAAAAAAAAAACGTAAAAGGATTTTTTTTTTTTAAACATTTCTCTTAAAAACACGTGTTTCAATCACGATAAACAATACCAGACTGACGCTCGCCTCGCGCCACTCGCAGTCACGTACACACGTTCGAGTCAAGATTGACGGCTCCCTTCGAGTAGGTTCGAAGGAAATTACTTTCATTTAATTCCATCGAGCCGGCTCGGTGCCAGCTTTCGAGCTGTGAGTTTTGCGGTCCACACGTTGATTTTTACTCGACTTCGAGTAAAACTATCAAGTAATACCGTATGTGAGTACTGACCTTTGTGACAAAAAGGACACTCCTCCTAACATCGACGATAGCGAATTGACCGAAAATAAATGAGAGGCGGTATGATTAGGAGCGAGCAATAAAGATAAATAACTGAGAGTACTGCTGTTGATTGCATTGCTTATATCAGAAGCAGCAGAGAAATGCTGATTTAGTAAACACAAATCAAGGTCTCCGGGCTGAGGGACCGGACGAGGCTTTCCAAGTCCAGATCTCAGAAACTTCCAGACATTTGCTGGATTTTCATCGGCTACTGGACTCGTGGATGTGGCGACCTTGAGCATCTCTACAGACAGCGAATACGAGCATTATGAAAGTTGACTTTATTGATAGAAGAGACAGACAAGTAATTATCAATCAATACATCAAAATATAAAATAAATTAATAAACTGTGGACTAAGCCAAGGACTAAGCCAACTAATATAGATTCGCTATCTGTAATATCATAAAGATAGTACATACATAAGTATCTAATATAGATTCGAAATACTTTGGTAGGTCGATAGGTACCAAAATAAACGAATCTATAAGAAATAAAGTAAACTATAAAAATACCTACAACTTGACAATCTTTTATAAACGATTTACTTGACATCTCTACTACTTATGTATATTTATACATACTTGACATCTCCGCCACGATTTTTTAAAGATTAACTGAATATCCTGATTCTTTCACAATTGTATAGAGATTCCCGAAGTGCTCCCATAAAATATTACTTTTTACCTAACTTTTTACGCTCCTAAACTTAAATAAAACCGGCCAAGTGCAAGTCCATCATACAAAAATATTTCACAAAAGGAATCCCCAAAAACTTTTTTTTAAATCGAATAAAAAGCAAAAAGCCTACATGACGCGATCACCCAGCACTGACCGCGCCCGTCGTTGCTTAACTTCGGTGATCGGTATTCAACGTGGTATGGACGCTGCCCCCCTTAATAATCAAATTTATTTTTCTTTTAATATTTGTTGTTATAGCTATAAGAGAAATATACACTGTGAAAATTTCAACTTTCTGTTTTTTACGGTTCATGAGATACAGCTCGCTGATAGACGAACGGACGGACAGACGACGGCAGAGGGTCCCTCCCTTAGTAAAATGGTCCCGTTTTTTCGTCCGTCGAGGACGGAACCCTAAAAACAATACGACACGAATTATTAAAGTTTTCTATTGTAGGTATCCGTGCTTGATCCCGACGAATACCAGCAGTTGAATTTCATGCTCGACATGCAGAATCGGTACGGAACAACTATGGGGACACCCAGGTTGGACGAATACGATGATGAAGCCGTAACTACCTCGGCTCTGGCCGATCTCGATCCTTTAGCGGTACTCGACATGTTCACGGAGGCGACGGAGCCAGAACCTACAAGTAAGTTTATACTACACCAGTAGAAAGTGGATTATTCGTTTTAGAAACATGAAAAAACTGTCGTCGTACTAAAATACGGGAGGGAAAACTCTACAGAATTCCATATTTAGCGCGCTGAGTGGGAGAGAAACGGAAATTCATTTCATTTGCACATGACATCCTCGTTAGGAATCTGTCCCTTTCTCGCCTAGATGATTGTATTCTGATCATTAGCAAACATACGTCCACTCTGTTAGTTATGGCTACACAAGTCGTCGGCCCGAACTCGTTGGTGGGCGAGGCCTAAATATATGCTATCTCACCTGACATCAGTAGACATACCTGAGCGCTAGGATGAAATGCACAATGATTCATTCGTAAAACGGCCGCGTATAAAATGGGAACAGACTTTTAGCACAAAAGGGTTAAGAAAAACTTTTTGATGTCTCTTTTCAAAATAAATTTAATTCAACTTTTGAATAACTAAACTGTATTATATAATATAAATGAATATGTATTATATAATATAGTATGTAACTATGTACTTACGAGCTTTATTTTAGGGTTTTATTTCTTCGTATATTATTTATTTTCCAAAGTTCCGCCCAAAGTTGGGCTAAAATCAGTGCTGAAATACGAAAGCTTAGAAGCTTGTATTTTTCAAATGTATAATTTTTTTACGGTTTTGAGCGTGTACAAAAGAAAAGTTGTGTTAAGAATAAACAAAAATTGTTTCGACATTCTATGATTTGCTCCTATGATAACCAGGTATTGTAAATATTTTTCAGTAATATTTATTTGCTTTTGTGACTCCTTTATTTAAATAAAACCGTCAAGTGCGAGTCGGACTCGCGCACTCAGGGTTCCGTAAGACCTTGTGTCTTGCCAAATTATCTTGATTCTAGGTCAACGGAAAGTACGCTGGTTTTGGTCTATAGCAAGAATCAAAAGTAATTTTTTTGTGAATAAACTACAAATTTAAGGTCTTAAGATTGTTTCCTTTACTTGTGCTATTAGGCCTTGCTTCTTGCCAAATTTTATGATTCTACGTCAACCAAAGGTACAGCTGGACCAAAAAGAGTAGAAATTAATTAAATTGGAACTAAACTAAACCTTTGCTGTGGCAACACGAAAGCAATGTCAAATTTGTTCAAAATGTCACGCACATGTAAATAAACATTGGGTACATCAACGAAATTTCCATTAAAATAACTGTATTCATGTATAATAAGATGTTTAGTGTAATTTAACAGCAGAGGAAAAGACAAGTGATTGATAAAGTTTTCACATGTTGTTTAGCCGAATTTCAAGTGGGAAAGCCATGGCCCGATGTTTCAGACAATTATCTAAGAACCTCCGAGATCATAGTTCATAGTTCATTTATTTATAACAATTATGTTACAGGTCACAAAATATAAATTACATAATGTAAAGGTACATCTACAGATCACAGATAAATACTCGATTCTATAGTCTTTAAATAGTAAAATCTGGCTCTCTCGAACGATTATCCTGTGAATTTGATTACCTGTGTAATATTTTAATGCTTATTTCCGTCTGTATTGGAAAAAGTATAGTCCACATTTTGAGTCTGTAAAACAAAATCATCATCATCATAAGGCCTTGGATCTTGCCAAATTTCATGATTCTAGGTCAACGGGAAGTACCCTATAGGTTTTGTGTGCATGTGATTCCCTTGGAAATTTTAGAATATTCGGACATAAACGACTGTAACGTTTGAGTGCGTTGACTTAGAAGTTTTATTTACATCGCGGCTCCAAGAGGTTACAGACTTGAGTATTTGACGTTAATTTCAACTCGAAACTTTCACGCGTTCATGAGAAAAGGGGGCTGACAGACGGACAGACAAACGGACAACAAGTGATCCCATAAGGGTTCCTTTTTTCTTTTTGAGGTAGGAACCCTAAAAAATATATCTAGGATTCTATACTCCGGCCAAACTCAATGTTTGTCAACATTGCCCCCATACTTAAACTAAAAATCACTTTCTTGCTGTTTTTTTATTCACAGACCTCACAGGCACACAGACACAGACAGAATCGACAAGTAGTGCACCTGTCGATTTGATCTCTACGGCAGGGAATGAATAATGCTACAATGAATAATGCTGAATATTATTTTCATACTCGACACAGAAAAAGAAAATTTGTGATTTTGTGTTGTCAGTTGTTAATACCTTGGGAATGGCTTGAGTATAGAAACGAGTATAGTTTGTTCGAAAAGACAGATGTTCTCAAACACTTTTGACGTGACAACGTCTTATAATTCGATAGAGCCGGCTGCACGCACGAAAAAACATGACGTCATGCGGCGTTACCTCGCTCATGACGTCATGCGGCGTTACCTCGCTCTGAGGCGTTCCATGTAAGGCTTGAAGTGCAAGCGAGAGCGCTCGACATCCGTCTCTCTCCTACTTGAGTGAGCGATGCGTCTGCGTGGACAGCTGCTATACTATAGTACATTTACATGTTTTGATCGAGTATCAAATGCTGCCATTCCATCAGTATTTTCTTAAGACGTTGTCACGTTCAACTATCGTCAGTAAACCGACTTTACAGACAACCAATTTTTCTTGATGCAGGTCCTCCTGTGGAACAGGAACCTCCGGAGAGTGCGAGGGTCGTGGATGAGGGTCAACTTTTATTTCATACGCTGCGTGATTCGCATGTTATTATTACTAACTATGGTAGAACTGCTCATAGGCCTAAGTGAGTATTGTATATATCCTTCTGTTAATATTGTAGTATAATTTGGCCAATTGTGGTCCGATTTTGATGATTCTTTCGCTTTTGTATAGAGAATAATCTCTAGGTGGTCCTATTCAAATTTTATTTCCGAACGATACTATTTATTCCGTAGAAACATCAAATTATACAAAGTATTTTTTTTTACTGGGACAGTACGGGGGCACCCATAACCAGAGGAGATACAGGTGCAGTTTCTTTTGAAACGTCAGCTCCTTTTTGGAGAATAATATTTTGGCATTAATACTTTTTTGGTCAAGCGTGAGTAGCGCCTTAAAATGAATCAAGTTGGTAATTTTTTTATGCCAATCGACTCAGTCCTTTGTAAGGATCATTTTACTGTATCGATTGAAAAAAATCTGAGCAGCGGAAGTTAGTCGAATTTGATAAAATGTGTTCTCATAAAGCAGGAAAAAATAAATAAATAATGCTGGACAATTCACACAGCATTATCTAGCCCCAAGCTAAGCAGAGCTTGTGTTATGGGTATTAGATAACTGATATGCTTAATACAATACACTACATAGATATATATTTTTTACTAAACATAGAAAACATCCAGAACGCCCTGGACAAATGTCTGCAGATCGTACAAACATTTGTCCCGAGGCATGAATCGAACCCGCAACCTCCTGCGTCGCAGGCAGACCTTCGCCCGCTGCGCCACAGGGGTCGTCAAAGCAAAATTCCTTCAACAAACATTTTATTAAATTCCAATTACACATTAAAGAAGTATTAATACTGTAGCGACCCAGTTAAAAAAAACACGCTGTATAATTTGAAGTCTGATTGACTTTGGTTGTTAACTGTTTTATAATTTGCAGCGCTTTCGAAGTCTTCAACAATGGATTCGTAATGACAAACCGAACCTTGAAGACGAACGAGCTGTTCCAAGTACGCCTTGATCTAGTTATACCCAAGTGGGCGGGAAGTATCGAAATCGGAATCACGCGGTATTCAGCAAACGATATAATACTACCGTTCCGAATGCATGCAACGTAAGTAAAAAAGAAAGAAAGAGGATTTCTTTATTAGTTCGCTAGTACAGCTTGCAGCTATTATAATTATTCTTATATAAGAATATCTTATATATAATATTCTGTGTCACAAAAAAAGAAAGAAAGAGGATTTCTTTATTAGTTCGCTAGTACAGCTTGCAGCTATTATAATTATTCTTATATAAGAATATCTTATATATAATATTCTGTGTCACAAAAAAAGAAAGAAAGAGGATTTCTTTATTAGTTCGCTAGTACAGCTTGCAGCTATTATAATTATTCTTATATAAGAATATCTTATATATAAAATTCTGTGTCACAATGTTAGTTACCTTACTCCTCCGAAACGGCTTTACTGATTTTTTCCAAATTTTATATGCATATTCAGTAGGTCTGAGAATCGGCTACTATCTAATTTTTATACCCCTAAGTGATAAGAAAGTTGGAAACATAAATTTCAACGCGAGTGTAGCCGCGGGGCGCAGCTAGTTACAAATATAAATTACCTAGTTCTAATAAAATATATAATCAAGATGCCTACAGTCAAAAAGAGATAGAGAACTTCAACAAAAACTAAGACTCGATGGACATAAAAACCAACTCGCCGCCACCCTCCAAGGATCTGGCAGCATCAAATTTTCCAGGCTGAAGACATAGCATCCCTGACTAGATACTCTGACTCACTGGACTACACTCTCTCTAAATGACATAGAACAGATAGAATCGTACAGCAGACTGGATTATTGATATAAAAATGAAATAGCCAAGCAAGAGAATAAAACAAAACCTAGTTCTAATAGCAGCAAGTGTAAAATAAATAAATAATGCTGGACAATCCACACAGCATCATCTAGCCCCAAGTTAAGCAGAGCTTGTGTTATGGGTACTAGATGACTGATATACATAATTATAATACATTACATAGATAGATTTTTTTGTTTTATATACATAGAAACGCCCAGAACACCCGGAACAAATATTTGTAGATCGTACAAACATTAGTCCCAAGGCGGGAATCGAACCCGCAACCTCCTGCGCCGCAGGCGGACCTTCGCCCGCCGCGCCACCGAGGTTGTCATGTCGAGTGTAGCACGCTGCAAACCAAAAGGTCGCGTCTCAACATTATGATGCCCCACAAAAAGTAGAATATAGTCACTCACACTGTGCCGTGGCGGTCACGGCGTTAGAATCGACCCCCAACTGAGCCCGTGGATATCGTTAGAGCCGACTAGAGAAAGGCAGCAGCTTCTCAGTGTATTTTTAGCACCTACACTGCAATTAACAATAGATAGATAGATAGATAATTCTTTATTCATCACCTCTATAAAAATTTTTTTTACATCGAAACATGTAGAGAACAGCAATGGAACTGGCGGCCTTATCGCTTAAAGCGATTTCTTCCAGGCAAACAAAACGCCTATACAGGGTGTCCCACGGTTATGCCACATGAAGGGAAAGTGTCTGAAATCTATATAAATAAAACAAAGTCGGGTTAGTGACACCATTTATTACTCAAGAACGGCTGGATCGATTATTTGTCTCCGCCCGGAATAGCAGAATGACCATCAAATAATTAGGGTTCCGTGCAAAAATTAAAAAACTCGGATTTACGATGCTATGTTATTAAATTAATCCTTACGATTGAGCCTTTTGATGGGTATCGTAAAATTACAGGTATTTTTTTTATAATTTGGCGGGTTCGTTTCCCGGTTCAAACAGGCGATTATTCAAAAATCTTTGAATGCAGTTTAAATTATTCTCAAAATCAAAATGAAGTCTTCATTCAGTAAAATTTTCTATCTACAATATTTAAGATACTTTCCCTTCATGTGGCATGACCATGGAATGCCCTGTATAGTTGACTAGCTGCCGCCCGCGGCTTCGCACGCGCTGTTCTATGGAAACGGTTAAAGGTGGCTTCTATCCCATGGGAACTGATTTACGGAATAAAAAGTAGCCTATGTATGATTCCAAGAACAGAATTACCAGTATGCAAAATTTCAGCCCCACCCGTTCAGCAGTTTTGGCTTGAAGATGTAACAAACATCCACCCAAACATCCAAACTTATAAACTCATAAACTCTACTCTCATAACTTATAGTGTGATGTTCTTTTTAGATCTGGCACATGGTGCATGGTCATAGAAGACGTCATCAGAGACGGCTCTATTATAATTCCGCAATACGTGCGAAATCTCAGCAGACTAGTGGTAAGTGCTTTGAAATCTTTACACATTCAGTGCCTCTGACCTCTGATTGTTGTACAGCTGCAACCTGCAAGGGCGTACTGCACGGCCACATTGCAGCCGAGCAATGAATGTCTTAATTCGAATTGAGGTTAGATTCAGATATTTTATTAAAAACATGGTTACAGGGGCCCATTTCTTCTTACCATCATCATACTATGATATCGTTGCAGAATCTTTAGAATCCTTAGATGAAAGAAACTTGATACCTAGTACGTGCGGTTCTGTCTGCACGGAAACATTGATAGAATGGTTTCAACCTTGACACATTTGACGCGCTTCCCTCAACCTGTAGTTTCTTTTATCTAAGATAGAAAGTAGAATCCTTAGATGAAAGAAACTGAATACCTAGTACGTGCGGTTCTATCTGCACGGAGAGATTGATAGAATGGTTTCAACCTTGACTCATTTGACGCGCTTCTCTCCATCTGTATTTTCTTTTATCTAAGGTAGAATACCAAAATGTGTCATTCTGTGATGATGATACTATTGACATACTTAAGCTATTGGGTTAGCAGGATAGGACCCTGATCAAATTTAACTATGAATACAGGGTGGCTTTTTGAGATGGAGTAGATGTCCGAATCATGATCTTTGGGTGCATTCCGACTTACGCTAAACTCGATATCATCGTGCTCACACGCGTTCCATATTACCGTGAGCGCGACGACGATGTCACGTGTGACTTCATAGATGACGTCATTACACACGCCATTTTGCGATATCACCGACCATGTTACAAACCGATCACTGTGTGCGCTCTGTCAAAAGTGACAATTTTCTTTATAGATTTGTAAACACCGCGACTCGTGACCGTGAGCGCGTTCATGAGCGTTCGGAATTAAGTATTGATATCGTGATTTCTAATTAGCAAAATATTTTGTGATCGCTATCAGCGCTGTAATCGTTATTTGGAATGCACCCTTTGTTACAAGGACCTTCCTAACGGACCCGACTACCTAACGGTACTAGTATAGTATTATAATATCTCTGCTAACGGATACAACTTCTTAGTAAAATATAAGCTTTTCTAAATAAAGTCTAAATACGGAAGCAGTAAGTTATTTTTCTCTTCTTTTGTCCACAGGAAGGTGACACGGTAGGCGTGATGCGAAAGGAAATGGGCATACTACATTTCTTCGTCAACGGCGTTGACCAGGGGCCCGCAGCTTTCAATATACCGGAGCATGTTTTCGGTATCATTGGTAAGTTATTCAATAAAAATTCGGTGCCTCGGAAAGCACGTTAAGCTGTTGGTTCTGCGCTGGACCTGTCGCCGGTTGTGTCGGTCTGCCGTCCCATCGGATTAAGAGAGTGAGGGAATAGAGAGTGCACCTGTGTTTGCGCACACACTTGTGCACTATAATATGTCCTGCGCATCTGGCTAGTCTCCGATGAGACTGACCGCCGTGGTCGAAATTTGGATAGTAGAACATCATTCAAGCAAAAATCACAGTAGCAGCCCAGAGTCAGAAATTTAGCGGTGTTACTGGCTCGGAGCACGTTATGCCATCCGGTCCGTGCCGTAGCCGCCGTAGCCGTGGTATAGTGCTTTTTTTTCTTCAAAAAAGGTGTGCTGTTGTTTAGTAATCCTATTTAAGGGTCCGGCGGAGGATGAATTTCCCATACAAACGTAATACCAAAATGATTTGTAATATGAGAATATTTTCACCATGGTTTGCTATTATTTGTATTAGAATTGTATTTATTTAGGTTCCTGCCACAAGCTTTTTTCAAAATACTTATCTAGAAAAATACTAAGAAAACATTCATTCTTTGATGTAAAAATGCGATTCGGTTTAATTTCATTTCAGAAAGGTATTTTGAAAAAAAATTGTGTCAGGAACCTAGATAATTACTATTTTAATACAAATAATAGCAGACCATGGTGAAAATATTCTCAAATTACAAATCATTTTGGTACTACGTTTGTATGGAAAATTCATCCTCCGCCGGACCCTTAAGTTCTTAATATCTCATGGCAAAAGTAAATTAGAAATTCACGACATCAAGTGTATCAACATGTATACCCCCTCAACAGCCTATATTAGTCCACAGCTGGACGCAGGCCTTATTCGCTTTTATCTCTTGGGGGTAGTGCCCATAATCCCCACGCTGGGTTGGGGATCGCAGTTCGGTGGTAGAAATTTAGACCATGTATACCTACGGTGGTATAAATGAGTACTGTATACTTGTCTAGGATTATTTATATTTATTTATTTCTAATCTTTTTCACAGATTTATATGGGCGCGTGGCTCAGGCGACTATAGTAGAAAACTACATGCATCTACCAGCCCACTCTCCCGAATCACCAATGTCATTCTGTTCCGTCGCTACAGTACTACCGTAAGTCCAATTACACATGAATTACTTAAATCTCTATTCCCATTTCTCTCGAACAGAATAGGCTAAAATTAACTTGAACTATTGATTTTATCTAAGGGTAAGTTCACTCGTCAGTTCGTTTTACAGCCCGTTTATTCAGGGCAGACGGAGCTATGAATTGTTTACAAAGCTGAAAGAAAGAAAATTAATTTATTAGTTCACTAGAAAGCTTGCAACTATTACAATAAATACTTAAACTTACATAAGAATATTACAATAACAATAATAAAATAATAGTACCTAACAGTAGCAAGCAATGCAGCGAACCAAAAGGTCCTATCTCAGCATAATGTTGCTCCACAAGAAGTAGAGTAACGCTGGTTTTCTGACAGGACCTTTGGCTCGTGTCAACACGGGTGGCAGACCACAGACAAAAAATAACACTACACTACTGAAAATACAAAAAAGTTACTTGTCTAACAATGATATGAAGTGTATGAATAAACTATTTGCCTGTTCAACACGGGACCCCCATCTCAACACAGAACTATCAAACAAGTCGACACATACAGACTGTGATTTCTTTCGTCCAAGCAGCTTTTGGAGTGTCATTGACAATTGACATCTCGCTCTGAAACGTTGACTGCTGTTGAAGCTGCGCAAATCTATTTTCATTTGTCCGATCGATTTTATCTTGCTAAGTGTACGTTTACACTGCAGTCCGTTTTATCGTTTTTATTACGCGATGGCAGATGAAGTTGTAAGAGTAAGTACACATACATAACACAGTGTTCAGTATCATTTCAGTAACATACAGTATTCCAGATACGGTAATGTTTAAACTCGTTCATACAACTACATTCGTCATCGCTGAATAAAAACGTTTACGTTAAAATGGCCTGCTGTGTGATTCCGGACCCATTGCATTTTCACAATACCTACCTACCTTTGGGTGCCATGGGTCTGCCCCCTGTGAACGTTACGTACATTTAGGTATTAATTTATTTTATTTAGTAAGCATACCCAGTAGGTACTATCCATCCACGGTTGTCTGGTAGAGATCGCTCTTGAGCGATAAGACCGCCACTTGTCACTTAGTTTTTAAGCTGTTTTGTAGCATTGTTTCTATCTATAAGTGTGCAATAAAGAATTTTCTATCTATCTATCATGCTACTATCTTTCTTCACAAAGAAAATGACAATCAAATAACAGAAATAAATTAGAACTAATATTTGCTATTGAAACAATTGAGCTAACTGCAGACTGTTGCAAACGATCTACAGGTAGCTCAACTGATCCATATCAATACCAGACGGAAGTGTCCCCAAGATGCTGCATTGCCCCGCTGTATGGCAATGCTGATGCGCTGAGCAAGATACTCACCAGCTCTCGGGTCACGCGTCGTTTCGACCAGACGCTTAGATATTTTTTTAGAAACCCGAAGAGCCTCGGTACCCCACGGACCTAGGCAAATGTGTAGACGAGTAGTTACTAAAGTAAGATAAAATCGATACGTCAAATGAAAATAGATTTTCGCAACTTCGTTAACAATTCATAGCTCTGTCTGCGCTCTCAATGCATAAATTTGTGAATAAATAGAGTGCCGAGCAGTTCGCTTCTGGTAGCCTTTGTAAACGGTTGGCTTTTAGCAAATCTGCAAAATATGCCTCGAAATCAACGGACTTACGAACTCCGCCAAACCCATGCCACATTATGGTACGTAACTTATTAACATCATGGTTTTTGTACCGTCATCACTAGCTAAACAGATGGTCTTTATACAAAAGCGGTGAGAACTCTAACTTTCCGAGAGTGGGTTTCGTAGTGCAGCCTGTGTCGTCTTTGTGCTTTCTTCACCAGCTTGATACTTTGATAGTTTAGAACTGGTTTTGGAAGGCTTCTGTAGTCACGCCTTTGCTGTTGTGAGTGAGCTTCCATAGGCACGGTCACTACGCTCACCGTCTGTCCTTGTTTTATACATAGTTAATGACGTTCGCTCATCCTGTTCTTGCATGACCGGGGATGACGCACGTTTTGGGGTCGCATCACTGACGCCCGAATGTAAAATTGTTAAAGATATTTTATACGTATGAAAAGTGGGAAGAGTTTCGACTTTCTAGTATGCAAACTTACGCGCCGCGACAAAATTCGTCGACTGTTTGGTCTCGCACTTTCTTATTGATTTTTTAACTTTGGATTTTTGTTTTGTTAGAGTGCCTGCAGTATATGTACCGGTCCAAGCGCGCGTTGTTTGTGTGCGTGTGTGTGTGTACGGATACTTGCTCTAAGACGGAGAACATAATGGGTGTTTAGTGGTGACGTGCACGTGTTTGTTTTAGTGAGATGTGCTTCCACCGACTGCACGGTCACAACGCGCGCCTCTCCCGCAATCGGCTGATTGCGTCCCGGTCCACTGTATACTCGGAGTTCAACGATGCCGTGCTGTTCAGCTCTAGGCCGTTGCGGGAATGCGACATGTTCGAAATAAGGATCGACAAGATGGTGGACTGTTGGATTGGCAGTCTGGAAATTGGTGAGTGCGTCATTTGTTGTAAAACTGTGTACGCACATAGTTGGTCTTTAAAACTTTAAAATAGTCCTAACCATCGATGATTTCTTTTCACAAAGACGTAGAAAGAGCTATCACAAACAAACTTGTCAAGCTTTTGTATATGCTGATTTATTTATACAGGTGTTACGGCCATACGCCCTGATGACTTGGAAGCAAACGGTGGTCTCGGTGTTTTAGCTGGCACGGCCACAGATCTTGGCTGGGACACCTACATCCTCAGTGGGTCCGCCATGATGAAAGACGGGGAGTGCATACGCAGTGGCTACCCACTGGATCTGGACACTCTGACCGTCGGCAGCAGAGTCGGTTAGAACTGGCAACACTTACTACATATTACATAAGAACTTTGTGCAGTCTTTCTAATAACTTTGTGCAGTTTTTCTAATAACTTTGTGCATTTGATTTTACTTCCCTGGAATTTTCTAAAGGCCTTTTAACACCTAATAATGTGCTGAGTGATGTTGGATATACGTAATCAAATACCTGCCTTCCTGAGTCGTAGCTTCGTCAATAAAATGTCAAGTGCGAGTCGGGCTCGCGCACTAAGGGTTCCGTACGACCTTGTGTCTTGTGTCCTATCATGATTCTAGGTCAACGGGAAGTTTTTGGGCAGGTTTTGGTCCATAGCGAGAATCAAAATTTTTTTTTTGTGAAGAAACTACAAATTTACGGTTTAAGGATTTTTGCCTTTACTTGTGCTATGAAACCTTGCGTCTTGCCAAATTTTATGATTCTACTGAAGTACCGTATAGGTTTTGTGTGCATGTCATTCTAAATATTTGGACATAAACGGCTGTAACTTTTGAGCGCGTTGACTTAAAAGTTTAATTTATATCACGTCTTCAAGAGGTTACGGACCTGAGTATTTGATGTTAAATTTAACTCGATACCTACACGCGTTCGTGAGAAAAGAGGATTGACAGACGGACCGACAGACGGACGGACAACAAAATGATCCTATAAGGGTTTCTTTTTTCCTTTTGAGGTACGGAACCCTAAAAACCACCTTCCACCTTATGAAGAGTTCTTCAAATAAGGACCTACCTATAATTCATCTAATAAGGACCACAACTTTATAAACTTTGAATTAACATCACGTGGCTTACATTAATACGGCAACGGCATAAGTCAACGTGACTCTAACCGGTTAGACTCTTGTGATTTAATTTCTCACAATAATAAAAGAGAGACTACCAAAACCACGTAAAAACACCTCAAGCACGGGCCTCTAAAAAATTTCAAATCACACTAATAGCAACTATAAATCTCTCTATTTCTTTACTAACCTTATTTTAAATAGGTACTATATAGCAACTAAAAAATGTCAACACAGTTGCCCTTTTATAAGACCCCCTATGCGTTAAAACAGGACCAACATACAATATCAACATTGGTCCATTATTATGCTTTACACGTTTGACACATCGGGGGTCGCATCAAAGCGTTACTGTCTGGACATACTACCTAACATGGAGCAGCGGAATGGTGTTTGTATCGACTTCTTTCAATTTCGTATATCGCTGTATCATAGCTGTTGTGTTAGTAACAGAGACAGCGACATACAGAAATGAAAGAAATCGATTTCATCGATTTGAAGAAAGAAGATCCACGGAGTGGGGTATGTTATGAAGTGTTAACGCTATTTCCCTTCATGGGTTAACCACTGCTTAGCATTTTGGTATACACGACCATAAGACAAATTTCACTGAAGACACATGCGCAACACTATTTTACACTGAATGAATTTGTCCTTTATCTGTTCATACTCTTAATGGGCACCCAATGCTGAGTTTAAGCTGCGTCTCTATTGTGCCGTTCCATCCGTACTTGTGACGCTATCATCCGATCCGCTATCTATTCATCGGACTGCCTCTTTCTCGTCAAAAGTCTCGGGGCACCATTCCATAATTAATGTAGTCCATCGTCTTGAAGACATTTTTCCGAACATGTCGGCTAAGTAAGAGCTCTTTCAGCATCGTCCCAAGATCAGCGAACGCAAATGAAATGTATGGCGGCCGTATATGTTGATACCCTAACTAAACTGATTTTCTCCTATAGTGTCTTCTATGCGTCTACAAGAAAACATTTCGGGAAATTGTATCTCCTTGCCGTACACCTTATTTGTCTGAAGCGTAGTTAGAGAGTCTATGCATATTCAATTCATATTCAATTGCAGACGGGCATTCCGGTACAACTCTTGTCTGATTCTGCATAGTAATATATTGCTCGTCAACATTACGACAATAGAGAGCATGAAACGCTGTATTCGACTCAGTCGAAATCCTTCTCTTAATCCAAGCAACGACACAAGGCCTGTTTTGTTATCGACATCCTTAAATTGCTTGACATCGTGAATTTGATCGATTGTAGATTTTTCACTCAAAATGCCAGCTTGTTCATCATAATCAGCGTATCAGTGGCGTTCTCCCAGGCTTAAACATTCACTTGACCGGTCTAACGAATTCGCTTCACCTTGTTGAATTTGAGCACAAGAGCGTCGGGTGTGTTCGTGTATATCTTTGCTCCTGCTTGCAATGTTATAGTATAATATTTATACACGAGGTTATAAACTTATACGCTAGAAGCCTTTCTAGCTTCGTTACATGTGGCTCACTCACATAATTTATATATTTAAAACCGAACATTATTGATTGTGTAAGTATTTAATATATTATGTTTTTTGTGTGTTATATCTTTTGCTAGATAATATCCCAGATATTCATGATATTATTAGATAATAGCCTGGGATTTAAATATAGTGTATTGTTTAGAATTTATTATAAATAAATGTTTTACATTGTATGGTCTCGCAAAAATAGATATACTAATAACTTTTTTATAATACTTAATTTGGTTGTGTTCAGGTATGATGTGGCATGCGGACCGCAGCCTCCATTATTACCTGGATGGAATGGACCTGGGCAAGGCTTGGTATGTGCCTCATCTCAACATCTACGCTGTGGTCGATCTTTATGGGCAGTGCACTCAGGTATGTCCTACCCTACTTCTCTTCTAGGTGGGGTCGTCACAATATACTCAACATACTACACATCATACTCGTTAAACATTTTTATTTTATTTTTATTTTTATTGTTAAAACATAGCGCCTGCTCAGTAAATTGCTTATTCCTTTTCGAAACATAAGGTAGAAAGTACGTCATTGCAGGCGCACTGAATTGCAAGAGGAAAAACTCTATGGAATTTCTTTTCTCACGCGTTTAGCGGGATAGAAAAGTGTAAGGAAATCCATTTCTAACGTGTTATTTCTTTTTTATTTTTCTGAAATATCAGCCGGTAGCTAGGTTATTTTCATAACAGTTCAACAAAAAGTATTTACTCCGAATCCGCCATTTATGATATCGGCCTCTTCCGTATTCGGAATAATAATTCAAAAAAGAGCCATGTGAAAATCGCACGTGCGCGTATTTAATGCTAGATTTGAGTTTACAATTTGAATTTGCTCGACTGATTTTGAAGATTCTAAAACGATGATTTTCCGAAGGTGGGAACAATAATTGAAAAAACGAACCATGTGAAAATAACACGTGCGCGTATTTATTGCTACATTTGAGTTTACAATTTGAATTTACTCGTGATTTAGAATATTCTAAAACGATGATTTTCCTCGAAGGTGTAGTATAAAACACTATGTATCACTCAGGAGAAAGTGCGATTCCTACCTCGTGTGTTTTAAGGCTCGATAGGAATTGTGCACTTTCTCGCCTAGATGTACAATGTGTAATGTCATCCACGTATTAAAACAATGAAATAAGATATGCAACTCTAATTTAGGCAGTGAAATTATTGCATATTGTGTAGAAATTTTCTAAATAGGTGTTTTTGTTGTGTTTAGGTAACCATTATGCAAAACGAAGAACGAACGTTCAATTACAACGGGTGCACCGCGGACCATGGTATCGGCAACCCGAGGACCTTACCCACTCCAACACCACCATATTGGTAAGTACATCCTCGAGGACCTTACCCACTCCAACACCACCATATTTGTAAGTACATCCCCGAGGACCTTACCCACTCCAACACCACCATATTGGTAAGTACATCTCATCGTCATAATCTATGTATGGCCACATCCACGAAAAATGATTTATATAAATTGTAGTTGACGCCATTGTCGCTGAGTTATTTTATTTGTTGTTATATGACTATTAGTCGACTGGAATTGAAACTAAACTTAAAATTCCACTTAAATAATCTTAAAGCAAGTGTAAAGATACCAAGATATCTGCAATCAATTTGTCGTGAATACCCTAAAGCTTGTCGCAGACCTGGAAAGCACCGTTGCAGCACAGCCCAGAAATGTGCATTCGAATATGGGCCTTAGCTCGTAATAATTAGATGAATTTTATATTGGCGGCATCAGATGACAGACAGCTCGCGGACCACTCCTAAGAAGCTTGTGGGAAGCCATTTTGTCACTGTAAAATGTATCTAAAGATAACAAATTTAAACCCATATTTGGAGCGCAGAGCTCAATGCCTCTTAAACCGTCCTTCCTATTCAGCACACTTGCTCCCACTGCTGAACGATCATCCCTCCTAACAAAGGCCAATGCCCATGCCTTATGTAACACACCCCCTTGCCCTCCACAGGAGTTTTTCCGAGTACCACGGCGACAATGTGTCACTGTCAAAGGACTACACGCTCGCCCGTCGCATTACTCCGGACCCTATGGGAGGTCTCGTTTTTAGCTCGACGCATCTTATTGTCAACGAGTTGTACGAGGTAAGATGTGACGTTTTATGTTCGAAATAGGTATAGCACGCAAATTTTGGAGGTAGAGTGTGTTCGCAAAAACCTTAGTACTAATAGGTTTACTGACCCCTTTGGCGTGTGTTTTTTTGCGACAAGTTTATTGGTTGGTGTAGCTGTTTGCATAGATCACAAACTCTTTAAGGCGCTGCCTCCCTTCACACTAGCGCCGCCACCTATTTTATCTAATTATTACGTTTAAGAAAGGAACGAAGTTGCCCTTGGTGGCCGCCAAACTCTATTTTCGATTCTCTTTCTAAACTATACAAAATAAAACTATTATAGAGGCACTAAAAAAAGCTTATAATAGGTATCATAAACTGGCTAACGTAATTTTTGGAAATTCTTTTCTTAAACGTAATAATTAGATAAAATAGGTGGCAGCGCTAGTGTGAGGGGAAGCAGCGCCTTAAAAAACTTCGTGAATTCCCTCCCCTAAACACGCTTGTTGCTAAATAGCTTATTTTGATTTTACAGATCCTGATCGTGGAATGCAAGCACTCATTTGCTGGCTCCTTTCGCATCGGAGTAACTGATATCAACGTGCTAAACGCCAACATAAACAGGAACCTACCACTCTGTTCTTCCTGGCTGCCCTATTTCACAGCTTACATCGATGGTAAGTACTAAGATGACGTGGCGGTCCTAAAAGCCGTGGCGGTCGTGGCTAGACCCTAGGCTAAGGGTACACAAGTCAGCGGCGCGAAATCGTCGGTGGGTGCGGCCAAAATGTATGCTATCTCACCTGACATAGTTTGCGAGCCCGCGCGCTAGGATGAAATGCAATGATTCATTCGTAAAACGGCCGCGTAAAAAAATAGAAACACGCTTTTAGCACAAGGGTTATTTATTGTAGAAAAACTATTATCACGAGAACGCGGTACTTTTCCGGGATTAAAAGTTATTATGCCTATGTGTTAATCGAACACATAAGTTAATAACTTATATGCTAGTATAAAAGTTTATCCGAATCAGTTCAGCCGTTTGACCTCGAAGGAGTAATAAACACACAAATATTTTATAGTGATTAAAGTTCAAACGACCGCTTCGTTTAAACTTGTATTCAGTTCTTCTCATGTTATAATCCAAGTCCAAGAAGTTTACTGCAATACAGGGTCTTCCACAAAGAGTGGTCAAAGATTTGCCATGAGCATCATGTTTGGCAGGCGGGTTGTTGCGTTCAGTAACCTGGTTGATGCTGCTGCTGCCCATCGCCGGGTGTATTATGACGTTATGACATAACTTAAAACTTATCCGAACAAAACCATTAAAGTAAAATCATGCCAAGTCTCGTCTCATAATACTTCCGCCGTTGAAAGTGACATCCTGACAAGAGCCAATTGAGCCATATATCTTCGACTATGTTGACTAAGTTGGCGAATTATTAAATAGTTAAGGTAACTTTTGAGTAATTTGCCAACTTCGTCGAAGGTAACCTTCGACTATGAAGTTGGCAAATTACTACCCATCCTGGATGGCTGGATGTCACCACTATTTAGGCCGGTGACGGCCGTTTATTCGACTTGGCTAGGGCACTGGATGGCACCCTGGATGGTGCCGGGCTTCCATTAATTATCGTTTCTTATCAATATTTTCAGGTAAATATATAAAATATTCGCGTCCCGGTCCAACAAGGGTGAAAGATTTGCAATCATTCGTACCTTCTTTCGACTGGCTGCGTCCCGGCGACCGGATTGGGCTGAAGAAAACTGAGGATTCCAAAGTCCTCGTTTACTACAATTCGGAATTACTAGATGTCGCCTTCGAGAAGGTTCCTGACGTGAGTACATTTTACAAAGTTAATAATGTGACGACGACCTTAGTGGCGGAATGGGAAATGTCCGTCTGCGATGCAGAATTTTGGCGATTGAGGGATCTTGTATGATCTACTGGTATTGTTCCTGATCTGGTTGTACAAGCATTATGTAATCTGTTATCTGGTACACATAACAAGAGCTATGCTACTGAAGCCAGAAAATGCTGAAAATGCTGAAATTTCCAGTACAATTAGTAAAGTTATTGATTCATGACTTGGTTTTATCATATTTACTGCCTCTGCGGTCCGCCCCTGCGGGTCGCGCCGCAGAGGCAGTGAAAGCGTTTGTCAATTTCAACAACAAGAATATTTGTTTTTTCAGAAAGTTTATGTGATGATGGAAATGTATGGGAAGACAACGAAGATCCAAGCAGTATCCCGCGGTATCAATGTCGTTCCTAAAACCCAGCAGACAAGTACGTAGCAACAACTCAAATCAAACTAGCTTCTGTCCGCGGCTCCCCACGCATTTTTCCGGCAAAAAAGCAGCAGAAGTTATTTCCGGTGTAGTATTCACATAAAATTCACGCCGATCCCTTCAGTAGGTTTGGCGTGAAGAGGCAACAAACATTTATCCGAAATTTCGCATTCATAATATTAATTGCGATTTGGAGATTCTTTCTAACATATGTAACACCTGACCTCATCTCTCATCTTTCCAGTTCCCAACGACAAACCACAGCCTGCTGATGCAAGTACCGACGGCCTGACTGTACCGAAGATACCAGAGGAGATCGTTCCTGCAATGTTAGAATCCGATGAGACGTCGGAAATAGCCGAAGAACAATGCGAGGCGCCCCCTACCCCGCCTCAAAGCGATCTGCCAGACGACATCCTCCAGCTAGACCCTGAAATAACTGATTCTCCCGTTGAAGAGAACGCCTGCACTTTGCCTGATACGCCTGTATCTATAACAGATGAAGATAACTTGCTTCCGAAGATGCCAGAAGTTCGAAAAAATCGCGCCGCCAGACCTTATACGTTCCACTTCGTTACTGGCAGCAATATTCGACTCTGCAGCTCTGGTTATTATCTCTTACTGTATTAAAGCTGCTTCTCGATGGAGGCGAAGTGAAGAAGTCTTAAATTAACCAATGCTTATAATCTCATAACTCATAACTTACTATTAGTCACAGAATGTTATTGGTGAATTCAGGCATTATCTGCTCCGGTCCGATTTGCTTTATTGAAAACACACTCGCACATATAAATGTACATACAGCGCTTTCTTGTTCACTTATCTGATTTTTTTGTCAAATATTCATTATAGTTTTCACAACAATAAAGAGTAACGTATGTTCTTTCCAGATACTGTGGCGTTTCGTTACAAAAGCTATGGTGACGGCGTAGCTGTGGCGAGCCAGCCACTCGAAAGAGGAACGTCCCTTCGGGTAAGACTATTAGGTTATACTATAAGTATAAAAGTATAACCGACCAGAGAAAGGGTAGCAGCTACTGTGTATCCACTGCGATGACCGATCCTCCTGCTAAACGGATTAAGAAGATTATGGCTGGCTAAACACCTCTTGTTTGGAGAGGCACAGAGGTCGAATAAGATAAGTTTAGTAGTAAGTTTTTATAAGCGTCGGGCGTCTAGTGGCGAGATGGACAGTCGATATTGCGAACGTCGCAGGGCGAACCTGGATGAGGCTAGCGCTGGACCATAAGGATTTTGTGACAGTGGCGTAAGATCGGGTCTTCCAAGTCGGACCGTGGATATCGTAAAATTCGTGTAAGGACACCTACCAGAGAAAGGTTAGCAGTAAGACCTCGACTATGATCACGTGCTAATCGTGATGTTTATGAGCCTTCCCAAACACGGGGGCTTGGGGAAGGACGATTAGCAGCGGACCTATGATGATGAGGGGGAGGGCCCAGCATGTTCAGCAGTAGGCTTATGTGTATGACGGATTGGTATAATTAAGTCAATGATATGGTATAGTCGCTGTTTGTCAAAGGATGTGGCTAGCGC
The DNA here is from genome assembly GCA_963564075.1 of Eupithecia subfuscata. Lineage (NCBI taxonomy): Eukaryota > Metazoa > Arthropoda > Insecta > Lepidoptera > Geometridae > Eupithecia > Eupithecia subfuscata. The sequence continues at coordinate 11,883,179 of OY751095.1, forward strand.
AGGACTGTGGTGGATCTTAAAGGGAGGCTACTATATCTAGCAGTAGGTAAAATCCAGTTGTGCATGATGATTAATACATGTAAAAATAGTATGTAAGAGCCTACGCATAAAACGGTTTTCGTTCTTTCACTGCAAAACGTGCTGCAAACGTTACAATAGGTTCTAGTTAGGCATATTAGCGAAAAGCACAGGTTTGAGGAGGTTGGCAGAAGCGAAAGGAGCAATGGACCTGGAATGGAATGGATAATTCTAGACGCGGATAGTCCACAGCAGGTGCTGAGGACTATCCGCGTCTAGAATGATGAAAACAAGTTAGTTTTCAAGAGACGGCTCAGACCAAGAGACCAATAGGCCAAGAGACCAATAGGCCAAGCACAGGGATTGTTGTCTAGTGTAGAATAATGAAAAATTACATCGCATCGTCATCGAATGTCAAAAATATTTGAAGCTATTCCTTATAATTCAATAATGTACGCAATGTCATACGATACGATCGAATTTTTCTCTCTTCTTTCTCGTGCGTTTGTAGACTGCAACAATAGTAATTTGTTTAACAAGTGGGCAAAACCATTTTTTGTTGAACGTGCCGATATTAAATCCCAATATAGCGTCCTCTATCAGCCGTAGTACAAAAACTTGTTGTGTGCTACTCATCGCTAGATGGAGCTAGAGTCGTAATCGACCAGTTGGAGCGATCGTTCGCCTGTCTATGGCAATTTTCTTTATGTTGGTACAACGACATAAAAGTCATCGAACTTCAGTGACTGTTGTCAGAAACAGCTGATTAAAGGAATGTCAGCTCTAAATTAAAGCCTGAAGTGTTCTGTGTTCAGTTGAAATTGGCATTCACGTTTTTGAGTCCAAAACTTTTTCAATATCACTGTAATTGTGTCCAGACCATTGGAATATTTTGTTGTGATTTTGTTTTCGATGAATTTTCACCTGGAATCTCCGCTGGATGTGTCGTAAAGTGATAGTGTTGTCTTCCTTGGAGATTCGTTTGTTGTTGAAGGAACTTATACGTATTAAATTTTTCTCTGTTCTTTCTCGTGCGTTTGTAGACTGCAACAATAGTAATTTGTTTAACAAGTGGGCAAAACCATTTTTTGTTGAACGTGCCGATATTAAATCCCAATATAGCGTCCTCTATCAGCCGTAGTACAAAAATTTGTGTGCTACTCATCGCTAGATAGAGCTAGAGTCGTAATCGACCAGTTGGAGCGATCGTTCGCTTGTCTATGGCAATTTTCTTTATGTTGGTACAACGACATAAAAGTCATCGAACTTCAGTGACTGTTGTCAAAAACAGCTGATGAAAGGAATGTCAGCTCTAAATTAAAGCCTGAAGTGTTCTGTGTTCAGTTGAAATTGGCATTCACGTTTTTGAGTCCAAAACTTTTTCAATATCACTGTAATTCTGTCCAGACCGTTGGAATATTTTGTTGTGATTTTGTTTTCGATGAATTTTCACCTGGAATCTCCGCTGGATGTGTCGTAAAGTGATAGTGTTGTCTTCCTTGGAGATTCGTTTGTTGTTGAAGGAACTTATACGTAATATGAGACAATTAAAACTCCACAAATCGTCCACGCCAACTCATCAGTGACTGTCTGACACATCTGACTTAATAGACATACCCGCACGCTAGAATGAAATGCACTATGATTTATTCGAAAAACGGCAAAGGCAGCGTAAAAAAATGGGAACAGACTTTTAGCACAAGGGATAATAAAGAGAAACTATTGAGTGCATCTTTTCAAAATAAATTTATTTCAACTTTTGAATAACTAAACTATGTTGGTACGGTACTTTATTTTAGAGTTTTCTTTCTCCTTAAATTATTAATTTCGCCCAAAGTTGGACTAAAATCAGTGTTGAAATATGAAAGTTTAAAAACTTATTTTTCAAATGTATACCTTTTTTTACAAGTTTGGGTGCATACAAACATAGATAATGAAGAGATAAATTGATATTACCCTTAGTTTTGGATGGTCAACATCAAACAGCATAGTAGTTTCCCTTCCACATTTGTATGGAAAGACGGGCAGCTTGTTTAGCCTTAAAAATTCGCAACAGCTTTGCCACTGTTATGTTCACTTGACCAGAGACAACTCTGCTAATGAAACTTACAAAAAATTCAGTCTGAATTTCATACCTGGTTTTTGCTTTGCGTGTTCCTTTGGAAAATGGCTGATGTAAATTTAAAGCAATAATCAACCAACCGCTGCTCGTGCGTGATTGGTGGATTGTCCGTGTGCTGCCAAGTCATGCAGCAGACAGCAAAGTCACTGTGCGTGACTGGCAATCACATTAATTTCCGATGTTAAATTATATACATTAGTATTATTAAGAGAACTCTAGTGTCTAGATAAACATTTGTTTTGATTTAAGACACTATTACTTAATGTTAAATTGTAACAACTTTGATACAATAAATAAATATCTATCTATCCTATCAAATTCAAAAAGCGACTAAATAAACTAATTCTTTTAGCGATATCCGTTTACATGCAAAGAGTAAAGCTTTGAGTAGAAATGAGCAAAGCTAAGATCAGAAGCAACTAAAATCTTAACGGGTGATAGACAGCACAGAAAATAATTTAAAATCGCCCATTTATTAGCACCAACTTATTTTAATATACCTACACACAAATGCTACTTCAGAAACATATGTAGATTGACCCTGGAAAGTGCTTGTGAGCATTGCGCCTAGCTGTAGTCAAATATATAATCTGGTTACTTATAGCATGGGATCGAAAATGATGTCATTCTATTATGTCTATACGTCATAGGCAAGCTTTGCCAAATTTTACTGACGTTTATCAAGCGGGAAGCAGATAAATCTCAGATATCATTTCAGTATGATAACAAGAAAAATTTAAAACCCTAGACAATTGCACTTTTTACCATATCACAGTTTATTGATATTTATTGTGTAGTTGCTTCAATTTTGATCAATCAGAGCATCTGAACACTCTTCACATTACGTTTAAAACAAGAATAATAATAATACACTACTACTTCTTTTAGCTTTGTATCACTTTATCCACTTCTGCCGGTATTATAATTGGTACTTTATATCCGCCCGTCAGGTCCTTTGGTTGGTTTGTGTTTTTCTGGGCATAAAGATCTCTAAAAAAGTCTGTAGCTATATAGTGTTGCTCTTGTTACTTTGTCTATCTTTCTCGTTTTCATTCAAGAGGTCCTCGAATTTGTTGTATTTGTCTTGTGTACTTAGATCTTTAGTTGTTGTTAAAAATAATTCTAATTTTCCTTTCAATGTCGGTATCTTCTAGTATGGTAATGTTGCTTTTCTTTACTTTAAAGGCCTGTTTTTACTTTAAAGGCCTGTTTTTACTGAATTTGTTACTCTGGAGTTTGGCTCTCACCATTCTGTGATTACTATTGAAGTTAAGGTTACTTATAACTTTAAAGTCATTTAAAATCTTTACTTTGGTTGGTTAAGTTGTAGTCTATCTCGTTTTTATGTCGCCCATCTGGGGATATCCATGTACATCTATGTACGCCCACCTGGGGATATCCATGTCAATCTGGAGATATCCATGTACATCTATATAATTATTATTGCGTTTTTTGTAAATAATAATAAAAAAAGTTAAATTATTTTCAAAAGCCATCTGTATTAGTTTTTCACAATTTCTGGTTGTTTTACCTGAACAGCCGTCTTCTCTTTGTCCTATTCTAGCATTAAAATCACCCATAACTATTAATTTATTGTGGGTGTGGTTTACTATTGCTTCTGATAGTTTTTCATAGAATGAGTCGATTTCAGCATTGTTGGACTGTTCAGTCGGGGAATAGATTTGTATGATTGACCACATATCTTGTTTAGGTGGTAGTTTCAGGTTTAATATTACAATCCGCTATGAGACTTCGATAAATTCGTCGATATAGGGTCTTAACTCCTTTTTTTAGCAAAAAACCTGAACCATATTGACCGGGTGTGTCTCCTTTGAAATAAAAGATGTAGTCACCATGATCTTCTATACTTTCGCTAAGGTGCCTTACTTCGCTTAGTCCTACTATCGACTAGTTGATGTTGTTTAGTGCTAGGATCAATTCTGCAAGGCTTTCATCTGTTCTTAGGGATAGGGTATTATATGTAGAAGTGTATATTATATCATTATTTTGTTCGGTTTTTTTCGGATTCAAATGTGCTTGATGTTGAGGTGGGTCGGTTAGAGGGTAGGTCTTCTTGCCTCACGGTGACCGGCCGGCTCGGGGTGCATTTCTCAGAAGTTGTGTTGGATAAGTTAGCTTTATTTATTTTATTCCGATTCGTTGTCGTATCTCGATACGGTACTCGTACCGGAACCGAACGAATGAACCTCATTGATGTTGGGACAGACATACACACAAACTGACTGTTAATCTTATAAAACTACCGATTTCGCTGTTTCTGGGTATAAATTTACACTGCCTACATTAGCTAGTCGAATAATAGTCGTGTCACGTTTGCAGCTTGTTTTGGGTTTGTATAGGCAACCACAGAGAGCAAAAAAGTCTAGGTATCTTTCATAAGTTAGACAACAAATAAACAAAGTACTCAAGGTGAGGTATAGGCCATGGTTTGTGGTGTTTTGAGCAGAAAAGATATACTCTTTATAATGAAATTTGCACCGAATTCGAAATGTTGTAGTGTAAATTTCCGGCTTGCAACAAACATAACTTTGGTTGCTTGAATCAAATCATAGTAATAACTCATTATAGTACAACCTACTTTATCTCATGTTGTCCTGCTCAGTTCGAACCTGGGCCCGTAATCTTAAAAACTAAGTTTCATTTACGTGCAAATGCTAATCTTATGCAAGTTAGATACGAGTTGGTTTTGCATGACAACGAAAACGAAACTTCGATTTTCCTTTCCTTCCTTTCCGAGTAGGTCCAGGATCTAAGTGCGATAGCATGAGAGATGACGTTATTCAAATTCCCATACTTTAAGTACGCAGGTTATACTTTTAGTGCTTATAACCTAAGTTGCGGGGGAGGCCAGTGCCAGTGGGACGAAATAGAGTTATTATAAAAACCGTTAATTGCAATAGCGTAATAAGTTCTTTACACATTACTGTTATTCTTTCCAGTTCCGCGTGGACAGAATTTCCGACGACTGGGAAGGAACGGTTGCCATCGGTGCACTAGCGATGCTTCCTACCGAGACACCACCATCAACTGCCCTGTACTTCAACATCCCCTGCTGGGTGGTCACCAACGATATAATTTACACCCGCGGCGCATATGTAAGTTATCAAGGGGGAAAGTCTTGAGCTTAACCTATTCACTGGCCAGCTAGATCGGGTACTACAATTTATTTATTATTTTCAGACCAAAAGCGATATCGGACACAGGCTGGATGAGATCACCGAGAACTCCGTGCTGACTTTGCAATTCCGTAACAACAGCGATCTGGTGCTCGAAATCGACGGCGCTTACCGCGGCGTTATAGCCAACATCCCGCGTCGTTACAATGATATATACCCGTTTATTGATTTGTACGGGAAAGTTGTCCAGGTAATTAGATATTCTACTCAGTATTTTGTATGATAAAATTATTAAGTTCTTTAATTTGGAATATTTGAAGTATTTAAATGTCCAGTAGGCTCCGCATGAACAGCCTTGATAAAATCTTGTCCAGGCCAGAAAATGTACTCTCGCATTCGTTGACGATTTGATGACACTTGTCTATTCTACCCTAGACAAATCCAATCTAGGGTTACCTTACTAAGCCTGCTGTACTAAAATTATACTGCATAGGTATTTACACAAATTCGAACTTTTTTCCAGGTGTCTATTCTTCTGCACCCACACGTTATCATCGGGGGCACATCTCTGGACCTACCGATGATAGAAGAGACACATGATGATTCTCTCGACGAAGATTTACATACCGTCGGCCTCGATTCTGATTCTGAGCCAGTCAGAGAGGTCCGCGAAGATTCCTACGCGTACTACAACACCACCGGCGATATGATGATTAACGAAGATTACACGCTGTCCTCCGACGAATCAGATGGAGATTACATATATCAATCGTACGAACGCACCCGCTCCGGCTGTGACACACACAGCGACGATGATTATCAATCCGACAGCGCCGACGATGAAAGCAATACCATAGACAACAGCAGTGACACGACCGACGACAGCAATTCCTTCCTGGAAGTACAGGAGATTGTGTACGAACAGTACGAACCCACACCTGGCCCCAGCAGCGCTCCAGATGATCCTGAATTAGTCCTCTTTACAAAACACGCGATGAACTTCGAGATAAGAGCCCGCTCGTGGCCGCCAAAAGCCTCCCTACACCAAAGCTTACTCCAGGACGATTCCATCGTCGCTGACAATGATCTCGCCGCCGAATCTTTCGGCCTAAAAAAGAGCCAATCTACACAACTCTTCCCACAAAACGGACAAGCCACCGAGGAAGGCTCGGATAATCCATTGAGTGAAGATCCCAGCTCCGGAGATTCAATGATAAACCCACTAAGTCTCGGCTCACACATTCTAGACGACTCCGATAGTCCAGACGAGATAGAAGAAACATGCGACACCAATATACGCCACAATGACAGATATCCTGAGGCTAACGCCAATGACTTGTGCGAATCGTGCCACGACAACGACGGATTCGACGTCAGCGATGCGAACGACGATAACTTTGATAACGTGTTTATGGATGCGATGTTCCTAGAAACTAGTAACATGCCGGATTTGAACGAAGACCAGTCTCTCTCATTCGACGATTCGACTACAACGCATCGTAACGATTCCTGGCTAGGACTTTCCATCGGGAACCTCCATTACTTAAACAGTATTTGCTTGGACCATCACGCGACGGTGGCCCGCATTGACCACCCCGATTGGGTGTTTTACTCGGAGACCAATGGGAACTGCGAAGTGATGCACTTTGCCTTGAAGTTCTGGAATCAGATCGTCGCGCCTTACCCCGATATGCGGGACGTTGTCACCACCGGAAACGTGCACTGCTTCTGCCACGACTGCGACCCGGATTGTTACTCACCGTACTCAGGTAAATGGACTTAACATTTCGATTGCTTTACCATATCGTATTTCCACCTCTATCGTGACTTTTCAAGGACATCAACATTTTTGTGGTGTCAAATTAGTACCTAAGTTTAGTTTTTGTGCCCACTGAATTGCCACCCTTCAAAGTCATGGTGAATCTGTTTCCAGGTTGGGTGCGCATCGAGCGAGCCAAGTCCGAAGACCCGACCTATCGGCCATTACAAATGTACTGGCACGTGGTGCGATCCACGATCGACTCCGCACTCGCGCTCAACGATGCCATCGCGGAGAAGCATCGCCCGAAGGCCCTATTCGTCGATCCATCCACATCGCCCGTGGTTGCTGACACGTAAGTTAGCTATTACTACCTGCGCTGCCGCCAGATGCAAAACCCTGGCGACCACTTCCCCGGGAACTGCTGGAACTCCCCAATGACGCTCTCATTCAGAAGACCATCGCAGCCAGTCGGCTAACGAACAGCTTTTGTGAGACCAGGTCTTCAAAGCGAAAGCACAGTGTGAATTGTGCGAAGTGTGAATTTCACACGTAGTACAACCACACAAAATCGCAGCGACAAAAAGTGGATAAGCAGCAGTTACGTACGAATAGTGTCGCAAAATCTTTTTGCAGTTGCGTTACTATAGGTAAACCACACAACTGGCGGATCGCTGTAGAACCATGTCACAGAAACACACACAAAATTTGGCGTTTGTTGCTGTGCTTGTTGTTTGTTTTCTTATTGTGACAAGGTTCTAAGAAATCAAATACATAATATCGCAAAAATTTTCGACTTCGACGGGACTTGAACCCGCATCCTTCCTTCAGTACAGGAATGTGCTAACCAACTACACCACACGAGGTCAAGTGACGTGACAAGGTTCTTCAGAGATCCGTCAGTGTGTGTTCTCTGTATTCCGTGGTGTTCTACCTATAGAAAATATCGATGTGTTTGGCACCATTATGACACCCATTGAGAACCCACTGTTGTTACAATGTTCTCTGATTGTTATTGTTCTTTTATCAGATGGATTGATGAGGAGGGCAAGCCACATCAAGCTGCTCTAGCTCTGGATTTGGATGTCGGGTAAGCAATCATCTAAACAGCCTATTAATATGGGCCAAGAGGCCATACTCATTCCACGCATCTATTATCTTTCTGTCAGTTCGACTGACAACCGAACAGTCATGCCCTAATGCTTTACAGATGCAATTTTATGATAATCGATTTTGTTATTTAATACACGCGGTTTTCTGGGACAAAAAGAAAGACATACTTGAGTTACTGTAGTGAACTAAAAGTTTAAAACTATTTCCAATAATTTTTCATGGAAAAATCAACTTGAATAATCTTCGTTAATAATTGTAATTTGTCGGCTCGATAAAAATCTGAACTTTCGTAAGTCACGATATTTAACGAGACGACAGATTCGCATCTCTGTTGTTGAAAAGTAACTGTCTATAAAATACTTCATTCTTTCATTCAGTCTTCATTCACTCACCTGTCAACAATAAAGGAACTTCAGTCGTGCATGTACAAAGGTAATTAATGCGTGGAATGAGTTCAAAAAACACACATAAATACAAACCCAGGAAACCAATAGGGCAGCAGCTTCTTTATGTGTATATCTAATACCTACACTGATAAAAAAATCCCATCACTGTATAAAATATTGATCACCAATATTTTTTATAATGCTAGACAAATTCACAGCGTCATTAATTAGCCCTAAGCTAAGCGGAACTTACGTTATGGGTACTAGATAACTGATTATATATACCTAATATAATATATCACAAACGTGTGCAAACATTTGCCCCGAGACGGGAATCGAACCCGCAATCTCCTGCGTCGCAGGCGGACCTTGGACTGCTGCGCCACAGAGGTCGTCAAAGTCAGTTTAAGTTAGTTTAACATGATTTTTCTTATTCGCAGCGGCCAAGAGCCAAAAGACGACCGCCTGCTTGCTTACTGGATTTACTTGCGATCGCACGCTTCCATCCTGCTAGAAGCAGAAGACTTCGAAGATACCGTCGGAGATGCCATCGACGATATCGAACAAGACGGCGTCGAAGATATAGTCGACGACGCGGTTGACGATATCGACACCCTGTTGGACGACGATGAAGAGATTGTTGGAGAAGCCGCAGTTGCTTTGATTGATGAAACTAACGACTTGGATGATGTCCAGTCGGGAACTGAACCACGGCTCGGTGACACAGAAGAGTAAAGACGAGAAGCACGAGTTATCTACAGTGACGTCGACTTTGTTGCCAGGTAACATGTTCATTGTATTATGGTTATATGAGAAAGGCGTCACAGGCGGATGTGCTTTGGGTAAACCGTAGAAAACGTCTGTGTTGATGCTTATTTCTACTGGCGAAAAAGTTGTTGTTACTTGTAGTTAATAATGATATCGTGAGTAAACGAGGTCCTACAATGGTTGTTGAAACACGCTTTTGATCTCGTATTGTTTTAAATATAGGTTGAGAAGAATCTCTAGGAATTTGAGAATATTGGAAAAAGTCTTGGTGATATAAACATCTATGACTTTTAAACTTGAAAGGAAAACAGGAATCTTGACTGATTATTGGAATTTGAAATAAGATATTCGTAAGGGCGTAGCCAGGCTAAAGTTTTTTGACGGATTCTGAATGTATTGATGTGACATTACCCGAATATAACAAAATTTGACCCGCTTTGACCTATACCGATGATTATCGAAGATTAAGTACTATCATCATTCACATTCGAAAAGTATATTATCTAATTTCATTCAGATAGTAATAGGCGGTTGATGGAGGTTATAATCATTGTTTATTATGACTTACCCTAACATTACATTTACGACTGACATACAATTTATTTTCCATTTACATTTACATAAAATGATAATATCTATTAAAATGCTATTAAGTAGAATTTTAATATTTTTGACATAATATTAATGTAAACTTCCAGATGACGACGAATTATGTGTAATTTATCTTAACTAGCAAATATAAGCTACTTAATGAAAAATATAAAACATTAATTTATTTAACTAAAAAGTCGAACTCAGAATGTCAAATCGCCTCTACAGGGTTCATTTTGATTCTAACCTCGAAATGGAAAACTTTTGTAATGAACATGCAATGAAAATAAACTAGAAACTAACAGAACAGTGTTTTGTACGGCCATCGAGCTGTCGTTTGAACGTTTAGTTCATCTTGTAGCTGGTAATTTCAAAATAATTGGTGTTATTGTAATCCTTCGAACATTTTATTAAATAATTGGTGTTAGCTGTTTTATTATACTGGAAAATTATTGTAGTAGATATTTTGCCATTCGGTATGAGTAACATTTTAAAATACTATTCTTCAAATATTAAGGACACATAAATAAAGTAGTTTAAGTTTTCAGCAAGTTATCCTACTGCTTTATAGTTGGTATACGACCGCGTGAACAAAGATCTCCGTTCTTCCGTGTTTTTAAAGAACATTCAATTAATAAATAAACTAGAAACTATACCACAATAGTATTTAGGACGGCCATCGAGCTGTCGTTGAGCGTTTAAATCAAAATAATTGGTGTTAATTGTAAGCTTTAATCATACAATCAAATAATTGGCGTTAGTAAACTTATTACTGGAAGCTATTGTAGTAGATATTTCGCCATTTAATATGAGTAACATTTTAATGTTTCAATTATGAAAAACACAGTAAATAAAGTAGTTTGTTTCTTGGAATCTCTGTCTTCCTACTGCTTTATAGTTAGTATACGACCCCGTGAAAAAAGATCTTCGTTCTTCGGTGTTTTAAGATATTTAATGATTCATTCAATGTGTAGAATTTGACATGTTTAACCACCTTGAGCCAAATGTGGCAAAATATTTTAGTGAATGCACGATTATTAGCATTCTTTATATTCATATACAACTTCTGTAGTGTTAAAGTTATTATTATAATATAAATGTAATCGACATTGTTGTGCAACACAAGGTAGTTGTATCTTAAACAAATAATTTTATATAATTGTATGCTAGTTAAGTTCGGTTGGGGTATAATATGTATACAAAAACATGTCGGTAGCAGTCAGTAGTCAGATTATGCTTTGATATTGTATTCCAGTAGTGTCTAATGCTTGAAACACACTATTGTGTCCTGCTGTGTTGTGTCGCTATAATAATGTGTTTGTAACCATACTCATGGATGAAAACGCGTCACGCATGACAACACGATAGTGTGTTTCTACCTTAACTCCTGATCTCATTTCAGGAATTCTTACTAGTCATTTCAATAAACGTAGTATTAATATTAGTTAATCCATAATTTATGTTTTTATCTTACACACGAATCTGATCTCATATATAAGAAAAGGAGTGTTGCTTTTTTTGCTTGTTATACATTAGACATATCTGATTCAATGTAGCATTTTGTGTAATTTTATTGTAGACTTTTATTAGTTTATATTGTGCATTTATAATCAGTATTATACAAAACTTTAATCTTATCTGTTAGGAGTAGGTGTCTTTGATATTACGATAAAATACAATATAAACTGTTTAGCTTACATTCAAATAATCATATACTTAACTTCATTAGAAATTAGAAACTATATAATCAATGTATCAAACTAAGCTGTCATAGTTTCGTCACTTGTTAACCTTCCTTTAATGACACAGACATTGTCAGACTAAAGATATTCCTCAATAGATTCCCTTAATTATGTCCAAATTCAAGCTCACATACGATTATAGAGTCAATCGATTCTGTCCAGTGAGAGTTTCGTAATACATATTCCTATATAAATCTCGAACTGTTCTATCCAAACCCGGCAATTTAGCGAGCTCTTGGTTTTCTATCAGTCACCCGTTGTTCAATTTATAAAAATATAAATAAATATGTGACGCTGCCTCTGTTATACTCTGTTCACAAATAGTACATGTATACTTACTTTACTTGTATTACTCATATTATAGACATACCTATTTGCTGATTGCTGATTTTTTGTAGAATTCTGATATTGTAATCAATAAATTGTCGAACAAAATAGTTGTATTCAACAAGTCTCTTTTTTTTCTAATAGCTTAATATAAATAGACCTACATATTATCCTGACTATCGCTTTCGCTAAATAGAGTGTCGGCAATCTGTTGCTGGTTTCGGATTTGGTTCCATAAATAAAACATTTACCTACTGTCGATAAAAATGACTTTATTTTGTTCCTATGCTTGCTTTACAACAATACAATAATTGTATCTAAAACGTTTCTTAAATACATTTCATTACATTGAATATAAACTACAATCTACTAACATTAAAGATAAATTATCACTGTTCGTTTCATAACCACCTAACGTGAGATTCGATACAGTACAAATATGTAGAGATAACATTTATATAACTACAACCTACATGCAGAGACAGTGCTGCAAACCTAAAAAGATGTATCACTAATAAAATAAATTAAAAATAATTAAATTCGAATAATACACTAAGGCGGCGCACTGTCAAGGACACTAATTGAAGCGCAAACAAATTTGTAAATGTTTTTCCGAGTAAGTAACATAATGTGCCGTCGTAAGGGTTTCAAGTTCATAGGATCTTGCAATGCTCAGTCTAAATTATCACATGCAAAGAAGCTAGTGACATGTAAAATCCACCTCTACCTTTAATAATAATGTAACAATCAACTAGTCTAAGTACAACACCGAATTGTCCTTGGACACCTAATTTTTTACGTTAACAAACGTCGACCTTTCATCTGACGCTACATCTATTTATTTCAAACGGCCTAGTCTATTTCATATTATGCCTTTTATCTGAGCTAAGTCAATTTCTGTGTCGAGAGTACGAGTACAGCGGTGTGTATAAGTCTGCAAGATTTACGAGTGTTCTAATAATGGTGCGGTTGGGAGGCGTATTAGCGTAGTTGATCTACCAGACTTTGCATTTTTCTACGGGGTTCATTGGAGATCCGAGGGGGCAATGGAAATCTTTGGCAAATTCTTCCATGTTGGACATGGGTCCGATGACGCGGAAGCGGCCGGGTGAGTGGAATCCAGTGGTAATGCGCAGCTTGATGGCTTCGTTGCGGTATACGGCGCACCAGGTGTTAGCAGCACTCAGCCAAAACAGCTGAAAAGGAAACAAACTCGTCAAATAGATAGATAGATAGATAGAAAATTCTTTATTGCACACTTATAGATAGAAACAATACAGCAAAACAGCTTAAAAACTAAGTGACAAGTGGCGGTCTTATCACTCAAGAGCGAGCTCTACCAGACAACCGTGGATGGATAGGATTATTGGATAGTATTAAGGGTTCTGTGTGCTCTTGAAGGTTTAATAAATAAATACTATAACAAATAACAAATAACGAATACAAAACGTTTCTTTTCAAAAATATGTTAAACAAAATAGAGTTGAGTTACTATAACTCTTTCTCCTGTGGCTGTTTTGCAGCTGTGTTACAAGATATCGTTATATGTATGTTATGTTTCCGCCATTATTTGTGTTCAATGGGGTTACGTAATAAGTATAGGAGATCGCCCCTAACCAGCGATTCAATGACGAGCGATGATTACCTACTACAATACAATACATTTGAAATGTTACGACACAACGAGTATATTTAGGGCTGCGTCTGTAGTTATTTATGAAATCATCGGATCCGATTGTGCTTTTGTTTCTTTTACCCGCGTTATGTTTTTCGAGTGTTTCTAATCGGTTAGATGTGGTTAACCATGTTTCGATGTTTGATAAATAAGTAATCAAAATACCTACTCGTACCGACTTCTATATGGTTCTTAGCTCTTTATATAGGTACATTGGGAAAATGATGGATGATTTTGCGAAAATAAGTAAAAAACAGGACCGAGTCGGGTTTTTATAGTTTTCAATTTATTGCTTGTTTCAGTTCGGATCATTGTGTTATATATAATTATAAAAGATAAAGTACCAAGGACCAGGATCATTTATTTTATTCTTACTTATATCAATCTAGGTGTAACGCTCGCATAACGCGTAGTTCGTACGTGTTATGCGTACAAGCCTCTAGAACCAGTGGTTCAGGCTGTGCGTTGTCTGTCAGTGAGTCAGGTAGGTACCTACTTCTATATAATATTATATTGATATCAAAGCGATTTGTTTCCATTAGACCTTACTGGACTCTAAGACACGTCACTTATATTTGGTCGTTCTGATTGTTTATTTAATAAACCATCGAGACCTTTTTATTACACAATAATACATTGAGGTGGTAGTACCTACTGTATCGGTCTGTATTTACTCGCCTACACTTCACTTCTAAACAGCTCACCTGTGTAGGTACGCTTACAATGGAGAAAATAGTGTCTTCGTTATTACCGAACAATTTTCTAAGAAAATCAAATTAGGTACGATATACGATAATAGGACGACATAGGTACGATATCGATATAACGATTTTTGCTTTCAGAGAAACGATCGCGTAACTTTTGTGACAATCAATCTTAATCGAAATGAAGCTATAAAGTTTATGGAAACAACTATATATGAGGCAACTTTTCCTATTTTCGTTCTCCAAAATGTTATTCGGGCTATTATGCACGAAAATTAGAATAAATGTTGTAGAGCCTCAACGGGGTTCGTGATCTCATCTATATCTATACTTCTATACTAATATTATGAAGAGGAAAGATTTGATTGTTTGTTTGTACTGAATAGGATCCGAAACTACTGGACCTATTTCAAAAATTCTTTCACCGTTAGGAAGCTTACTTTTTGGGAGTAACATAGGCTATATTTTATCCCGGAATTCCCACGGGAACGGGAACTACGCGGGTAAAACCGCGAGGCGATCGTCTAGTGAACGAACCAAATAATGTCGTTTTGGTGTTTATTGACATTATTCGTTGTTCGTTTTAGCGCAAAATTTAGATCTGCTATCTCTCATTACTTCTAAAACCTAGAAAATAGTAAAAACCAGATTTTTTTAGGCTTAAACAAGATCCGTTAAGTTCGAGTATAACTCGCGCGCCGAGGGTTTCGAACGTTTGTCAATTATACATATATGTAGGTACTAAAGGTACCGGTTAGAGACATCGCTATTTGATAAATACCTACCTAAAAATAGTAGGCATTGACTTAGAAGTTTTGTTTATATCACGGCTTTAAGAGGTTACGGACTTTAGTATTTGATGTAAATTTCAATTTCGTTACCTTCACGCATTCCTGAGAAAAGGGGGTTGACAGATGGACAGACAGACAGACGGACAAAAAAGTGATCCTATAAGGGTTCCTTATTTCCTTTTGGGATAAGTACGGAACCCTAAGAATAAAAGGAATAAAAACTATGTTGCCGTCTTCTTTCGATAACTGAGTTAGGACGAAAATTATAAAATATTGAAACGTTCCTGACGTGTAAGCAGAGTAGTTCCCGATATATGGCCGTTTTAATTTCGACAGCTGTCATCAAAAATGTACATTTTCAACTTATCTTATATTTGAGCCAGGAACTGAACGTTTAGCCAGAGTGGTTTCCGAGACCTCGTCGTTTTAATTTTGACAGCTGAGGCTACCCCGTTTTCGTAGTGCCTCCAGAGATGTTTGCTCAACATGAAACTGATGGTTTTCACGCCACCATACGAAAGAAAACAGCAACTCTGATGAGTAGGATAAGGGTTTGTTCCAACAGTATTTTAAAACCGTTGCGAGCATTGCAAGTCTCGCATTTGGACACATTTCGCAGTCTGTGGGTATGATGCCTGATCAAATTTCAGCCGTAGGTACTTATGTATATATATATTTTGATAGACAAACCATTAAAGTATCTAATCGATTTATTTTGTTTTCCTTTTGGACTCCAGGATTTAGAGACACTTACCATTTTTAAATCGTCATAACTTCTAAACTATCTTACTTAGGGCTAAGATGCAAGACTTATTTTGAAGCACACATTCTGTACTATCGTTTAAAAACAAAAAACATGTAGCTTGACAGTTTCGATTTTATGAAAAAGCTAATAATTTCAAAAAAAATATTATGAAAAACTTTTTTTTTGTTTTATAAATTCTCTTTTCTTTTATCATAAAATAGAAATTGCAACAATGTTAACACTGCTTTATTGTCTACATTATTGGCTATCAAATGAGTCCTCTATCGTTTTCCTAAGACCTCTACATGGGTAGCTATACCTTAATCAGTACAAGCACCCGTGCTTCGAGGCAACAGAAAACAAAATGGCTGCCATTTTATCATGGAGAGAGAAAAAAAATAGGGATAGTGATTTGTAGATAAAATTTACCGTATTTCACCCCCCCCAAAGTCTCCGACACCGGTGACCGGACACATTGTATATTGATTGTATTTAAATATATTTAAATGGAACT
The DNA here is from genome assembly GCA_963564075.1 of Eupithecia subfuscata. Classification (NCBI taxonomy): domain Eukaryota; kingdom Metazoa; phylum Arthropoda; class Insecta; order Lepidoptera; family Geometridae; genus Eupithecia; species Eupithecia subfuscata. The sequence continues at coordinate 11,899,571 of OY751095.1, forward strand.
TATTTTATTTTAAGTTATTGACTTTGATATACTTTATTATACTTATCTTATTATGAATGTGTGGTAAGAATTACCTACCTACATAATAATCTGAAAAAAAAAATACAAAACAATAATCCCCGCCCTGGGCATGCGGGTTGGGGATTGCAGTGCGGTGGTGGATCTGTTCTGCATCCCTTAATCGACTCTTACGGCGGCATCTGCGGGAACCTAGCTACTTAACGAGGGTTATGTATTTTATCCTCTAAGAATAGAACGCCCTAGCTAGTACATTCTTAGTCAAATGAACTTACTTGTCGCGGTGTATATTTCTCAAGTCCAGGAAGCTTCTCCTCCGCTCCATGACGTTCGGTCCAGGCCTGGTATGCGTAATAAGCCTCCTTGATGCCGCCGTTGTCTGCAATGTTCTCGCCTTGGGTGTTCACGCCGTTGAGCTGGAGAAAAAACTTGATGAGAAAAAGATTCCCTTTGTGTATTATTCAATATTTTTACCAATTATCCTGCTATACGAGTATAAAGCGTGGTGATTATGGCAAAATGCTCCTTGTCCGTGGAAGTCATATTCAGCTGTGGATAATGTTTGCTGGTGATTTAAATAAGCGTCATAGCTACATAGCCATAGACCTAGCATAACCATATGCTCAAGTTATTCGTTCATATATACATCACTTTAAACTGTAGGTTCATTGATACCTATACAAAAGAACAATAAACGAACAGGCGGCCCGTGCATTTTAAATAATTGCTTAAATCGTTATGCGTATATTCTAAGTTCTTTGTTTGTGAGGTCATTGACTCGCGGGCTTCCCTTTCGGTCATCTTCAGTGACTTAACGTACTTTGTACTGTTATCGCTGACAAACTAATTTTCCTCTAACCAAGTGTTTTAAGACTTTTGTCACTAGCTGACTAGACATCTCAAAGGAAGGAGAAAACTGTTCATTGCTGTTTATTTTAACAAGATCCGACAAAATGCAAGTGTGACTTTTTTTTGAGTGACTTGTGTGCCGAGGGTTTTGATTCGAACTTTTGTCAATTATACAAATGCTATAGGTACCACTTAGAAACTTCGCTAACTGATGAATATCTAAAAACAGTTGGTACATACATTTCAGATGGATCCAAGATAGAGAGAAGAGAAGAGCTCTACAAACTTCGGACATGAGGCGTAAATGCTATTTTTTGGCTCGTTGTATTTCAAAAAGTATGAAATTGAGATTTTTTTTTTAAACTATTTTGAATTGTACAAACCGATACCATTGATGCCCTATTCGATGTACTAGCCCCCGTGTTGAAATTTCATTTTTTGACGGTTTTTAAAAAACACGTTTTGGAGACGGTCAATTTTTCGACTTTGTCAAAACATTTTTTTCCTCAACCAAATGTGACCAGCCGTTCTCAAGTTATGACCGTACCAACAAATATTTTATGATTAAAAGGAAATATATAATTCTTAAGACAATTCTTATAAAAGGGACAATAATAATAGATTACGCATTTGTTTACCTTGAGTCCGACTTCCTTGACGGTATAGTTTGAGTATTGGTCGATAATGCACTTAGCTCTCTCCAAGTAGCGCTGCTTGGTCATCTCTTGCCACCATTCCACCAGGTTACCGTTCTTGTCGAATTGACGTCCCTGAAAAAAGACAACATCTCATTAATCTCACTGTATCGTTAAACTGTTGGTCCTGTGCCTGACCTCGCCCCAGTCGGGTCGGTCTGCTATCCCATTATGCGAGGGAGGGATTAGAGAGTACATCTGTGCTTACGCACATACTTGTGCACTATAATAATAATGTCCTACGCACATGGCTAGTCTCTGTAAAGACTGGCTGCTGTGACCGAAATTCGGTTAGGAAGGACATCACATCACATCATCAATTAACCTCATGTGTCTGAAGTTCTGTTCGGATCGGATCGATTCTGATTGGCAGCTTTGTTTCAGCTTTTTTGTAAATTATGTTTATGTCTCAATGGCTCTTCAATCCTGTCTTTTGTCTGGCTTGATCTGTGGCCGTACAGTATACTCGTGATCCACAGTCTCTACTTCCTGGAAGCAGCCACATAATTGAAATCTAAAAGAAGTTGGATTTACAAGTTACCTGATCATCAAATCCATGTGTAATCTCATGGCCGATGACAAATCCAATAGCTCCATAGTTCATGTATGCAGGTCGTTGAGCAGAGAAGAAGGCTCCTTGCAGAATGCCAGCGGGGAATTCTAACAAAACAAATTATGTAGGTTAGAGGGAAATAAGTAATAACTACGTTTGGTAGAATTTTAAGGTTTTTTTTGCTATTATAGTGCGTAACCCCACATTCAGGGTAATTTCACTTGACCTCGTGGTGTAGTTGGTTAGAACATTCCTGTACCGAAGGAAGGATGCGGGTGCAAGTCCCGTTGAAGTCGAAAATTTTTGCGATATTATTTTGATTTCTTGGTAGAATTTTGGTGCTAAAAATAAAAGGAAAGTGTATAAATATAAAAAGTTTTGCTTGCTGGTTTTTTGGAAATTGTACATTGGTCTCAATTTAAAGATTAGGTAGGTAGAGTTGGTAGTGTTGGTATTAACTAATAATTTAGGCAACTACGTAGGTAAACATACCTACCTACTCGGAAATAAAGTAGGTAGGACATTATTTCTTGATCGGTACCTAAAATGAGTGAATGCAATTTAATTCATTGAAATAAGGTACCACTGATTATTGTAGGAGTAGATCCTACAATAATAATCAGTGGTAAAGATAAAGTTCCGTCGTGATAGGTTGATTAAATTAACTCGGAGTGGAAATCTACCATTAATTTGATTGTACAAATATAGTATTTCTTGTGCTACGTTTAACCTCCAGATTTGCAACAAAGGTCAGAGGTTGTTTGGTCAGTCGTAACGTAACAGGTCAATAATTAGGTATATCATCATTCCGAGAGAGAAAATTAAGGTAACGCCAGCAGAATTAGATTGTCTATTTAACGCATTCACTGCCCAGCCTCCGCGGTGCCTCCGCAGCGGCGCCGTCGGTCGCACCACTGAGCCACAGAAGGACATCTGCGTCTCGGGCCATGAAAGTGTTACAGCATTTATATTGGAACTAAACATATTTCCATATTTAAAAGCATGCGTGACGTACATGAGCATGCAAGCTTGCGAAAGGATGCGAGTAGGCGTTTTTTTTTATTATAAATAATGCCGGACATTTCACACATCATCATCTAGCCCCAAGCTCAGCGTAGCTTGTGTAATGGGTGCCAGATAACTGATATACTTAATACAATGCATTACATAGATAGATATTTTTTATTATCCATAGAAAACGACCAGAACACCCGGAAAAAATATCTGCAGCGCGTAAAAATATTTGTCCCGAGGCAGTAATCGATCCCGCAACCTACCGCGTCGCAAGCGGACCTTCGTCCACCGCGCCACAGAGGTCGTCAAATAACTATGAGATCACATGACTTGAAAGTGACATGTCATAATAAGTGATATTAAATACAATATTCGTGCTTCGAGAAAATGGTTACCGGTGGTGGTGGCTGGACTTGGGAGGGCCACTGCCGTGAGTTTATTTTAAAGTCAATAATGGTGAGCCCGAAAAGGTTAACCTTTTCGTACTTTTTTGGTCCTCTAACGCCCGAATACTCAACTGCAACTCAGATTTAAGCACGTCTCGAGTGACAAATTTTTGACAGATTTTTATTGAAAACTGTCAAAAAATCACGACTTGAGACGCGCTTAAATCTGAGTGTTTGGGGGTAAGCGTCTTCCTTTCCTTTTCTTTTATGTATGAAGTAAATGCTGGTTTCAAGCTAAAATTAGAAAGCTAGTAGGTTAGGTACTCACGGATGCTGTTTTCAATGGACGAGTAGTACGCGTTTACGACAGCGGGGCGGCCGTGGCTGATCCAGTCGGTCTTGTTTACGGGCTCACGAAGCTTTGAGAACAGGTACTCGGTTCCGAAGAGAGTCAGATTTAGGACAGATTCCATTAGTTTATCTTGTGACATCTCCAACTGAAAACGATGGGTTTGCGTGAGATTTTACAATATATGTTCAAACCTGTAGGGGAATAAAAATGTACCTACTTATTTTAAAAAGGCACCGTATCTTACAAAAGGATATTGAATTAAGTTTGTTTTGATAGGTGTCTTGATCGAAAGTGTTCTTAGCTATGTTTGAAGAAAGACGAAAGACATCTGTTTGTTATGAGTATGACGATTGATGGTTCAATTTTTTTTTTATCGGATTGGGACTATGGATTTTTTGCAAAACGTGCTTGTGAGCACGGTAGGTAATGGTATAGATAACATTACCATTTATGAGCCGCTACCTACTATCGTGCAAGGCAAAGGCCTCCCTAATCTCTCCTATAATAATCGCAAAAACAACCAGAAAGCACCAACGTAGCTTATATAAAATAGTTGTAAACGCATCCGTAATGAAACCACAATAAACCTGTTACGTTGGCAATGTTTTGTGAGTGCAAAGTTCAGGTTTGGATGTTAACGAGCCGGATCAGCGGTTGCTAGAACAGCGACCTTGTTAATCGCTGTGTTTGCGATAGGTATTTTGCTTCATCAATCAATCCAATTAACAAAGAAAGGGAAATTTACACCCAGCACGTAGAACGTACATCTGCGTTTCATGTAGACCCGCTCCACCCACCTACCTATTTTATCTATAACATTCTTGTTTCGCCTATGGTTTTGTGTTTGTTCTATTTATTTTCATTCTCTTTTTATGTCATATTTTTTTTCCATTATTTGATTGTAACCTTCTTTGACACTAAAAACTTAAATAGAATAATGATATTAAATGTTGACGTCAAGCGCAAGAGTAAAAAGCTATGTGCACTGTGTGGAACTAAGGGTCGAGGCACATTGAAAGGGGAATCGAACGGTTATTTTGAAGATTTTGATAGGCCCTATATAAATTACCCAAAATCTACATTGTAAGACACATATTTCTATAAGATCGAGAAGAGCACCGCGGCTAATGCGCACGACAATTTGTTTTTATATTCAATCAAATGTAAATCCCTCGTAGAAACGTAAAAAATCTTACCCCTTCGTAGAACTTGATCAGTTTTTCGTTGTCAAGCATCTCTTGTGGGTAGGCGATGTGTGAAGCCATGGAGTCGGCCTTTTCGAGAGCAGCGTTCCGAGTTTTCTCGTCCATCCAGTCCACGTTTTCCAAGGTCTTGCGGAATTGTTGTCTACGTACAACGAAATAAGTTTTAGTCCCCAAGTGCATTAGTATACTTAGTAGTTGTATGAATAAAGTAAATATCGGGTAGTATGTTTGACGAAAGAAAGTAGAAGATACCTATGTAAAAAATTGCTATTGTGTTGAGAGTCCTACAGTGCCCTGAATTCTTAGAAAGAGCTTTAGTTTGTATTCCCATGTGACTTTTAACACATCCGAAATCCAGGCGGCAGCTTTGATGAAGATCACATCTTCATCAAAGCTGCCGCCTTGTTTTCGGTTAATTATTTTTGAATATCGACACAGCGCTGCAGCAAGCTACCTAAAGTATGTAAATTAGAGAAAGTATGTAGTTGTTTTGGTAGTTTAATGACAACAAAGCTATATTTATAAATCCTTTTAGATGTTACGTGAAGGTACCCACCACATTACAACAGAGTTAGAATTACCTGATATCGTTGACCATCTCTAGAGCGTTAGCCTTGGAGTCCTCGTCGAAGAATCTTCTGATGTACATGGTGCCTACTGCGATGGACAAACTGTGGGAAATAAATGCATGAAACAATGGTTAAACACCTAGACGTATGTTGATAACGACCTGCCATACTAATGACCACATTATGTATACTTACATACGTTCTCATCTCGTTAAGTTGCCAAGGACCTACCTTTTTATGGTGCTTTGTTGAATACATCACGGTAATGATACCAGTAACATTTTTTTTCATTCGAGCGCTCTATGATCCGTATTGTAAAACCCTAGGTCCCACACTGACGCTGCCTGCGGTGGCGGCCCTTTACATATTGAGTTTTGGTTATTTTACTACAGAAAAGTTGGAGACAGTGAAAATCTGTAAGACATAGTTTTAGAAATGGCCACAAAATACTTAATACCATAATACCACAAAATAGGATAATCGTCAAAATATATGGAATCCTTTCAAATCTTCCTGTAATAACTACGCCAAAGCAGAGCAATGCGAGATCACTTGGCATAGGTAGTTAATTCAGAAGTGTCCTTGAAAAGATTGAGACGACCTGTTTATGTTTTATCCTTTTAAACAAAGTTATACGTGTATTGGAAGCTCCTAATACATCCAGTATTAGGAGCTTCCACTTTCTCAGCGATTAAGCAAGTTTTAAACTTACGGGTTTTCTTCTACAGGATGCAGATTGCAGCTACGTGTAAAAGGAAAAAAATATTTCAGAACCTAATCTATTTTCTACGATCTCTAAACACTCACTTGAATTTATCTTCACCTCCATGATCCACTTTCAATGTCAGCTCTTAAACTATATTTAGTACAAATCGGAAGATAATCTACAAACAAGTTTGCCTATTTTGAACAACCTTCAAAAACTATTCCTATTTTTTAAATTCTAACGACTTTCTGGTCATTCGAACGATTACCCGTTATCAGTGTTGTGTGCAAATACACTTTCCCTGCATCTCTTCTGGTTCCGAATTTCCCCATACCTACTGTTCCTTGTAAAACACACATTGTAACCGGCTTATTACCTACCCACATCCAACATTTCTTAATAGATTCCGGTAGAAACTCTACCAAAATTTACTTAAAATTATTGAGATTAGACTTGGCATAGGTAGTTTATTCAAGAAATGTCTGTGTTGAGATCAACATATAGGTACCCACAATATTAAAGTTTTATTGACTTTTAAACAAAAACACCTTTCATTATGGTTTAAGGCGAGGATTCCCGACATGCGAAGATTGCGAGTAAGTGAGCAAGACGGTGCGCAGGCAGCCGAGCACGATTTTGTAGGTATTTAGGTGTTTTGAAAAATATTTGTACGGCAGATAAAAATATTTTCTAGTGATGCGCTGCGTAATAACGTTTGCAATGTTTTGTTATACATTTTGTGTCATTTTATTCATTTTTCTATTCACACTGATCATTCAAAGTTTCATTTAGAGGTAACTTTGTAATTTTTTTCTATCGGGTGAAATATCACCAATCGTGTTTTTGTCTTGTGATGCACTAGAAAATATCCTCAACTATAATATGTATGAATTTCAAAACTATAGGCCTTATAGTTATTGAGGTACGGACAGTTAAAAATCCCGAAATCCGGGAATCCTCGCCTTAATACACATAAGAAAGTTCGAGGTGTTTCATGTATTCAGTAGGAACCTTCGAGGGAACTGAGAAAAATGCGTTCAGTCAGGGTTGTTTGTATGTGCAAACTGATATTCCCATTGGATAAACTTATTTCGATTTAGTTTGTTTGGCAGAAAGAAAATCTTTCTTTTTCTATACATCACCCATCATGACAAAACGGCAACGCGATAGATCAGCTCTGAACCCGAGCTCCCAAGTCAAATTGTCGGCGTTTTAATTTGTTTTGCAAAATTAGATTGTGTTAAAATGTATACTTTAGGAAGCTTTTTTGCCTAATTATTTTTAATTTTTTTTACTTACACTTGTTCACTGAGTTCACTATAAGGCCAGCTACGAACAAGATAAAGGAAAATAGAAGCTGCCGTTCGCGTGTCATGAACCATCATGACAAGAGAACGGCACAAGAGAACGGCTATACATAAAGCTCTGTAGCCGAGCTCCCAGGTAAAATTGTTGCTGTTTTAATTTCTTTCGCAAAATTAGATTCTGTTAATGTTGAAACTTTAGGAAACTTTAATTACCTCATGATTTTTACATTTATTTACTTACCTGAATTCTGCAATAAGCCAGCTAAGGTAAGGTAAAGTAAAATCATTTAATCTAGATTCTTAAAAGTTGCAATAAGATTGGAATTTATATGAGTGAAGGCTTACTACGTGTGGTTGCTTTAGGATCTGATGAAGCGTGCGTCATGAGAGTATGGATATCTTATCTAAAGATAGTTCAGGCGGTGATCGTTTGGCCAAGCAAGATATTTCTCTATGATACCAACGAAGTTACTATAAAACTGAAATTGTGCAAATAGCAGCTATAGTCAAGGACAAAAATGGCTGAAGATCTATAATTCATTACGGATCTAGTACTTAGCTAACCCGCTTACATCTGCAATGAATTCGTCAACCTACGATAGGTAATAATATATAGTATAAAATCTATAATTCTCAATAGCTGGAATACGCCGCTTGTAAATCTAAAAACTCTTCTAAAGTAAGCCTATGTTCAAGAATATTTGTTGACTCTAAGTGTCTAATGCTAAAACTACGGTATCAAACCATCATTCCAATAAGACTTAAAATGGACGGATCTGCAAACACTGGATCGGGTAAATTATTTTCTTGGCCATAACTCACAAGCTCCAATACTGTTCTTTACTGCCGATGACTCACACAGTGAAAAGTTTCAAAAGCTTAGGATCATCCACTAAAGGCATGTATACACTTAGCGGTATTCGCTACCCATGGCGGTAGTGAAAGCCGAGCGGATATATAGGTAATACTGTTTACTAAAATACCCGGCGGGAAACAGCGCGAAATCGAGTGAAAATTTCTATAGCCGCTCTGGGTAGCAAATACCGAGTAGGTCTTGACCAGCCTTCAGGGTCTCACCACATTTATCGCGCGCAGAATCAGCTTAGATCAGTCACGACAAAAACCCGCGCTGATGCAAACCTAGTGAACCAACCGGGAAGATCTTCTTACATTGCTATAAGTACCCACCGCGGAGATCATGCATTATTGGAACCACGCGATTTGTCTCCGGATCCCACCGTGAGCCATACCGGTTAGAAAAAGTTTTACTTTCACGGCGGGCATCTGAGCCGGACCGACTACAGAAACAGAAATGATTCTTTTTCTGATTGGGCTTGGCCGATTCTGCGTCGATAAATGCTATGAAACCCTTGAAAGTGCAGTCGACTGCCAAGTGACACGACTCACCTAGCACCGGCGGTATCGGTGCACTCTTTCCAGCGGCTCTCGCGCTCGGTCTTGCCTGACAGAGTGGTGACGTAGGCTAACTGGCGTTGGCGCAAGCTTTCGGTCAGGTAAGAAACGGACGCGCCGGCGACGCGCCACATCACGTAGTTGGCTTGCACGCGTTTCGGGGTTCTTTCTAACAGATCCTGTAGGAAAAAAATAGGGGTCTTTGTAGCATTCAATATTTTAGTTTCTGAAGGGGTCGCACACGCTTTTCCTGGACTTGTCTTCCCCGGGAAACCAAACATTAAAAGGTAGGCGTGTACAACTCTTAACTAAAGTTAATTGCGATTTTTATATACTCGTAGTAGCGAAAGTAAGTTTGTCAGTCTGTTACCTTTCACGCATAAACGGCTGAACGGATGTTAATGAAATTCGACAAGGAGGTAGACGGTATCCCGCGGACAGATATTAGGGTACTTTAATCTCGGAAAAGAGCGTGCTAAGTCGTGGGTACGAGCTTTCTGGGATATCAAGACAAGAAGCTTATTTGTTATTCAACTACATCTATGTAGATCATCATAATTTTAGCCCGATCCGTTCAGTACTTTTATTCAAAATTTTAAACACCTTGTATCCATTTTTAGGGTTCCATACTTCAAGAGGAAAATCGAATCCATAGAGGATCACTTTGTTGTCCGTCTATCTTGTCTGTCAACCCCCTTTTCCCAGGAACGCTTGGTGGTATCGATTTGAAATTAACATCAAAGGCTCAAGTCCCGGCTCAACCTCCTATAACTTCGGTATAAATAAAACTTCTAGGTCAACGCAATCGAAAGTTACAGCCGTTTATGTCCGAATATTTGAAATTTCTAAGGGAACCACATGCACACCTTGAATCATGAAATTTGGCAAGAAGCAAGGTCTTATAGCACAAATAAAGGGAAACATACAGAAACAGTAAATTCGTAGTTTATTCACAAAAAAAAAATTGTTCTCGCCATGGACCAAAGGTCCATGCAACCCAGGTCAACGCAATCGAAAGTTATAGCCGTTTATGTCCGAATTTTTGAAATTTCCAAGGGAACCACATGCACACAAAACCTATAGGGTACTTCCCGTTGACCTAGAATCATAAAATTTGGCACGAAACAAGGTCTTACTTTATATTTTTCGCTATACCAATATATATTTTTAAATAACCGTTGAAATTTTCAGTTCAAGGTCAACCGAATGTCCAATACACGTGTAACCTTATTGAAAGCACTAGCCCGAACAATCCGATTGCATTCACGAGCTAAATTCAATTAATATTCGAAATATCACAGTGAAAAGTTTCGTGTAGGTTAGCACCTACCTACTGGTTTTTCACGGTCCAGTAGCCACTGGACTATTTTCAAGTTCAGCCATGCAGCGCTTTCGAACGTTGGGAAACATTATATAAATGTAGCGCCTACCTACGTGTTTTGCTTTGATTATTATTTTGCACTTTGAATGTGTTAAACGAATTTGCTCAACTGTTACAAATTTTATGAACTGGCTCTGTCATTTTGTGGACTACATTTTAAAGTTGCTGTACTTTGGCTATATCTGTAAATACTTCTATATTAAGTATTTCATAGACTTATTGAGATTATGAAAGTAACTTTCGTCTCTCCGTGTGACTCAACGGATAATAATGACAAAATTTGTCCTGGGGGAAGTCAAAAGCTTATTTAAACGAGATGGCAAAGATGTGGACTGAAGCTAGTAGGTAGTTATTAAATGCTTTATCCTCGATTTTTTGTCATGACAATTGCTTCATAATAATTATCGTCATAGGTAATAATGGTCGTGTATAGCTGTTACTATAAAATATTCATGTGCGTTGATTTAAACGTTTTCATTACAAGAACCACCGAACCGAAAAAGTGTAGGTTACGTATGTCGGTAGATGTAGAGGCTTCTGGTGTTTTTGGACTTCACCCCAAAAGTTCATGTCGACGAAACAGCAGTTGGTAAACATTTGTTAAATTAGGTACACTTTAATTTATAAACCATAGCGGGTGAAAGTGGTCCACTTGTTTATATACCAATTAAGAGTATTTTATAGAGATTTACATATTCCTAAAACACAATTCATTTTTGTTTTTTGCTACGAACTTTACCACTATCGGTAGTGGTCAGTAGATGCGTACCTATATCTGCAAAAAAAACTCACTCGCAGTGATTTCAGTTGTATTAAATTTACTCTATGCTTCAGGTTATTCCGCGATCATGGCGCATGAAACTGTGCCGAAATAGGTATTGGAAAGCTCTAAACTGAAATCATCACCGTTGTAAATGAGTTTAGTGATATTAACCATGATAATTTTAAAAGTTTTACATTCTTAAAAAACTACGCTATAGGTAAAGTTTGAGTAAAACATAGACTTACGATGAGGTCAGAAATGTACTTGGGGACGCTCACGATGGTAAGTTCGTCCAGGCCAACTACGACGTGAGGCGCTAAGAGGCGGTTGATGTATTTGAGCCAAGGGATCCTGCAACATTATCTAGGTTAGTGATTGCTTGGCTGGGGAACATTTTCAGCGCATAAAATTTTGGTGCAGTCAGAAACAAAATTGGCTATAAACGACTAGCCTTATCCCCGATCTTCATTAATCTCTAGGTATCATTGTATTAATCTAGGTAGGTTTGTAATACACTTACTTCGGAAATTGCGCTTGCAATTCGCCAATAGTCATAGGATTGTATAAGATGGTTGCGTTACGGCGTTGCTCAAGCGGCAAGGAAATCTGCAACAAACTTGTATGTTAAAAACACGCGATTCCCGTGGCCATTCAAATAAACACTCGTAACTCATTGTAGTCCATTATAATCATTAACTATAAGGGCCCGTTACAAAGAGAGCGATGCAATCAGTAGTTCATATTTTGAAAAAAATATCAAAAAGAATCCGGAGGCTCGTCAAACGTTCCTAGAAAATAAAAACACAAAAGGAATGTTAACAATGCTGTTGCATATGTAGGTACCTACCAATCGTGATCCAATCTCTCACCCACGCGTCTCCTAGGAAACAGAGCGTGAGACATCCGCACCTTGGATAATCCTTTTCCCTCACAATTTTACCTGTTCTAATCCATTATGTAACTCTATATATCCGAGATCGTGCCCTCGGGGAGTTCGCTGTATTAAAACCGGTCGCTACGCTTAGCTCTCTGGTCTCGGCTTTACGATGCGCCCGAGACCACTTTTCGATAAATTCCGTTGACACATTTCAATGAGGCGCAAATTGGTTCCAATACGAATAACTCGTTTGTCGCTGAAGAATAATATTATGCATTATTATGTAATACATTCAAAGCACATTTAATTGAAATGTATGGTATACAAATGGCTCAATCTATGGCTTTTTAATGGCGTGTGTGAAGGTACATAGAAGTTATGATTTATGTATGGTGTTGTGAGGAGGGGTGGACAGTTTCTCCAAGTCTATCGCTCTGCCAATTCTTTTGCCCCTTTTGGGAAGGCCCAAAACCTATCTTGCCCAATCCCCCTCAATGAAAAAGCAAGGTCTTAGAGTAGGTACGCGTTATGGCCAACTATCCTCCGTAAAATTGTTCATAGCTTTCTGGTTGAATTATTTAACATCACAGTGCTCGTAAAAACAATCCTCATAAAGATAGAACGAGGGGCCACAAAGGTAAAGAAAGATATAGTTTAAAATAGAAGGTACGTATACACTGATTATGTAAGAATAGATTGTGAATTTTTGATGCCATTGAAATGATGCATATGAGGTCATGCCTGTGTCGCATGTCCCGTAGACGTTGCATGCAGTTCTGGAAAGACTTCATCCAACGGTGATTACAGAATGAGCTACATTCATACAAATATTGATATGAAATGACTCAAAACAGCATCGTACAAGGAAAGTATTTTTTCCTTTCGAAGCAAACTGTAAGCTCTAACTACTGTCGATCTTATTCTGGCTGTTTTCCTAATTTCTTTATAGAATTCATAAAAAACAAAAGAACCAAAAAGGGTGATAATTTGTCGGTTGTTTGGTTAGGTCTCCATCATTTTAAGCCTTTTCTCGAGATTTTGATCGACCATATTTTTATACACATATTTGCGACATTCATATGCCATGCTGACAGGTTAAGTTAGTGCTTACGTTGACATAATCAACCGAAGTGGCAAGCCGCATCATCTCTGCAAATTCGGCGTCAAGCTCTTCTTCAGGCGACATCTTTTTGGGTATCTGGGTTTAAATAATTTAGTATCTATCCGTTAGCAAAAAATTATTTAAAGATTGAAATTGGCCAGTTTAATTTTCTAGCCTATTGATGACAATCTCCTGTTATGCCTGCATGTCGGAAGTTATTATCTATTCCACGGTTGTTGGGAAACAGACTACTCCGGAATTGACGGAATTGACAACTGTGTTGCAGAAGCGGAAATTAGAGAAATGCAGGGGAGATGTGAAACGAAACAGGATGCTATCTGAATCGATCAAGGAAGATCACGTTATCTATGCTAGCTATACGAAAGAACCTCGATCATACCGAATCATACATCAAACGACCCTAAAGACTCTAAATTTCTCTCTATGTAATGCAAATGAGTGGGTAAGGTACCTATCCCAAAGCACAAGGTCTGCTGCTTTGGAGCTACGAGTAGATGGTGCTGTATAATATTAGTACATACATTAGAATGGAAGTCAGTTCTCTATAAATTAAGCTGGGCAGTGTAGAAAAAAGTCCGGTACTCACGTTGGCCAGGTTGATTTCAAACAAGAGAGATTCCAAGAGTTCCTTGGTGGCGGTTTCGCGGTCAGCGCCCAGCAGCGTTGCGATGTCAACCATGTATGTGTAATAGGCGTCCACGAGCTTGTCTCCGATTCCTCGGCTCAGGTACTCTCGGCTCAGGCCTAGCGAGGCTTGGTCCAGCTGGGAAAATGTACTTTGTTGTTAATATGAGTATTTGTTGGTAACATTTAGGTAAGTGTGCGATAACCGGCCGATACTCAAGCGCAAAATAGATTTGAGCAGGTCTCAATCTCGAGTCAATAAAAATCTGTCAACAAACATCTTTGAGGTCTGCTCCAATCTGATTTGCCTTTGAGTACCTATTGGAGCATTCGTGTGTTGTAACAGTTTAGATTCGAGCAAAACATTAATGTGAAGAGAACCGAGCATCAACTGGTCAGTCAGCGAGGCAGTATTGTAATAATGCTCTTCAAATCTTAAACTGTTCCAAACTCCTGATGAGAGACCACCTTTATTTAAAAACCTGTCTCAGCTAGTTTCTTTTTAGTTTTGTTTTAGTTTTTTCTCAGATCCGATTTTGAACATCGAATCTGAGAAAAAACTAAAAGTTGATGGAATTGATTTGATTTAAATCAAAACAATTACTTTTTAGTAAGTTTATAAGGCATAATGTAAAAAAAAATTCATTGTGTATTTTATACTATACGTAGAGTTATGATCACACAATTTTGTAATTTGCTTCGCAGGTCATAGTCAAAATGAGTCATAATCGCTCAGGGCATGTAGGTACCTAGTTTTATTTGTTAGTAGCTACTAACTATACTATGTGATCACATCTTTGCCAAGATTTTGGCAGGCTTTTGCCGACATTATCTCTTGCAAATGCATATCACTTGAAATCACTGGGCACAATTCGCTTATCATTAAAATTTAGGTATTCGTTCATAATTGTGACTATAATCACCATAAATACTGGTGTGATTTTGATTTTTGTTACTTAGTGAGTGAGTAGGTAGTGTATTGAGTGAGTTTGTTAACAGAAAGCAACATTATCCCTGTGTGACAAAAGTCTACATTGACGTCCACCGGCGCGATGGGTCGATGACATACGCAAAACCGTAGGCTACACCTGGCCCAGATTAGCACAAGATCGAGGTGAATGGCATAAACATAAGAGAGGCCTATGCCCAGCAGTGGGTCGACAAGGGCTGATATGATGATGATGATGATGATCCAGGTACCCAGCAGCAAAGCCGCGTGTGCAAGCTACTGATTAATAAGGTTGTCACACGTATATGAACTCGCAACAACCACGTTATTTAACTTGATTGTAGGTACCTTATAGAAAATTACTATGATAATGTAGTTTGGCCTCAACTGACACGATTACTGAAGGAACAATAGACATTAATATCTGTTTGCGGGGACATTGTTAAAGGATTGCGTCTTCCCATACATTCCATGTATGCATAAGCATACATGGAATGCATGGGAACATTTAAAATACTCGTAGTATGATGTCGATTCCTTTGTTACAAGCGAAATGTTGCTTTGTTATTGTCCTTTATATGTATTTTTATTAAGTAAGTAGTCTCTGCCTGCGCGCCTTCGCACTCGTAGTTTTTCTTGTGTATATTTTTACCCCATGAACTGATTTGAAGGATAAAAGTATATTTTTATTTAGGCCTGAAACTACCTGTATGATAAACAGCCCGTTCAGTAGTATTGGTGTGAAGAAGTAACAAACATTCATGCAAACTTTCTTAATTTTATTATTATAGTGTCAAATGATTATGTATGTGTGATATGCATTTGCTTACAATATAATGAAGGTAGATAAAGTACCTGCCTTTATTATATGAATGATGTTTTCTCATCAAATTTTTATCTACCTATCTTCATTTTGAAACAAGTAGTACTTATTAAAGAATTTAGTTAAAATCTTAAACCAGACTATAGAGAAGATCAGATACCCCTGAAATTTTGTTTGCACAAAAAGTAGCTTATGCCACCCGACTATACTTTATAGCAAATAAATTGATTGATACCCTATCTCATCAAAGCGCTTAAATACCTTAGGCGCTACGGTTTTGGAACATACCTTAAAACAAACATACATACACTGAAAAAAAAATAACTTTTCCTGTTTTTTTTGCTGTAGCAGCAGTATCAGAAAATATGTAATGCTGATTATTTTATTCGCAAAAGTGATTGCAATCTAACTTAACTTATCTATGTAAATGTAGAGTGGTGAACTCTTAAACATAATTAGAAGAGCAGCACTAATCAGCAGCTCCGTAATTAATTTCACGAAATGTATGAAATCTTCTGTCAAAACCTTCAATTAAAATGTAATCGTCCGATTATCTTTAAGAAAAACACCACCCGTTCTAAATACGTGTATAAACTCACATCAATAACCCGTGTTGTAGATTTCTTCACATCGACGCTGATTGAGAAATCAAGGAAGTAATCAACGGAATAACCGGCCGCCCTGAAGTTGTACACGGACTGTTCCCAAGTAAATGCATCCTCGTTCCAAGACTTGCCCTCCAGTACTGGCCAGCCACCGAGTCGCTTCATCATGTCCAGAAGGGGGGTCACGCCGCGGGCTTCAATGGCAGCTGGTAAGTGAATGTGGAAATCATACATTTGTCTATAATCCGCACGCCATTCAAGAATAGTTACTTAACTAATAGAATGGTCACAGGCTTTTAAGTTCTTTATAAGGTAAGTGGGTAAATAATTTGGCAAAGTACCTGACAGTATTGTAGAGTATGGAAGCATAGCTTCAAACCCACCTCTAGCTAGAATCGTTATAGTTCTAGGTTTTTTTATGCAAGTACTTACCTACTTTTGAAACGTAAAAGAACTTCATCTCTCACACGTAACGAAAACACGTAGGTATTCTTTGTTATTAAATTCTAGCTAGTAGTTTTGCGGTTGAAATAATTAATTACCTAACCTTTTAATATTTTTTGTTGCGTGTGGGTTTCTGATTACTTCATCACATCACAGAGGTAGGTACCTATCTAACAAGGAATCACTTTGAGCTGTTAGACATGATCTTATATCACGTTTTCGTATTCACTACATACATAATTACTATAAAACAGTAGATGACGCAACGGAGTCTAATCCACTTACTTCTATTCATGCAGGCTTGGTACAATGTCTTGGCAAGTATGAACGGCTTGGGTTCCCCGGGTACTATAGGTTCTTCAAGAAGTCCTCTGATCTGTTCTTGCAACTGGTCGGTTATGATAGAGAACGTGTTCACAGAGGTCTTGTCGTCCGGAATGCGAGTGTTTTTCATGAAAGATCCACACGCAAAGTCATAGAAATCATCACAGGGGTCCACTTTCTCGTCCATGTGTAGTAGGAGCTTGGAAGCTAGAAAATACACAGCTATGAAGATCTTTATTTCATTTTCAGTAGGCATATTATTATATTCTCTGACTTAAAATCAACGGTGAGGATATGCAGTGTAATATTCAGTGTAGCTTTCAATATCACTAGAAATTGCTTCTACGGGATCAAAACACGAAGGCTTTAGCGTTTTACTTGTGGTTTCTAAAAGTTACGATCAAATGAATAAATAAAATAAATATAAAAAGGATATGAATATGGAAAGCATCTAGAGAATATGGAATGAATCTTACCGGTATGCACGCACCCCGGCGTGCTGCAGAAATTGACGTCGGAATCGCCTTTGCCGACAATAGCCGGCGATACGGGTGAAGAATTTCTCAATTCACTAGTCTGGGGCATTTCTAAAATGTAGATACATAGCTCTATATCAAACACTAATCATGCACTGGATGTCTAATCAGTAATCTATGCGATTATGTCTACCGCAATTGGAGTCAGGCAACTGGCCGATTTTGGTTAACATTGCTAAGCTACGAATGCAAACGATATCGAAAGCTGCCTTTTCATCTACGCTCTTAAAAATAGATTATAGTTAAATCTATACGTATGTAGTGTGTTTAGTTCAATCAAGCATACAAACATTATCCAAATCCGCCCGCTGCTAAACGTCTATAATCAGGATTGTTTGTCGTAATTGTCATTGTGATGGTAGAATTTCTTCTTGTCAAAATTTAATGCAATTGCGACAAGCAATCGTGATAGCAATCCTTACCAACAGAATAGACCGTGCACGGCATGGTTTGCATTAATATTAACATAATTTCCTGCCTAATGTTGTTTCTCCTCGTCGTCAGCAAACATCTATGAAGTTGATGATTACTATTTATGGCATACAAGCATCTACAGGTATTCTCACTATGTTTGCGCGAGGCTTGGTCGCTTTTAGGCAGTACATTATTTTAGCGAAAAAACTACGCTATTTAGGTATAATGCGTGCAGGGCGATCTACTCCACAAAACAATACCCCAAGTATAACTCGTCGGAAAATATCTTCGGGCTAGCAGATAGTAATTGACTCCGCATGAATAGAGTTAATCGGTAAAATTAAACGATTTTAAATACTTTTCGCATCTCTATTTTTATATAAATAAGATAACCGCAAGACAAACTGCGACGCGGTGCGGGGGGAACGCGCATTCCATCACAGATAGCTACTTCCAACGGGTTATAGATAGGTGCTATGAAAACGCTGGTAAATTTACTCTTGTCTTACCAGCTGTACCTATACCTCTATTAAGGCCGCTGTACACATTAGCCATGGTGCTGGGCCAGCGTGTTGGGTCAAAGTATAGGATTTTGTTTACACTTTGGCGTATTGATTGGCGCTTTTATAAATATGGAATGGATGTGGAATGTAAGGCAATTTTGCGTTTAATTATTACTTATCTGAATGTGTACTACAATAGAAGATTTATTATGTTGGTTTATTTCGGAACATTTCTATAAGTTTTCATTGCTGACGAATAACAACGAACTGAATAAGACTGTATTCTTAATTCATTTGTCAAACAGTATTCACACGTTGGCACGTGTGAATCCTGTTGGCGAAGTGCGCCAAGATCCTTTGATGTGTGTATGGAAAACCGACACCACTTATTCGATTTGCCGGACAGTGTTAGTCGCCAACAACCAACATACGCCAAGTTGGTCTCTAAATGTTGGCCTAATGCTTTGGCCCAGCGCTTTGGCCCAATGTGTACTGCCGCCTTTAGGCTTCATCAGGTCGGACGAAAAATTACAATAAGTATAGATAATTTCACCTGCTTCCTTCTCCTACTAATCAGGGTAATTCATGACTGATCGGTGAGGGTAAAATCCAGTGGTAAATTGTAAATGATAATATTGAAAAATAACTTCTTTCTGGTGAATTTAGTGACGCGAGATTACGTGACATTGTAGTAGCGGTTTTTGGATTCTAAAGGTACGTTATAAGTTTTACGTGTCTTCCGGTCTGTACGCAACTATGACATATGTTTTAATTTTTATTCGGGACTAGCTGCGCCCGCGCCTTGCCCGCGTGGATTTCATAGATTTAAATTTGTTTAAGCCGCTGGCGCACTGCAGCGCCCACTGTACACTGCATTGGGCCAGCGCAGCAGCGGCTAAAGCCGCAGCGTGTAGCAGCATGTACAGCGCGCACCGCAGTGGGGCTGTGGCTTTATTGTTATTGAATTGGTTTAAATAGGGACTCTTAAATTGCACCTAACGCACAATTTGTAGAGTTCACAAAGTAGGAAATTCAGCATTTTGTTTGTATTGATTATTTGCAAGTACGTCACAATGCCCGTTTTGGCGAAACGTGATTTTGAATCGTGGTAAATAAGTCTTTATGTAAATTATCAGCTATTTTGGATATGTTATTTTATTAGGTAAGTACTTAAAAGTTTTTAACATTCTTTCGGCTCGTACTGTGAAGGTTTAAGTTTTTTATCATCATTTATCATCCTCTAAATATTATGTTGATTATTCATGTATGTACTACATAATATATTTAGAAGATAATTAGACTAACTCTTCCGTTCATTTAAGTTTTGTTGTCTTTAGTCAACCAAAGTACGTAAGTACCGCTAGTTGTATCTAAACATTCAATTGGTATATCCCTCGGTATCCAACAATAACTTAAGTATAGTAAACTATAGTCATACTATAATTCAATTCCCCAGGTAAGCTAACGGCAACTCTCTACAGACCATTGATTACTCGGAAGTTAAAAATTCATTTCCTATTCAAAGCGATTGAGTCGGGCTTTCCATAGCTTAATCTATCATTAAGTTGTCAACGGGAATGGAATTGGAAAACATAACCACATGCGGCCCCGAGGTTTTTCAACCCCTTTGTCATATAGCCCACAATCGTCTGGATGAAAACCTATGATTATTAAGTCGTCAAGCTGATTTCCTATTCAAAGTGGAGCGGTCTTTCCATGCCGTAATCCATCATTAAGTTATGAATGGAAATCAAATTAGAAAACTTAACCGCCTACTGCAACAAAGTTTTTCAACTCCTTTGTCTAGTACATACCTATCCCATAATTGTCTGGACATAATTATGATTGGTAGTGGTCGATAGCTGATTTCCTATTCAAAGTGGATGAATCGGACTTTCCACGGGTTTTTTTTTTGCGCGGAGCCCTTTCTTTTTCTGAAATAAAGTAGTAATAGTACCCGCAAGAAAATTAGCTATCTGTCGTTCCAGCTGTTTATGAAATTAGCCGAAACAAACAGACGGACAGACCGACATAAAGACAAAAAAATTAAAATTAGATTTTTGGTACCTGTGTCTATGTATTTACTCTCAAATTAATTTAGTAACAAGCTAGTTATTTTGACATTACAAACAGTTAACTTAAAGTTTTATTTATTTATACAGAGATATGACTCAACTAGGAACGTTCACCTTCCTGCCGGAGGTGTTTTGTTTGCCGGATGAGTCAACCCCATTTTAACCCTCGACCCACCATTATTCTCAAATAACATACAATGTTACGTCCCAAGAGGGTTATCAACATTACGTTTTCAAATCCATCTACAATTTTAAACCATAATTAAGGCCAGGATGCTTCATTATCCTCAGCCATTAAGCTCTTTAATAATTCCTTCAACAGCGGGAGTAAGCAGGCATTTAATTTAGCATATCCCACAAAGTAGAGAAAATATGTGGTAATAATTGTCTGCAAATGACATAATTAGTTGCTCTTCTCCTTAGTTTTTGTGGTTAAATTGTGACTCTTAATAAGATGCCTATCTTGTTTTGTATGTAGTTAATAATGTGCACCTAATGTAATAAAATAGCCTACATCTTTTGCTGTAATAAATACTTTTTACTTTATTTAAAAGCATGTGCCAGTAGTGAGTGAGTCAGCCGTCATCAAATAAATAAATAAAAAAATAAATAATGCTGGACAATTCACACAGCATTATCTAGCCCCAAGCTAAGCAGAGCTTGTGTTATGGGTACTAGATAACTGATATACTTAATACAATACACTACATAGATACATATTTTTTATTATACATATTATATTTATTATACATTTATTATACATCAGGCTCTAGGTTACCAATGTTCCTATAGTACAAGCACTGCTTAGATTTGTGAGTTGTCCAAAAAGCATTTTATGCATACTCACTCACTTTTCCTATATTCTCGCTCAAGCTTTGATGAAATTGCTTTTGACACCCATGGACCGACAAAAAAGAGAGGTGTTACAAGTGGCATCATAACTTTTTGAGGCACTGGACGAAGGCTCATATTATTTCCAAATGTAGTTAATAATGCGACAATTTAATTTAATTTTATTTATTTATTTTAATTTAATTTAATGTTATAATAATATGGACCTAAATTGATTTTTTGTGTTGTCTGAAATAAATGAATTTATTATTATTATTATAACTCCAAATCGAAACCAAACTTAGATTTCGTTTTTTTTTGTTTACTACGATTTTCTTAGCTAAAATCGTAGCAACCGTTTTGAGGGTAAAAAGCTAATTTTTTATAGGGAATTCGATTTTTTTAAATTAGCTCGTACGTCGTTTCATTAGCAAAAACTGCTTCAAATTATCATCTTCTTTGTTGCACACAAATTGATATTAACTGTCTAAATATTGACAAAAAATTGTGTTTAGAATAAACCACGATGTTCGATACGTCCACATTACGAAGTTCACAATACCTACATGTCATAGAAAACACATTTATACCGAGAGATAACATGTGTTTTCTCTTCTAATAGGTAATTGTTATTTGTAAATTGCCTACATAAAAGACCTTGTACACCTTGTAGTCCCACATATTTATTTATTGCAAAACATTGTTGGCCCTCAGTAATACAATTTGATGCAATTACTCGCTTACATTCAACCACGTTTTATAAAGCACCGTGAAAAAGAAGAAATTATTCGCGCTCTATTGAACAAATCACTTCTTATTCGTTCGAATGCAATTTTTTGAGAAAATTTTATAAAATATACCTACTTATTTCATTGCAACTGACCTCTATATTTACCCTTTTGTGTTTTTTGGCGGGTAAACTGATTATAGGAGCGTGCGATGGAGCATAGCGGTTGCAAATTGCAACAGCCAATGTAATGCTATGTTGCAACGCCACTTGCTGTATTGTAATACACGTAAATAATGTTACATTTCAATACAAACTACCGAGTAAAGCTTTTGTGTACCTAATTTTAAAGCGACAGGCAACTAACTGGTAGGTTAAGAAATCTGATTACAAGATAGGAACCAAGCAATGTTTATTGCTCTACATTTATTTTAACCGCAAAGAAGAACTTCTTTGAAAAATATGGTTTTGATCTTCATGTGTTTGAAAAACTACTAAGGCAATGAGGGAGGAATACAAAATGACTCATTTTGTAGATCAAACATATAAAAATCCTGTACGTGTTTTTTTTAATGCTCGAAAACAATTGTTCTCAGAAAAATAGATTATTCATAATAGTAAGATGTCTAAACAAGTTGGTAGGTATTATCTAGTATTTTCATAAACTTCATTACATATAATCGTTAAGGTACCAAGAAAACGATCTATGGACTCGGATTTAACAATCTATAGATTATGCCCATAAAATATCAAACAAAACTTTTTTTAAACGAATTTTTTATGACGCGCGGCATACGCGCCATAGTTCAGCGCATATCAGTTTAATCATTATTTTATTGAATTTTATTTCAAATTAAAAAGTAGCTGACAACAAAGATGCTAATATAATCACTCATTTTGTTTTCAACACTGCTGATGTTATAAATGCAATGTACCTACTTGTTTTAATGAAGGTTACGTTATACAAAATAAATAAAGGAGGTCAGACTAAAGAACTTGTAGGCTTAGGTGCTTCATTGTTTGTGCCAGTATTGACGTCCTCGCCAATTCAATATAACAACTCGTACTAAATTTCTCCAATTACATATTCCATTGACACACATCGTTAAATTGAAATTCATGGACGCAGATTCAATTCGATACTTACTTTTTAAACAATATCCATTTCAATCTAGACTAGGCCATAAAATTTTTCAATTAAATAATTTGAAGTGTATTGTATGAATCGATATTTAGAAAGTTGATTAAGTGATTTTCTTACTGCGTCAGAAAGAAAATGATCTTTAATATTTATTTTGAGCGGATTGCTTACTAAAATTACGAATCACTGACCAATCTGAATTACCCCGTGTCTAAGTTTAGCATGCAAAAACAGAGCAGGTATGATACTTACTGCTCAAATATTTGAGGATATACACACACAAAATATACACTTGCCAAACTCGACGTAGAATGTTTGTAAACAAACTGCCCTTAACCTAAAATTCACTCTGTTACCACGTATTTTATATCATATTTGTCGATTTGAGATTTTTTCAAGCAAGTGATTTTTAGTTATTTGTGTGTACAAATATTGTTCATCGAGTTTGGCTAGTTTATAAACAAAAAGAAATTTCCAAGATTAGATAGTGAAACCAGAAGTTAAATGACGATTGATGACTTAAGTCTTTAAGTGCTAAGACTTAAGTGTTAATTATTCAATATAAGACTGAAACATACTATACACGGCCCTAAAATCAGAGGCGATATCGGGGAAGTGGTGGGGAGCGCCCTAGATCGTTCCCTAAATCGTATCGTGTGTAGGCTAATCGCAACCATGTTTTGGTTGCGATTAGCCTACACACGATACGATTCCTCACCACTTCCCCGATATCGCCTCTGATTTTAGGGCCGTGTATAGTATGTTTTACCCCAGAATACTCAACGGCAACTCAGATTTGAGCATCTCTCAAGTGACCAATTTTTGACATATTTTCATTGAAAACTGTCAAAAAATCGCTGTTTGAGATGTGCTCAAACGTAAGTTGCGTTCAAGTATTCGGGCGTGAGATGATCTTAGACAATGTTAAGACTTAATTAAATCTTCAACCGTCATTTAGGTAATGCTTTATTCTAAAAGGCGTTTGAGTTGGGCAAGTGATAATTCCTACAAGTATACTTATCCTACGGGGGACGTACCTTTGTCGACGACAGGCGCTCTCATAAGCATGCTGGCCACAAACGCGACGAGAAACAGCAGTGCTATGGTGGTGGCCAACCCTAGTCCCACGATCAGTCTTTTCTCCATCTTCGACCGCTTACTCCAAAACGTTGGCCTGGAAAATGGTCAACATTTGGTAGGAGGTTCTTTAAAATACAAACGTATTTGAATTCTCTAATGAAAATCTTTAGCTTGTTGCAAATAAAGTTATGTACCTAGTACCCATCACATAAGCTCTATTTAGCTTGGGGCTAGATGATGCTGTGCGAAGAGGTCAGCATTATAATAATAATAGAGATCTTTCAAGTTTACTGCACGTTGGTACTTATTTTAAATAGAGTTACTAGTACCAGCTAAAGATGACCTAACCCTGAAGTAAGAAGTTTCTAATATGTTTAATAAATTCTAAAATAAATACAGAACAAACCGGACTGAAGCCTAGAGGTCCACTTTGAAAAACGAACAAATTTGAAGTATGATGTCGATCGCACGAAAGGAACAACTTTACTACCAAGTTACTTCGGACCCATCAACTTTCGTTTCGGATCTCTAAGAAATTAAATGTCAGAATCATTTTCAAAGTAAGTTCATCGAAAGAACGGATCGGCCGTCATTCGTTTTGTGCAAACCGACGTCATCCGTCAACTTCGTTCGTTTTTCAAAGTAGACCTTCTTTTAACTGGTAGGTTGACAAAAGTCAAAACTAAAATGTTGGCTAATTAATTTGGTTTTTCGTTTGTAAGAACCAATGTTACAATAAGCCGTTATTTATTTATTATCTAGATATCTATTTATGTAGTGTATTGTATTATGTATATCAGTTATCTAGTACCCATAACACTAGCTCTGCTTAGCTTGGGGCTAAAATAATGCTGTGTGAGTTGTCCAGCATTATTTATTTATTTATTTATTGAGAAACTACAGGAATTTTAAGGAATAAATGTTGGGGATGGCATTACATACAACCCTCTATCGATGTAAGATAATACCAAAGTACATGTTCTATGGCATTTTTTTTTCTGTTACACATCTCGTCTTTTCTACGATAATCTCTCCCAAATGTTTCTCCGCAATCTCTAAGATTAGCTAGTAAGAATTCGCATGTTATTATTTCACGCAGAAGAAAATTACCTCGAAATTTTCAATTTGTTTTCCGAACCCAATTTTCTGTATTCGCAAGTTTTCCTTGGTGCCACACGAAAAGGAATCACGGGGGACCCTTCTCAGTTACCCATTCCCATTAAGGCAAAGAGAAAAAAACGAAAACACTATAAAGTTTTAGAAAATTATTCATAAAGTTCAATTTAATATCACTAAAACTTATTGTTTGTTCTTAGGTTGAACTCGGTGTCGTAATTCTGACTCTTTTGGATTCTGGGTCAAAAAAAGGTATAGAGTAGGTTTAAATGTTTAACATGCATTTTTTTGTAGCAACTAAGACAATTGATTTATTGAAAATGATAAATAAAAGTTTGAAAGCCCACAAAGTTAGGAACCGTAGGGAACCATATAAACGACAAAGACAAAACAAAACCAATCATAGCAATCATATACAGAGTACTACATCACAAGTTACTAAACTTAGTTAAAGCGAGGAGTTGAACCAAATGGAGAAATTGGTCTAAAACACAAATTTACTTTACCTATAATTAATGTTATATGTAAGACCTTCAGAAATAAACGATTTAAACAGAAAAAACTGTCTCGCATCGTAGACAAATAGAAAAGTGGCAATTATCATCAGCAGCAGAGAGCTGTTGTCTAAAATGTATTTATAAACTTTACGGAAACATTCAATGTGGCGATAAACGCAACAGGTGCCGTCTTAAATTTTATTTCTACAGCTTTTTTTTATTATCCTGATCGTCATGTCTCGGGAAATTCCAACCGCAGAGTGCCACAAATAAATTGATTATAGTCGAAGGGCTTTACAAAAGTTTAAATTCTGCTTAGTAATAGGCTGGAATTCTCTTCACCTACGCGTGTCACATATCCATCTTTACTTAATATAAAACTGTAACAGGTCGAATTCTGTACATTGAAGATTAATTATTTTTTTTCGAGCTCTCTATTACTGAAGCCATAACTGTTATTTTTGTCATGTTTGTCTGTCTGTCTGTCTATATCTTGGCCGCACAACACGCCAAAACTTTTGAATGTTTTGAAATGGAACTCGGCATAATTTGAGGTCATACTACGAGGAAGGACATAGGATACTTTTTAGCCTGGAATTCAGTACGATTCCCTTGGAAGAGGGAATGCAAGTAAAATTTCTTGGCCGCGCATAACGTTTTCAGCTACTGAATGAATTCTAACTAGACTTGGCATTATTTCAATACCTTTTACAAGGAAGGACATAAGATACTTTTTATCCTGGAACTCAGATGGATTGCCTTGGGAGATAGGATGAAAGTAAAATTTCTGGGCTGAGCATCACGCCGAAACTATTGCATGAATTCAAATATAACTTAGCATGATTTGAGCTCATACTACGAAGAAAGACATAGGAGACTTTTTATCCCGGAATTCAGTTGGTACGGTTCCCTTGAGAGAGGGGATGATAGTCAAAATGTGTACTTATTTCTAATTTATTCACGCGTTATCCGATTTAATCCATCCCTTTTTTTTAGAAACATCATTTGACTAAATCAGTAGAAAGGCGAGTAGTAAATCAATAGATTTAAGAAAAAAAAATCAATCTGTACGTTTTACTGTCCCAAACAGCTTGCGCAATTTTGATTTAAGGTTTTTTAGTGTTTCAATTTTAAATGATGGTATTCATTCGCTCGATTTCTAATAGATATACATACATAGAATATGATATACGGGTGCACGTACATATCTTCAGATACATGGCGCCCAATTCTGCTAACCATTCGCTTCACTATGATAATAGTAACGTCGCAGAATTGTAACGTAGAATTCTGGGATGAAAGAAGCTCCAGATAGTGCGCGAGTTGCTTTTGCAGTGAGATATTGATAGAATGTGTTCTTCTATATACCTACTAAACTAAACTAATCTTGACATGGTCCGTCCATCCGTTGTTTCTTTCATCTAAGGTAGAATACCAAAATGTGTAATTCTGTGACAATACTATTGTCATAGTGAATCGGTTAGTTCAGCAGAATAGGGCCCCATGAGACCGCGAGCAGAAGTACTACCTGAATTTAATTAGGTATTGATCTTATCGCAGATAAAACTGCAGCTAGAGTTTTCTTTGAAACCATAAAGTCTGAAGACAAAAAATGGACGTCGAATGTTGCCTTGAATGACGCGATGTTTACGTAAATTGCGGATTTCATTTCATGGATGTGGTTTTGAATAAGCGTTCTTATATTACGGCTATTATCATCTGTATCTACGTATAGTACTTCTTGACGTGTGGATAGGAAATAGGCAGAACAATAAGTAGTAAGTAGACTAAATGACGATTGTTCCAATGTACAAAGCGCTAATTTAGTGCTGCACAAAAGAATTTGATCACTTATTGAGACGGTTCGTTTCGCGCGTGCTAGGTAATGCAGTATGTATACTTTCCGACTTCTATTATTTTCTGTGTAATACAAGTAATATGATGATAATGATGTCATCCTAGCAGCATTTCGTCCACGGCGGCCAGTCTCATCGGAAACTAGCCAGATGCGTAGGGCGTATTATAGTGCACAAGTGTGTACGCAAACACAGGTGTGTCTTTCTATCGTCCCATTCCCTCTCTTTCATAATCCGATGGGTCGATAGTGCACAATAATCGCTGGCAGATAAGTAGTGTTGCCACTATCTATACTATCTATACTTATAATAAAACTGTAACAGGTCCAATTCTGTACATTGAAGATATTTTGAAAAATTTTTTTGGGGGGCACTCTATTATCGATACTGAAGCCAAAACTGTAATTTTTTTCATTCATGTCTGTCTGTCTGTCTGTCTGTCTGTTTCTTAAACGCGCATCACGCCGAAACTACTGAACGTATTGAAATGAAATTCGCCATGATTTTAGGTCATACTACGAGGAAGGACATAGGGTACTTTTGATCCCGGAATTCAGTAAGGTTCCCCTGGGAGAGGGGATGAAAGTAAAATTCCTTCCCCGCGCATCACGCCGAAACTGCTGAATGAGTTGGAATGAAACCTGGCACGATGTGAGTTCATACTACAAGAAAGGACATGGGATACATTTTATCCCGGAATTCAATAAGGTTCCCCTTGGAGAAAGGATGAAAGTAAAATTCTTTAACTGCTCATCGCGACGGAACTACTGAATGAATTCGAATGGAAGTCAGCACGATTTGTGTTCATATAACGAGAAAAGATACATTTTATCCTGGAATTTAGTAAAGTTACCCTAGGAGAGGGGATAAAAGTAAAATTCCTTAACCGCGCATCACGCCGAAACTGCTGAATGAGTTGGAATGAAACCTGGCACGTTTTGAGTTCATACTACAAGAAAAGACACAGGATAAATTTTCTCCCGGAATTCAGTAAGGTTCCCCTAAGAGAGAGGATGTAAGTAAAATTATTTAACCGCTCATCGCGACGGAACTACTGAATGAATTCGAATGGAAGTCAGCACGATTTGTGTTCATATAACGAGAAAAGATACATTTTATCCCGGAATTCAGTAAGGTTCCCCTGAGAGAGGGGATGAAAGTAAAATTATTTAACCGCTCATCACGACGGAACTACTAAATGAGTCGGAATGAAACTTGGCACGATTTGAGTTCATATTCCAAGAAAGGACATGGAATACATTTTATCCCGGAATGCAGTAAGGTTCCCCTGGGAGAGAAGATGAAAGTAGAATTCCTTAACTGCGCATCACGACGGAACGACTGAATGAATTCGAATGAAATTCTTCACGATTTGAGTTCATACTACGAAGAAAGATACATTTTATCCCGGAATTTAGTAAGGTTCCCTTGGGAGAGAGAATGATAGTCAAATTCATTGGCCGCGCATCACGCCCAAAGTACAGAATTAATTCAAATGAACAATACTATTTAGACTATCCTCGAATCAATACGATTCCCTTGGGAGAGTGGATGAAAGTAAAAATATGTTACTAAATGAATTCAAATGAAACTTGGCATTATTTGAGCTCATACTACGAGGAAGAACATAGGATACATTTTATCTGGGATTTCATTAGGCGCGGTTCCCTTGGGAGAGGGGATAAAAAACAAAATGTGTACATAGTTGTAATTCATTAATGCGTCGTCGTCCGATTTCATGCTTTCTTTTTTGTTGTAAACGTGTTGCAAGATCGAATTTGACTAAATCAGTAGGAAGTCGTGTAGAAAATCAGTTGATTGATGAAAAAATCTGTACATATATTAAAGAAAAAGCAGTAGATAAAGGGTGGTATGATTCTATCTATTTATTTTCCAAGACGCAACCTTTAGTTAGGTTCCTACCTACTACCCAATGCCTGCCTATTTCAGGCAAAGTAAAATGTAGGTACAAATGGTCCATGCGATCTTCATTAACATGATATTTCGTGGTATAGTATAGCTGGTCAACTATACCACCGAAGTTTGGTTGGAGTAAGTGGTCCAATTAAACTAACTGGACAACAGAAAAATATTTTTTACTATGATACACAATCAAGTCACAATCAACCTACTAACGAAAAAAAATTGTGGTGGTCCAGTCAAATGGATCAGGACCCCAATTTTGCAATACAGTTGCTTCACTATGACAATGGAATCGTCGCAGAATAAGTACGTAGAATCCTAAGATTAATAAAACTCCGGTAGTGCGTGCGAGATAAATTAATAGTTTCAAACTTGACACTTTGACGCGCGTCTCTCCATCTGCATTCATCATAATTTCTTTCATTTAAGGTGGAATATGTGGATGATACCACTGTCATAGTGAAGCGATTAGTTTAGCAGAATAGGGCCCCAGCTAAATGGGATTGTAGATGACAACATGCTATCCCCGTAGATTTATAGTAGATTTATACACAATTTAACTAGGTACCCAAGTATAGATACTTCTACCTATTAAAAGTGTAACAGGTCCAATTCTGCGCATCGAAGTTTTTTTGCACGGCGTTTCATAATATGAGAGAAACTGTAGTTAGGTAAATGTGAACTTAATTAGACGGCAGGTATGGCAATCGCGAACGAAGTCGCGGGTACAGCTAGTATACTATATAATATTATAAAGAGGAAAGGTTTGATTTTTTGTTTGTTTGTTTGTTTGTATGAATTGAATAGGCTCCGAAACTACTGGACCGATTTGAAAAATTCTTTCACCGTTAGGAAGCTTACTTTTCAGGGAGTGACATAGGCTATATTTTATCCCGGAATTCCCACGGGAACGGGAACTACGCGGGTGAAACCGCGAGGCGATCGTCTAGTCGTTAAATATTTTCTTGGTCGTTTTGAAGCGTATCGACATCAAAATAATGCCGTTATGCTCGTTCCTTCTGCTCGATGTCTCGGACAATTAAACCATTAATATACTTGTCGCCCCGAAACTATAATAATGTATCCCGTTTTTTGCAAATTATAACTATTTTAATTTACGAAATGAACTCGGTAGTGTGTTGGTCGCCTTTTATCTTTATTACTGATTTTCAACGGCATTCTGAACAAAAAATATTCCTCATCCTTGAAGTAGTATTTTGTACCTTGTACATCATATTAAGATGGAGGCGAGGCGATCTATCACTATCTAATATAATGCTCGACAGGAAAACCGCATAATTATTTTTATTATGAAAATAAAATATTATATTATTACATGGAAAGTTCTAGAGACAAGCTTGGATGCGCAAATGCAAACAATGAGCGGTTTGCCTGTCGAACATTCTATTCGATATTGATAGATCGCCTCACCGCTTATTGATTTAGCCAATAAGAGCGAACCTCGCTTAATAAATAATAAGGTAGTCGGTTCTATTTAAAATATTTCACATTTTCGATGGCACTACTTTGGGAATGACCTAAAATTTATTTAGGTCAGTTGAGCTACCTGTCCAACAGTCTGCAGTTAACTCAATTGTTTCAATTGTTAATACTAGTTCTAATTTGTTTCTATTATTGATCGTATTATTTTTGTTAATAATGGGTATTGGGTCAATATTCTCATAAAAACTTTGCCTTTTGATTGTAAATCACGACACTTTGACTTTCGTGAGACTTTGGGAATGAGCACGTCTCACGTGAGACGTTGGAATAACTCTTTGCCTAGACATTTCTTTACATTCCCGTCAAGGTTTTTGTACAAGTGTGTAAGTAAAAAGAAAAAAATCTTTTAGATGGGATACCTACTTTATGCCAATGGCCTGTAGTCCATTGGTCGTGGTCACTTATCTATAGGCACTTATTAAAGACCAGGGCTTGTTGGTTTAGTGGTAGAGTGTTCGGAGACGTTAAAGCCATTGGCCCTGCGCCCTCACTCGTCGTGTCGATTCGTCCATCTCATCGGATGAGAGTGAGGGAATAGAGAGTGCAGCTGTGTTTCGCACACACTTGTGCACTATAATATGTCCCTCGCACATGGTTGGTCTCCGTTGAGAATGGCCGCCGACCGCGACCTAAATTGAGCTGACCCCTAGACTTACGGTGAAAATTCTTTTTCAACTTAAATTGTCAAACCTTTCAATTTTGTAACATAACACTAAGAAGTCTGAAGTTGACTATTATATATTCCTAAAGTACGAGTATGTACCACGAATGCCGTGTGTCCGGCGACCACGTTTCCTTTAGGCTGTTTTTATAATAGACATAAACATAACCCTTGTAAAGTCATGTTTTTGGTTATTACACGTGTTGTCAAAACATTGTCTTTATTTAATAGTAGGTAAGTTACCTTCCGTAAACAGGAATTCTAATCATACCTAAATAAGTACCAACTCTACATCAAGTAGTATGGTTATTCCACCTTTACAACTTTAGGTCCATCTGCTTGTTCCGTCAATAGATAGGAGAAAAAGAAATCAAGTGGGAGTCAGATTCGCGTGAGCAAAAAAAAAACGCCTGAGACGCACGCACAGGGCGCACAAATTCTCGGACTTGGATAAACCAAACAGATAAAAATTGTTATGTACGAGTAACTATAAATTCACGGTTTTCCTTGTACCTGTGCAAGGCCTTGTAGGCCTTGCATCTTACCCAATTTCATGATTCTAGGTCAACGGGAAGTACTCTATAGGTTTTGCGTGCATCTGATTCCCTTGCGAGTGTCAAAATAAGCGGGCATAAAAAGCTGTAAATTTGATTGGGTTGACTTAGAAGTTTGAAGTCTGTCCGTCTGTCAATCCCTTTTTCTCAAGGACGCGTGGACGTATCGAGTTGAAATTAACGTTAAATACTCTCGTAACCTCTTGGAGTCGCGATATAAATTTTAAGAGACCTATAATTATAAAATTTGGCAAGAAGCAAGGTCTTGTAGCACAAATAAAGAGATAAACCCAGAAACCGTAAATTTATAGTTTATTCACCAAAAAATAATTTTTGATTTTTTGATCTCACCTTGGACCAAAATCTAGTCCCTTTCTTGACCTAGAATCATGATAATTTGGCAAGACACAAGGTCTTACGGAACCCTTAGTGCGCGAGTCCGACTGGCACTTGACGTTTTATTTCCTTTTGAGGTACGGAACCCTAATAATAACAAAAAAAAACTTCAGCGTATGTCAGTTAATAAGCTCACGTCAGTGTTCGGCCAATTACGGAAAATAAGTCATTGTAATATTATTGATCGGGTATAAAAATTTTATGAAACAGGATGGTTTTTGAATTCTTTTGTAATAAGTAATAATAAGAGCATGGATGAGATTGGCGCAGGACCGTGTGGAGTGGCACAAAAGTTTGGAGACCTATACCCAGCAGTGGGTGAAGTCGGGTTGCGGATGATGATGATGAAGAGCAATATTCGTGTGCTGCTGAAGAAAGATCTCGCTAATGTAATATGGCCAACTCCATTTTGCTTAAGGTTTTTTCCAAGTCAAAAGACCGAACTGTTAAAGTTTACTTACAAGATAAGCAAATTATAAATAACTGACAAATTATCTCAGCTACATTCAACTGTTCCTGAGGTCAGGCATGCTAGTATAATGTCTGGCCTCTCTAACAATCAAACTGTGAAAGAAACACTGAATAAATTACATAAACTCTTTATCTATATGCGGTTTACTATAAGTAGGTACCTATTTCTCGTTTTCCCACGGCCGTGTTACTAAATAGAAATTACAAAGTTATCGCTTCAAGCGTTACCTCAATGTCATTTGAATTTTTTTTTCTAAACCTATGCAAAAGCTTCGCTATCAATAAATTTATACAGTTATTTTCTATAAATGATAAAATAATATTCAAAGATATCAGCTATCTAGCAATAACACAAGCTCTGATTAGCTTGGGGCTAGATGATTCCGTGTGAACTATCCGGCACTATTTTTGACGTGACAACGTCTTATAATTCGATAGAGCCGGCTGCACGCACGAAAAAACATGACGTCATGCGGCGTTACCTCGCTCTGAGGCGTTCCATGTAAGGCTTGAAGTGCAAGCGAGAGCGCTCGACATCCGTCTCTCTCCTACTTGAGTGAGCGATGCGTCTGCGTGGACAGCTGCTATACTATAGTACATTTACATGTTTTGATCGAGTATCAAATGCTACCATTCCATCAGTATTTTCTTAAGACGTTGTCACGTTCAACTATCGTCAGTAAACCGACTTTACAGACAACCAATTTTTTTTTTTTTTTAGTTAACTATAAATCAGCCAAGTATCGTTCCTTCCTATCCTCCTTTTACATTTAAATAATGTTAGCAGATTTAAAAGAAAGATTGTATCCAACGACGTCGTAACTTATTTTATCACAATACCAATTGGTATTACCTCTCTAAACTGGTAACAGGCAAAACCTGTTGGTAATTTTCTTAATCGGTTTTGGCATCATCCAAGGCACTCGCTTGAGGAAATCTCTTGGGCAAACTAAATGTTCATCGTCATACCTCCATTTAGTTTGGATGAAACTGATGACAATTTGTTTTATTTGTTTTGTTGTCTACGCATACTGTTTCATTTTACAACCATTCATTCTAGAACAGCCTTCACCGATCTAGAGGATTTTATGCTCTGAAAGGTATACAAACACCTCCTCTAGATTTTCTGAGAACTAATTGTTCCATGGTCTATTATTCATAGAAAAAACTTAGAACTATACTTTCCCGTCCTGTTATGGTACAGAGCCTGTAGTAGCCTGTATGCTGTGGACTTATAACCGGGAATAGTCAACCAGCTTGACAAGTCCGACTTCGAGGTTAATCGTCGGATCCAACTCGGATGATGGCTAGCGTTCTGTAAACTTCACATTTTTCCGCACATACCGTGTCCTCAGTCTTCCACCAAGGTAACGGCAATAATATCATAATATTGAACGATCTTTCAATATGGAACTTCTCGCTTAAAAAGGTTCTAGGTCAAGCTGTCTTTATCCAATTTTATTTTCTAAAATAAGGAGACTAAACTGTGTACCGGTTAGGTGGTGAACCTATAAAATTTTGTATTAAGCACTTAGCCCGAATTGATGGCCGAAGTTTGGCTGATTAGGTTATCATAACATGGGTAACCACGTACCCACTAAAGACCGTTGACGGCATAGACTATTTAAAAAACGCAGAAATTCACTGATTTTATGCATTAATGCCACGAATTTTGGGAAAGCCTGCTGGCTTCCGCAGCAAAAAGATCGCTGTATTTGGATAAAAAACTCGTACCAAAGTTTAAGCCCGGTGTACAAAAAGCAAAAGTTATTTTATTACCGCACCATGTTAGGCGACAAAGTCATCCTACATTTAAACCTAATGCGTGCGGTTTTTTTCCAAGTTCACTGTCTTTAACAGGAGGTCATCAAACTTTTTTTTATATCTAAGCTATAAAAGGTATTGCTTTAACTTTTCTTTCCATTATATTATACTTACCTCCCATTGAATCAATTACTTTTATGCGTTCTCTCAAAATAATCTACATAATTGTGCGGACTTCCATTGTTTTCTGATTTTAAATGTACCTTTACTTTTATTAATATTCAACGTACGCCAACGAATGACGCTTTCTCGATAACTACAACACAACACTGGGACTAATCCAATAACCAATGTCATAGCCTAGCTTACTAGGACTAATGAGTTCCAATGAGCTTACTAGGACTAATGAGTTCGTTAGAGAGTTGTTTGCTGTAACGGTACGGGTCAGATAATACCCCGCAGGACTGGCCGCGTACCTGGATTATACGAGAACCGTTACATCGCAACTCATTATGTGTTTAAAGTTGAATGAACTATGGCATTTCAATGCGACAACAGTAAAATCATTAACATTTATCTTCAAAACAATATTTGGTTCCTAATTTCGTTCGATAACCTTTGTGGCGCAGTGGGCGAAGGTCTGTTGGTTCGATTCCCGCCTCTGGACATTTGTCCGATGTGTTTGTACGATAGCATAAAGCTGGATGATGCTGTGTGAATTGTGGACTTAAATTCTTTATTTCGCAGGAGGTTGCGGGTTCGATTCCCGCCTGGGACAAATGTTTGTACGATCTGCAGATATTTGTTCATGGTGTTCTGGATGTTTTCTATGTATAATAAAAATATGGATTTATGTAGCGTATTGTATTAAGTATATCTAGTACCCATAACACAAGCTCGGCTTAGCTTGGGTCTAGATAATGCTGTGTGAATTGTCCTGCATTATTTATTTATTATTCATTTATATATTTATTTCATAAGTATTGTTCATAATTCATAATTCTTTATTGCAGAAAAAAAAATGGTACAAGTAGAACATTTACGAGGAAAAATAATGGCAAAGGCGAGCTTAACCCTAAATAGAGTTCTCTTCCAGCAAACCTTATTGGTATTGTTCAAAATTTAAACCCTCATAAACAAAGGGGGAAGAATCAAGTGCCTAAAATAAGATACATAGAGCTATAGATGGCATGAATAAACGGGCTCACACTCGACTAGTGCGAAACAGAGGGTGGTAACGAGAAAATCATGTTTTCGGAACAAACCATTTCGGCATCTGATAAATATTTATTAATTGCCCCTGTGAGGGAAATTGGAGTAAGTGTATTTTTTAATATTCAAGGAAAAATACAGACCGAAGCGTCGCCGGTGTGACGCAACTTAGTCTTGTGTTTGGTTTTCTCATAAAGCTGGTTATCATAGCTGGTGGAGCCTACGTTTGAGTTCACTTTAATGTAGTTTCCCACATTAAGCGCGTGTTATTACTTAAAAGGTACTCATTTTACATAACAGGTAGTCTGATAAAAGATGCGGATCGCACAGTTGCATGATAATTTTAAAATTGCAAAGGAACTGTCAAAGAGAATTAGATGGTGAAGGCGGCACGGTGGCCAAGCACGGTGGCCATAGGTTACCCAATGCGATTTGTGGGGTTTAGCTTTACATCATTGGACAGTCAAACCCTATTGATAATTATTTATTTATTTTCGTAGCTACCATAAGTAGTATACGACCTTAAAAATCTACAGTTGGATTCACTGTTTCAAGATTATTGAATAGTTATTAGGTATGTAATACGTACTTACATGAGATAATAAACATACTGTGTATGTCTCATTAAAAGGTAAAATAAAAAGTTAAAATATTTACTATAAGTACCTAAACCATCTTGAGTCAATATCAATTAGCATATTTTTATAAAAATAAAGTTACTTACGGCACGTTGTTTCTCATGTTGTTGTAGTGAGTAGGACTGTATTCTGCGTCCCCACTGAAAATAAACAAATATATTAATAATGGTTATATTTAAAAATGTAACACAAAACATAACTTTACACGAAAAACATTAAAATTTTGATTAATTTTGTGAACAAACGAAGTCTTTAAAATAATACAAATCAAATCAAAAAAGAAAACGCTTTATGCACTAACGCAGAGGTACGCTCAATTTACTAGGTACGAAATAAAATTCAGCCTTTGATTCTTAAAAATTGAGGCCCAGATTTTAAGAGGATTGAAAACCAAAGGCTTATTTAATGTCATGGGTTAATTCACGCACTTTTCAACCTTGAAGCTGCCCCGTTCAGACATGGCGAGTGTTTAGTAGAGCGAAATATCCGCTTATTATTGAATGTTAAAACAAAGGCGGGACGATTCGCC
Organism: Eupithecia subfuscata; assembly: GCA_963564075.1. NCBI lineage: Eukaryota > Metazoa > Arthropoda > Insecta > Lepidoptera > Geometridae > Eupithecia > Eupithecia subfuscata. Next base: position 11,936,978 of record OY751095.1, read on the forward strand.
ACGCGCCGCGCCACTACTCGACTGCGAATGGACTGCGACTTTGTAGCTGTGGTTCTGACACCCAAGAGCAGGTAACGAACAAACTTTACCGTCACCGGTCATACTCGTGCAAGCGTAAATATTTAGTCTATTTATCAATTATTTAGTTGGTAACGCAAGAATGGTAACGCAGTGAAGTATCAACCTGATAATTCCGACTATAGCTTCTCTGACGTCTCATTGTAAATTTCTTTGTATGATTTCTATAGGTATTTTAACTATGATTCCCAGCGACCTCAATGCAATTTGCAACTTTGTAATAATATTGTCATCCAATAAAAATATTGAAAACTGAAATTTATTTGTGAGAATTCTTTAATTATCATAAAGTTTTGGGCCTGGAATAACAAGCTAAATTTAAACCCTAAAAACCGCGTCTTACAAGCCTAGCCTAGCTATAGTAGTCCAGTCAATAAGTTCAAAAAGGTGTTAATTCTTGATCAAGCTATGCGCGATGACTCATTCGATTCGAAATGACGGATAGAAAAACGTATCTCGAGGATAATCAGCACACAAAAAAATGCTATTGTTATTAACAAAATAAGATGGACAAAAAGTGATGTTTAGTTTTTCGTTAATAACTCAAAAAATATTATTGTTAAAGGACATTTAAAAAAAGATCATTAAAAAGAAGAAAATTTCCAATGATTAAGTCCTTGCGGAATTTTATCTGCATTACTTATAGCTTTTATCCAATGCCGAAAATAGGTCTCCGCACGGCCGTTACGGCTTCAGCGCAACGCCGCTAGAGACAGAAAATATTTTTTTATAGTATTAAATATTAATTTAAGAATTCGGTAAAAATATGGTGTGACTGAGAACACTTTAAAGAATATAGTCCCGTCGGAAAAATAAAATTATTTCGACTTTTCAATTTTTCGTGCGCTAATAAATCCTCGAGAAACATTTTTCTACACGTCATTCCGAATCGATGAGCTATCGCACATATTTTTAGGATATTGATCAAGAATAACCACCTTTTCGAACTTGTTGACTGGACTATAGGTTCTAACTATAGCTTCACAGGACATAAATATGTTTGAAAATTACAAATATTAAAATTAATTTTGTGTTAATTTTATGTAAATTGATTCAGTGCTATTCTTACTGAAACAAGGTGCCCCAGAATATGTATTGCCTAACTAAGCGAAGAGAGTGATTCCAGTCTAAAACGGAATATTTGAAAATTCGGTTATAGCTTTTAGGAGTTAGTGTTTCTTCAATCCAGCCAAATAAAAGTAACAAATACTCTACGTATATATTATGTTTATTATTATAAATAATGCTGGACAGTCCACACAGCATAATCTAGCCCCAAGCTAAATAATTTTTTACTTTGCTTTAAAACACGACCGTACCGCAAACCTCGATTAGGTGCCGCGACTAGTGCGTATAAGAAATGCAGAAGGGAAACTTGTTTTATCTGTAAGCTACCAATTACCATCAGATCTCTCCCGTTTCTCCCACAAGATCTACTTTCTTTGGCTATTTAAGAGGCAATACAAAATCAGCTTGATACCTGAATAGGCCTCTTCAGAAACAAAGTCTTTAGTATTGAAAATGCCATTATCTCTCTAGCTTTACTTCAGTTTGAGTTCTATCTGAGTGGGACAGCATGACAGATCACGTCATTCTCAATCCAATCATTAAGAACGCGGGTTATACTTACCTAGATTGTCCAACATTATTTATTTGATTTGTTTAACTTTGTATTTTATTTAAACTTATTTGAAATCCAGTTTTAATTTCTACATTGTGCTAGATAAGAATTCAACAAAGTCACTTAAATATGTACCTATTTCATATTTTTCAAACCACAAAACATTTAATTTCATCAAGTAGAATTTGAGACTCGACATCGAGTGTTTGGTGTGGTCTCACACAATCGATCGCATCGGAATAGTTATTTCTAGAAATAGCCGTTAGAAAATCCGCATTTTCATTCTATGATATCGTGTTGTTTTGTAACAAAAGGGCATAGACCCTTCCCTAACTCAAATAAATATACATATATAGTATGTAAATCCCAAATATGTATTAAGTATATTATGTACCAAGTTTCATAATAATCCAAACTAGTTAACTAAGTGCGTAAGATATTTAAACCAAAATTTCGCTCGCGGCTCTATCCTTGTTAACGTAATACACAAACATAATACTCAAGTCATTATTTAACAGAATGATGTTATAACAAAGAATGTTGGTTGGTACAGACTGATTAATTAACACAATTTTACAGTTCCGCCTACAATGCAGGAGGTTGTGCGACTTGGGACAAATGTTTGTACGATCTGCAGATATTTGTTCTAGGTGTTTTCTAAAAAAGAAAATGTTATAATGTAAAAAAAAAATAGTAGACTTAGGCCTTTATTCACAAAAAAAATTGGTTGTCTGTAAAGTCGGTTTACTGACGATAGTTGAACGTGACAACGCAGACGCATCGCTCACTCAAGTAGGAGAGAGACGGATGTCGAGCGCTCTCGCTTGCACTTCAAGCCTTACATGGAACGCCTCCGAGCGAGGTAACGCCGCATGCGAGTTAACGCCGCATGACGTCGTGTTTTTTCGTGCGTGCAGCCGGCTCTATCGAATTATAAGACGTTGTCACGTCAAAAAAATTATGCTAGTATTTACAGTTGAAACAATTCAGCTAACTGCAGACTGTTGCAAAAAATATTTAATGTCGATAGATATGACATGAAAGATATTTTTATATTTGAGTAAAGTTCTTATATGACAGTTCTTTACTATTTTGCATTACAATTTAACACTAACGAAGTACCTATGCAGTTAAAAGCCTATTTGAAAATGTTTGATCACGTTGATGTAGTTTCTAGCTCAATTATTTCGGAAATAATTTATCGCGTAATATCCCTGTACAATGGAGAGAGAAAACCTAATTAATAGTTCAGCTCAGGCCGGCGGCGATGCAGCCTTGCCCGTGGCATATTGAAATTTGAATTGAATTTTGAAACTATCCAATCTATGTAACATGCATTTTAACTTGATCAATAACCCATCAGCATCAAAAGCTTCAGCAGCTAACTACGTTGAAACTCCTGAAAGGTTTTCGATCAACTTCCGTTCCTATACATTTACCTTGAAAGATCGATGTTTGTTTAGAATTTGATTATTTTAGGCTTAAGGCTCTACCTCCCCGAACACTAGCGCCGCCACATATTTTATCTTATTATTACGTCGAAGAAAGGAAATTCCAAAAATTACGTTGGGCAATTTGTGATACTTATCATAAGCATTTTTTAACGCCTCTGTAATAGTTTAATTTTGTATAGTTTAAACAGAGATGCGAAAATAGAGTTTGGTGGCCACCAAGGGCAACATCGTATCTCTGCCTAAACTATACCAAATAAAACTATTACAGAGGCGTTAAAAAATGCTTATGATAGGTATCACAAATTGCCCAACGTAATTTTTGGAATTTCCTTTCTTCGACGTAATAATAAGATAAAATATGTGGCGGCGCTAGTGTTCGGGGAGGTAGAGCCTTGAAGCTTGCGACGCACTTTGGGCCAGGAGCGTAATTATCGTCTTTAGGTAAATAAAGGTTTTTTTAACTTTATATTAAAACTTACATAATATTGAGTAACAAGTTATCTATTTTAAACATTATAAAAGTTAAATCTGAATGGATCTTTTGATTTTCATTGCGGTTTCGGGTGCAATATTTTCTTTTACTTGATACGGTGATTACTTTTATTAAATAATGCGGTTATTCTCTATTTACGGCTATAATAATTATTATAAAATTTACCTTCGTAACTTTTGTAACCATGTTTCACACGTCGAATATAATTGAATTTAATTAAAATATAATCAAGCAATACTAAAAATTAACGGCATCAAGTGAATAAAAACGAGGATATTTTCTACAATTTATAACGGATTTCCAAAAAAAATTACTTTCATGATTTTTCTGATTTTTCTACGACACTTTTTTGCCTCTGAGTCAAAAATGGTGCAAATCGGGGAAAAATTTATTTTATATGTTATTAGTATACAGACCTGGGAACGTTATCGTAGTCGTATCTCGTTGTCGGGAGACAGCGGTAAATATGAAAAGTCGATTTGAATATTCAAAGCCGAAAAATAGCAAGGCTCTCAAAAATTTACCGTAAAATAAAAGCCAACTTTATTAACCATATGAGAATATTCTTTAACGTTAAGTATCAGACTTTACGTTAGATCACAAAGTTTCCTACATCAATCAATCTACTGCATTCAAGTTGAAGCTGTAGCTATTTAAATGAGCATATTTTTTGTGGTATAGATCAGTTCAACTATCCTACTATTATTCATTCCAGACCTTCGTACCATATCTTTTCTTTTCTATGTACGAGTATAACAAGATTCGTCAAGTGCGAGTTCGACTCGCGCAAGAGGGTTTCGAACATTAATAGTAGTTTATACAAATACTCGTAGTTATGGGTATGAGGTATGGGTAGTAGGTACCAGTTAGAATCATCGCTATCTAATGAACATCTAAAAACTGTAGGTCCATTTCAGATGGATCGCTCTGCAAACTTGGGGTACTGGGGTAGGTACTGGAATTTTTTTGACTCTTAATAATAAATAACAATAAGTGTGAAACATAAAAAAATTCAAAAACTATTTTGAAATGAAAAATTAATACCTTTCATTTTGATATACCACGCAATGTCTTCCCCTTTAAAAAAATCGTTTTTTTTTCCATTTTTCAAAAAGTGTTCTACAAACGTCTTCTCTATATGTTTCCTGAGGAATATAGATTTATATCTACAAACGCTACATATGTTTCAGATGTTTGCTCTGCAAACTTCGGGAGATAGGGGGAGGCAACGGTAAATTTTGTATGAAACCTAGAATAAATTCAAAAATAAAGATTCTTTCATGAAATGTACCTACAAACTGACCGTATATTTGATACCTATCTCGAAGAGATAGCCCCCTTCCTGCCTTTTGGAAATTATCCCCCCCTATATCCTTTTGGACCATTTTTCGAAAAGTTTTTTACATACAGACTTTTGTGTTTTTTAAAATAAATAGTTATTCATATCAACAAACACTTCATAGTTCATACATTTCAGATGTATTGCGAACTTCGGGGATAGAAGGGGAGAACGGTTAATTTTCGACCTTTTTCAAAATATTTCAAAAAGTATAAAACCTAGAAAAATGTCACACTGCTTTGAAGTATACAAATGAATACCTTTCATTTGTTATCTTATTTGACCTTGTTTGTCTCTTTTAAATATCAACATGACAATATGTACACAAAAGTTTCATTTTTCTTTATTTGTTTTTTAAAGATCCTTTTTGTGATTAAATTCAACTTTCTTATCGCTGATCGTGCCTACCCGTGTGGGGGGAGTTTTGCTCGTCTAAGAGCTTATTATGTAAGCGAAAAAAACGTTATTGATTTCTGATGACGACGCTTAGTTAACTCGTTTATATGTATACCTAATCAAATCAAACATGATCTCGTGATACCTGCGTCAAAATTAAAAATACATCAAACTAGTCCACACTCAATGGCGGTAAAATATAAAATAAAATTCCAGACAAGAACAAAGCCAAGAAAATATTAGCATTTTTGAAATTAGATTCACAGACGCTCTTGGATAAATGCCACTTTTGTTGACTTGTTATTGAAATTATTGCATTAATTTTATTGACATACTATTATTACCTTTCGTACAATATTATTAAATAAATAAAGTATCTGGCCGTCTCCCATCGCAACACCATAAATGGGTACATATTGTGTTCATTCTCTAATATAGTCAATAAGTCCTGACAAATTGTATGTACCATAATATCACAGATTTATCTATTGTGATAATATGATGCAATAAATAGATGATAATGATAATCGTTTCGTTGACCAATGAATGTACCTGAGGGCGCGCTAAGTGCACCGGTTCCACTGACGCGTTCGAAATAATATAATTATAAGAGCATTGATTGGACTTGTGGCTTGCATAATCGCTACTGGCTTAAACATAGCCGATTGTGTACAAGGTACACTACAAGCAGATCCACTACATCAGCCTATACTGGTCCATTGCAGAATACAGGCCTCCCTGTGGCTTTGTGTGGTTCCTGTGGCTTTTATCATATGGGGGTAATCCCCATAATCCCCACGCTGGGCATGCGCGGCTTGGGACCTTTGGTGGTAAATTGTTGTGTAAGACGCGCTGCTGCCCGCCCCCCGGTGGATATCCCTCAATCGCCTCTTACGACACCCGCGATAGAAGTTGAGGTAGTGCAAATTCGAAGCCGGCACCACACGGATGTCCACTGCTCATAGGAAATTTCAATTACGATAAATCTAAAAGGTATATCTAATACGTAATGTAGACGACCTCAGTGACAACGAAGATCCACCTGCGACGCAGGAGGTTGCGAGTTCAATTCCCGGCTCGGGACAGATGTACCTATGTGCGATGTGTTGAATTTCCTCGGGATCCAACGAAATTCTAAGCAGTTTCTGTTCAATTCTCTCTGAATTCAGAGAAATGCCGGGCTCTTTAAGTGTAGTTTCCAGGAAAGCGCTCGAACAGCGCTTTCAACTGAAATGCAATATAGGTATTTCATCTCACCTCTGCCCTTGAAGTTCATGAAGGATGACACGTGTAACCTCTATTACAACGCTATGCTATTTATAACGCCGAGGGTTGCATTTCTGATTTTAACTATGCGCTAATTTATATGATGGTAGGAGAATCAATCATCGTATTGAATTGAATATAGCCTATTCAATTCAAACAACTAATGCATTGCAAAGCTGTTTCATAAAACAAAGTTCACGGGTGCCGTAAGGGCCTTTTCAGATGAGCACGGAAACGCAACCGTGGTGTGCCGTCCTAACTAGTAAGAGCCGAACCCGTTTAGACAGCAATCGTATGCATTAAGGTGTTTGCACATGCCGTTGGGGCAATTTTGCCGTGCCAATAGAGGAATGTCCTTTACATGGGAAACAAGAAAAGAAACAGGGTGGCCAAACGGCGCGGCTTGGGCTATGCTGAAGTTTCTTTTCGACCCCTTGTGGGGGCGCAAAGGGGGGCCATGAGGCTGGCTCTTATTACTCTGGCATCTCATCGAGGGGTCCTCCCTTTCTAGGCTGCTCTTTCTTTCAACTGACTTCCAAAAATTGGAGAGGCTCATGTTCGGCTGTATGTCTTTTTTTATATGGGTACGAGTATGTACGATATCTCCGTTAATTGGATTTGGAATTGGACCGATTTTGATTATTCTTTTGGTTTTTTTAAAAGATAAGTAGTCTCATAAATGTTTCTTCACGAGAGTTCCTATTAAAAACTTTAAAACCAGTGTAAATCTAAAGGAATAAGTTTTTTTAGTTTTCATCACTTGTTTTTTATTTTGTTCTCGTTATGCGGCCTCTGCTCATCGCTTACCTACATTGCTACCTTCATAGCACGGTAACCGTGCATGTGAGCTTTACAGTCGAGCGTCTATTTTACGATGATGGAATGGATTAGCTCCGTGCTCTGAGAATTATGATCGAGGGGTATTTTTATGGTCGGATAGGAACATACCTAATGTATTCATGAATCACTTAGATTATTCTTGTGATGATGAATGAGCTACATTAGCAAAAATAGCTGAAGTAGTTGTGGGTAATAATGATAGCTTTATCTGTTCATTTGAACTGATTTTACCATTTAATGATAAGCGAATTTACAGTCTTGTGACTATTCCATTATATATTTAATCATTATTTAATTTGGTGGCAGTTATCGCAGTACTGACAATAACTATTTGAAATTAAGCTCTATAAATTTATGAGCTAATTAGTAGTAAAAGTAAGTACCTAATTAGCTAATGAGTATGAATGGTCCTTTACGGGATTTGCCATTTGCGTAGCGTACCTATTAGCCTTGATTTTCAAACTAGTTTCTTTCGACTGTTTTTGTTTTTCAAATTTCATGTTACAAGTACAATTACCAAACACAGATTTACTTATCTAACTAACGAAATAAATTTTATTATAAATAAAATATGACCCCACTGCGCTGTAAATAGATCGTAACTGAAAAAAACAAGCTTTCCATCATCATCATCACCCCTTCTAGACCCACTACTGGGCAAAACCCTATCCATGTTTATACCACAAGCTTAACCTTAAGGTTTCAAAAGCTTTGTAAACTACTCGTTTACCTAAAATCGAAACTGCAAAAGCATTTTAAACATTACTTATCACAATGTTTGGCAGACGGGGATATTATCTATTTTAGACTATACCGCTTGCTTCTTCTGCACTAAACAGGTACAGTTTTCGTCTGGGTACTATGCTTTAAAACCCCAAAAGATTTTTGTAAGGTAAATACGGTACACAGGGATGTGGAGGTAGGTATTTTATCTGCGGCCGACCAGCTTCGAATTCACCCGCAAGTTCCACCATCGTTCGTGTTTGTCTAAAGTTTACGCAGACCTGTTGCGAAGAGAGGATTTAAAATATTTTCTTACCTTTTTGAGACAAATCTCTGTCGAGTTCTTAGTAAGAAAAAGCTGTTTTACCTTTTTTTACATTTTTAAAATGTGCCTAGCAACTTGATGCTTATAATTTTACAAAAAATAAATGAATTTACAGAATTTATTTCTAAGTAAAACTTGATATTTTTTCCATCGGTAGTAGAAAGATATAAAATAGGCAACAGCCCAGTAGTGGAGCCGTAACGGGTGCATTTTTTTAGTATAAATTTAATTTTTGTAAATAGTCAGCATTTATTTCACTATAGTGTGTGTAGTCATTAAAAGGTATGGGCTACATTATGAAGCCGCGGGCACAATGTAGCAATTTATATCTACAAGACCCTTAATAAATTGTCCGGTGGTTCCGAAGAAACACAAAACCGATGTTTTAAATTGATAGGAGAATAGATTATTATCTATAAACACGACTAAGGTTTGCAGGACGGTAATTTATACAAGGAAGGTACCTAATTGATCATTTATCTTGATACTCTACAATTGACCACATATAAGTTACGAACACTTGTTGCGTCACAGACGAACATATCAATGTTACCATTTGAATACCATTACATAAAGTAGTTTTGTTACGTTGTGATTGCTTTTTCTCCCGCTTATGACCAAGTTAATTAAAAATTTATAGTCACGTTCTTTGTTTCAATCAAACCAGTCGAAGATATTCCGATTCTTAATTATTATTCTGATTCGGGCAATATATCACGGGAGTTTCCTGTACGCTATTTAATAACAGATAAACTATGACCCATCTTGAGAAGTTTTAATTACGTACTACCAATAAAAATACACGAGATGTAGATAACGAAACAAATATTCTTAAAAAAGCAATTGGTGAGGGTTTGAAATTGATGGTTTTGGAAAACAAAAAAATGAAAACTTTAGATTTTATACGGCTTTGTGACTCACCTCATCCCGACCGACGCACCCTGCGTTGAAACGTTCTCGCGAAAAAGTTATGGTGTCGGTTTTTTTTGCGCGCTACGAAGAGAGAGAACGCGGGCGCGGATCGCGAGCGACTGGCGGACAGTGGCGGACCTGGAGTGGCGGGCCTCGGCGGCCTCAAGGCTCGGCCGGTACGTGCTTGCGCCGGTGTCGCGCTCACCTTACTATTCTCTGCTCTGATGCGATCGTATCTGCGACACCACTTCGAATGGCTCGCGGACACCGCCACCTTCCCCTTTTATACGTTTCCCCTCCTCGAAGGGTTAACATTTTCCTTTCTGAGACCGAAAGAACTTACGGATCCTGGATACCGTTGCGTTGACCCGTGACTGCTGCACAAGACACCATCCGGGTGTTAGGACATTGTTCGATTGGTAATGCTTGATCGACCATGTTCTCGTTTATTCTTATTCTCAACTAGGTTCTGTCAACGGCCTCGCTTGTTGATTGCTAATTTGCCTTTACGCTAGATTATTTCCTATGTTTGCTATATGTATACATAGAGCTTTTTATACGACCTCTGTGGCGCGGTGGGCGAAGGTCCACCTGCGACGCAGGAGGTTGCGGGTTCGATTCCCGCCTCGGGACAAATATTTGTACGATCTGCAGATATTTGTTCAGGGTGTTCTGGTCGTTTTCTATGTATAATAAAAAATATCTAACTATGTACTCGTATATTATTATGTATATCAGTTATCTAGTGCCCATAACACAAGCTCTGCTTACCTTGGGGCTAGATAATGCTGTGTGAATTGTCCAACATTATTTATTATATTTATTATACCCTGTATGCATAGTGAATTTCGTCTACATGGCGATCCACGTAGATAAAAATGTACGATTTGGTTGGATTTAAATAGAATTTCGTTTGATTTTGTTGCGGATTTGATGAAGGAAATTGGTTTTAGTGGAAACCTTGCATAAAAGTAAACTCGTATTATAGAACTCAAAGTGGGTCTTCATCGGGCTTCTAAGGATGATGCTAATTCAAAAATTTTGCATTTCAAAATCTTTGTGAAAAAATATTCAAATAATATGCTAAATCTTTCTTTCATAACGCGAAATCTTTCTTTCAAAGCCAGCTCCTAAGTTTTTAATAAAAATGGAGACTTAATAAAAAACGAGACGTTTTGTAACAAAAACTTTAATTGCGTGTCGGTATTTTGTCAAAGTTTTGATGGAATGTAGAAACTTTTACACATGTTCTTGGCACATTGAGCCACAGGATCTTTTGGGCGGTTGGAGGATCGTGCCAGTTTTCACTCCATGCATAGACCTAGTCTTGACGACCTCTGTGGCGCAGCGGGCGAAGGTCTGCCTGCGACGCAGGAGGTTGCGGGTTCGATTCCCGCCTCGGGACAAATGTTTGTACGATCTGCAGACATTTGTCCAGGGCGTTCTGGATGTTTTCTATGTATAATAAAAAATATCTATCTATGTAGTGTATTGTATTAAGTATATCAGTTATCTAGTACCCATAACACAAGCTCTGCTTAGCTTGGGGCTAGATAATGCTGTGTGAATTGTCCAGCATTATTTATTTATTATTTATTTATAGTCTTAGGCATGTGTAACAGTAGTTGAGATAATGTTTCCTGATACGACTTCTCAACAATCACCCGAATTCCTGCCAAATTCGATAAGGGCTTATTATTATGATGGATATCGATATTGTATTTGTTAGATAAAAACTAGGTAGATAGAAAACTCTATTGCACACCTCCTCAACCTCAACCTCAACAGCCTGTATTGGTCCATTGCTGGACGCAGGCCTCCCCCTGAGAAGTGCCTTTTTGGCTATTACCTCATGGGGGTAATGCCCATAATCCCCACGCAGGGCATGCGGCAGGCGCGGTCGCAGCCCAAGACTTTGGGGGGGGTCACGCTTGGTGCGGGCCGTAGCCACAAATTCACTTGCAGACGGTTGCAGGCCCCATCCAGAACAGCTAAACTTTTTCGGCGAGCGGAGCGAGCCGCGAAAAATTTACCTTTTTGATAATGTTTCGTGGTGGCGGGCAAAGTGATTTTGAAGACCGAAAACATGACATGCCTTCCCTCAACTCCCAACAATAGTAAGTTTAAGTTATAGCGAGCGAGGCGACCCTCGAAATTGTCGAGATTTTTTCTGATGTTTGAAGAAAAGTAAGCAAGAGTACTTGCTACTACTCTTGCTTACTCTCGCTCGCTATCATAATGATGGCGAGCGAAGCAAGCCCCGAAAATCTTACGAGACTTTGCGGTACTAAATATAAAGCTACGAATATAAATAAGGGCGAACAGGGCAAGGGACATCAACAAAAAATAAATCGAAAAAGATGTAACGGCGAGCGGAACGAGCCGCCGAAATGTTTGTTACTTTCTCGGGTGGTTACCCGCCGATAGTATTTTCTAAAATCCAGAAAATACTATCGGCAAGCGGAGCGAGCCGCAAAAATATAATAGTTCCGTTATATTTTCTGCAGTTTTTTGCATATTGACCGCAAACATGACATCGCCTCCCCCAACTCCCAACAATAGTAAGTTTAAGTAACGGCGAGCGAAGCGAGCCTCAAAATTTTTTGAGGTTTTTTTTTCTGATGTTTGTTGACCAAATAAATGATAGTGAGCGAAGCAAACCCCGAAAATTTAAAAGACTGGTGGTGGATATAAAGCTTTGAATATAAATAAGGGCGAGTAGAGCAAAACTAAACTTACTCACTTGTTTCTGGACTGGTTTCCGCAACCAGTCCAGAAACAAGTAAGTAAGTAAGTAGGTAAACCAAAATTAGGAACCCAAAAAGAGGTAACGGCGAGCGGAGCGAGCCGCCGAAATTTTTGTTACTTTTCGGGTGGTCACAAACTGGTTCAGAAAATAAATAACAGCGATTGGAGCGAGCTCTGAAAATTTTGAAAGTTTGCAGCGGCTAAGAAATATGTTGAAAACCTAAAAATTATATATATATATCAGTGAGTGGAATGAGCCGCAGCCTTTTTTTAAATTGGTGAGGTTCATGCAAGACAAGGAAGCTAACTAATGAGCTATGAACAATTTTTAAGTTTGTCGAATAACAACCAAATATAAAGACAACAGACCAGACTGAATATGGAATGACCGGCGAGCGAAGCGAGCCGCGAAATTTTTTATGATCTGGCTGTGCGTGTGAGTTGTTTGGTATTAGATATTTTGCAGTTGCACCTAAAACGGAGGAGGAGTCCCGCACTAGAGCAAGCCAGAAGCTTATCGAAACAGCAGAATGCTATCAGAGGCTAGCAGAGCTTGCTGCGACAATTTTTGGTTTTTGTTAGATATTGCGCAATTTTTTAGAAAATTTGGCAAAGTGACCTAATGCGGGGCGGAGGTCGAGCTTTGGAACATAGAAGGAACAAATGTTATCAGCGAGCGGATCGAAACGCGAAAATTTTGCTGTCTACTAATTTTTTGCGCTAGTTGACAAAGTGACCTCGGAGATTATTAATTGAGTAACAATTTTGTGCTTTTATTGTGGTGGTTGGATTGATACAAACTGACATTAACGGACCAGCCAGACCACTAAAAATAGGTAACGTGTTTTCATCAGCGCAGAGGTATCTGCGCTGATGAAAACACAGGGCTCAAAACAACAGTAATATCGGCGAGCGGAGCGAGCCGCGATTTTTTTTTGCTGCAGTTGGTAGTATATTCAATGTAACGGAAGTAAATAAGAAAAAAATAATCATCAAACTATGGGTTGCAATTTTTTAAGTACCTAAACTAAGATTTTGGGGGGGGTCATGACCCCCGTGACCCCCCCCCTGGGACCGCGCCTGGCATGCGGGTTGGGGATCGCAGTTTGGCCGTAGAATTGTTACAGAGGCGCTGCTGCCCACCCCCGGTGGATATCACTTAGTCGCCTCTTACGACAGCTGTGTGGTGCCGGCTTAGAATTTGCACCACCCCAACTCTTCCCGCGGGTGTCGTATAAGGCGACTTTTGCACAATTTAAATCAATTTAATTGTACATTATCTCTATCTCTATCTCTACATAGTATAAAAGAAAGCCGCTTCCCGCTGTCTGTCTGTCCCTATGTATGCTTAGATCTTTAAAACTACGCTACGTATTTTGATGCGGTTTTTTTTGTACATTGAGTGATTCAAGAGGAAGGTTTAAATGTATAATAAATGCATAATTTATTAGAGAAACACTGATAATTTTAGAGGTATCTAAAGTGATGTCGTAAATAAACAGATTTTTTTGAGCTTACATTGCAAACGCTTGCTGAACCCTACGAGATAGTTCAAAATAATGTACTACAGTATTGTACACCTTAAAAAGGTCTACAAAAAAGTCCGTGATAGTATATATCTATCTCTAAGGGATAACCCACAATAAAAAAAATTTATCCTTTACTTTTTACGAGAAAGGCTTAGGTAATTACGACGCCATTTTAAGCAATACAGCATAATCCTTATCTAAATAAGTACCTTAAATGCATTGTGCATTTAATAATGATCAATACGGCTCGTTACAGCATGTAATTGAAATGAATATTTTAAAAATTATTACAGATTTAAAATCCATGGACACAGCGGTTGCGGCAGTACCGGCCGGGGGGCCGCCGATTCTGTAGTATACTCATTTAGTATCAGCATTACACCCGTGCGAAGCCGGGGCGGGTTGCTAGTACAGTAAAAAGTACAAACAAATTTAGTAATACCATAGATAAATATGAAACGTCCATAGTAAAACATTAGTAGAACTAGAACATTACAGTTGACTGCCATTCAGATACCTACTACAGGCCAAGGTAGTGTTCGTCTACACATCGTGGGAGGATGCCAGTAACGCGTTCCGCGAAGGTGCTTCAGTCAGACTGACCCTGAGTGCCAGCCGCTTTAGTGTAAGGGACTCTACAAATCATGTCTGCTACCGTGCTATCCGACGAGTTTTGGCGACATTTCGGTGTACGAATATTCTAGACCGCCGCCAGTATTTGACGCTGACTTATAACGAGATGTTACAAGTCGGCGTTAAGAAGCCGTCGACTACAAAGACGCTGGACTGTGTCGGCGGGTCGGCAACTTTTGTGTGTAGACTCCCTTAGTTAGAGAATCATGTCGACATGATTGTCTAATTATGATGACGCTACCGCCACCGCCACTTGTGGCAACATTCGAACCGCCGACAGTGTTTTGTCAACTTGTAATGACATGTGAAGCCACCGACATGCGACATGTCGTTGACTAAACCGGCGACATCAAAGCCGCCGGGTGTTAGCGTGTGTCGGCGGGTCATTGGTGTGAAGACTCCCTGACATACTTCTTTGTTACCTTTTATATAATTCACTGGGGCCGCTTATTGACGGAGAGCTACGTCCAGCTGTGGACTAATATATAAATGTTGACGCAATTTACAGAAAATTACATCAATTAAATTGCTGTCAACAAAGAAGTATTTTTGAATTCTAGTCATTATAAATATTACCTATTTTATCGTAAAACTGTTAGGAATAACAGTTCCCACAATAAACACCTACCTACATACCACTTACAATAAGTTTCTTCGGTCACCAAACCGGAAGATCAACTTTTTGACAAAAGTTTTTTGACCTTTCTAGCAGAGGCAGGTTACGATTGGAATCTCAATCTTCATACATAAATTCTAAGAGAATAGAGTCTGGTTTAGCTACTTAGCCTAATTCTCAACTTTCAAGATGAAACACCAGCTGGTCTATTGTGTTCATGAGTGTATCCCTTGTACTATTTTCGTCACTCAATAAGCGGGGTAGGTACTTATCGGTATAGGGCGTAATAATAATAATAATAATTCTTTATTGCAGACACAAGATCCATTTTTAAAAAAGCAAAATATTATAAAAAATCATAAATTAAAAATATAAAATTTAAGGTACTAGGTTCAGTACTCAGTACATCAGGTGGTAATATTCACCCACCGTCTGTAAGTGTCCGATAACAACAGACGGTCAGACAGGCTTACAATAATGTCGTTTTTACACGTGTCAACTCTTGACATGAATGACGCTATTCTCTTTCTTTGGATGGCATTGAAAGAGTCTACACGGGCTTCTGTGAACATTTCTGAAGCGCTACAGTAGCGCTTCAGGCCCATGAGATGCCTAAAGATGTTATTATAAGTCACTCTTATAACATTATGCGATCTTTTGGTATAGTTGGTCCAGAGTTGACACGTGTAAAACGACTGACAAAACGACTTAAAATAAGGATATTTTCACATCAGGCGAGGCTTTATAAAACTTCCTAGCGATCATGTTTCCAATGATGCACAGTGACCTTCGCTGTCTCTCCACATCATCATCGTCTTTCAAGGTGGACGTGACGATATGACCTAGATATTTAAAATTCTCCACTATTTTAACAGGCTGTCCGCCAAGAAAAACCTCGGGGACACTGTCGGGACCTTTTCCTGATCTAAAAATGACCATCTCAGTCTTCTTAACGTTGTAAATTAGGTCGTGATCTTTGGCGTATTTTTCACAGATACTTATTAATTTCCATAAACCTTAAACGTAATGTAACGTGTTACAAAGCGAGCGTTCGTGTCAGTATGGGGAAAGAAGCCGCTTGCAACGAGCAACGGAACGGATTTTTGATGTGTGATACTCGCGCGAATAGTACAAACGCCCCGTAACACAGGTCATCTTAAGCTTTATTTTCAATGCAAACAAGACAAAATTAAAAAATTAAAAAACCCGCCGACGTTTATTGACTGAACAGATTTTCATGAAACATGGCTAAGAACACTCGGGATGAAATTATCTATGACACAAAAAAAAGTAAACGAAAATCGGTTCATCCGTTTGCGAGCTACGATACCACAGACAGACACGTTAAACTTATAACACCCCTCTTTTTGCGTCGGGGGATAATTAATAAAAACAAAAGAAAATGAAGACCTTTACTAAAATAATCACAACCTATGTACTCTGAGCTACGTAAACATTGCATTTGCAAGGTGAATATAAAATATTAAATCCTTTCCACGTGGCCCCGAGAAAATCGTTACACGTGCAATTTTCTTTTAATTCCTAGAAATCTATTTCATCTTTACAGGAAACGAAGGGTCGGGGAGATTCTAGCCTTTATCAGATCACACTAATATTATAAATACGAAAGTTTGGATGGATGGATGTATGGATGGAAGTTTGTTACCTCTTCACGCCAAAACTACTGAACGGATCGGGCTAAAATTTTGTGTACAGATAAGTATAATCCTGGAATCAAACATAGGCTACTTTTTATCCCATAAATCAGTTCCCATGGCATAGAAATAACCTCAAAACGTTTCCATAGAAACAACGCGTGCGAAGCCGCGGGCAGAAGCTAGTAATATTATAAATGCGAAAGTTTGGATGGATGGATGTATGGATGAATGTTTGTTACCTCTTCACGCCAAAACTACTGAACGGATCGCTCTGAAATTTTGTGTACAGATAAGTATAATCCTGGAATCAAACATAGGCTACTTTTTATCCCATAAATCAGTTCCCATGGGATAGAAATCACCATTTAACGTTTCCATAGAAACAACGCGTGCGAAGCCGCGGGCGGCAGCTAGTATTTTATAAATCCTTCCTACGCTGCCACGAGTAAAATATTTTCTCGTGCAATTTTCTTTCAATACCTAGAAATCTATTTAATCTTAACAGGAAACGAAGGGTGGGGGAGATTCTAGCCTTCACCTGATATTTAATAAATCCTTCCCACACGCCCACGAGTAAAATCTTTACTCGTGCAATTTTCTTTTCAATGCCTGGAAATCCATTTTATAAATTTTATTCTGATAAAACTCGATGCTGCACAGTACTAAAACGAAAAAAGTTTTCGTTTACTGCCGCCGACATGTCAAAGTTGTAAGTACTAAAAAACAGAATTGTGGCATATGCTCGCCAAAGCCACGAAACAAAGATGAAGAACTCTTAAGAAACTGGTGTTGACGACCGATGTGGCGTGGCGGGCGAAGGTCCGCCTGCAACGCTATGTTCGATTTGCGGTTCGATTTCCGCCTTTGGACAAATGTTTGAACGACTGCAAATATTTTTTCCGGGTGTTCTGGGTATTTTCTATGTATAATACAAAAGTATCTTTGTTGTAAGTTGCAAGGCGCTAAATGTTTGGTATGAAAAAAAACTTTATCGTTTCCGTAAACTATGCACAACCCATACTAAGGACTCTGATCTGTGTTGTATATTGCATTTGCAAGGTGAAGGCAACCTCCCCCACCCCACGTTTCCCGGAGGAAGGTGAACTTCATTTTGTAGGACTTCATTTAGCAGAAATTGAAAATTGCTTGCTATTGAAATTTTCTCGTGGCGCGTGTAACGGATTTAATATTATTTTAAATGTGAAAAAGTCTTATAAAAGTTAATGCTGGAAATTGTTAGCTTCGACATGCGCATGTTTAAACTGCAGTAGGTGGTTGGCATTAACAGTTAATGGAACATAATTATAAACTGTTGGTCCTGCGCCTTACCTCTCCCGGTCGTGTCGGTCTGGCGTTCCATTGAATTATGAGAGTGAGGGAATAAAAAAGAGTCCAGCTCATTGATATAAGTAAAATTCTGTAGATCAGGTAATAGCGCTGGGAGGACTTACCATACGTCCTCCCAGCACTATCACAACAAATGGCATGTGTTGTGTTACCTACAACTAAACGCAAAGACACGCTATTTCCAATCTATTGCAATATACCTAACTATTGTACAACAATGATGGAAAGACGTATCTAGACCGAAGTGCGATCGAGACAACAATACACGCGAAACATGTGCGCTGGCCGTGCCGGTCCGACTGTGACTGAGGTGGGTGAACCTAATTGGACTCAATTTGAGCGTCCCACTTTTGAGAAGCCAGTGCCCAATCTTGCGAATTTTACTTACATCGATGGTCTAGCTGTGTTTTCGCACACATTTGTGCTATATAATATGTCCTGTGCACACGGCTGGCCTCTGTTGATGATGGCCGCCGTGACCGAAATTCGGCTCGGCATCGTCATTATAAACTACTTTCGGCCGGCGCGGCTTCGCACTCGAAGTCTCTGTAGGAGCTGTGCTCCAGGATAGTACTTACTGGTCATAATATTAAAAACATGGTAAATGCTCAAGTAGAACACGGTTGCACAGGAAATTAAATCGGTCAATAATTATATGTAATGAATTTGAGTTACCTACTTCTTTATTATTCGAACTGCGATTAGGGTTGTCACCTCTTGTTACTGTAAACCGGTAGACCGGTTTTTCAACCGACGAGAAACGGAGGAGTTCTCAAGTCGACGCGTAGGTATATATTTTTTTTATGTATGACCACGCATAACTTTTTACAGAGTAGTCCGATTTTGATATTTTTTTTTTCTAATAAGCATTGCATGTTAAATGAAAGGAACACCATGAAATCTGCCAAAAACTGGGACGAGACGAGCTACTTCGACAGGCTCGTTTATTTAGTCATCATCATCATCATCAGCCTATATTAGTCCACTGCTGGACATAGGCCTCCCCTAATGAGCGCCATATACTTAGTCATAGGATCTTTGGTTTACACCAATTAGACCAATCTGTGTGGTGCCGGTGTGGTGCAAATTCTAAATTTGCACCACCCCGACTTATCCCGCGGGTGTGGTAAGAGGCGACTAAGGGATATCCACCGGGGGCGGGCAGCAGCGCACCCTGCAGATTCTACCACCAAACTGCGATCCCAACCCCCGCGTGGCCCAGCGTGGGGATTAGGGGCATTACCCGTGGACCAATATAGGCTGATGCGGTTGAGGAATATCATTTATGAAAGTGGTTTTCTCTTTTTCGTTTAATTTATCATACCTTAGATCCAACCAAACAAATCAGAGAACACTTCTATTAATGATAAGTTTCTCTTGGTGCAGGTTTACAATTATTATGCTTTGTCCGACGTGTGGACTTCGGCACGGATTGCGGTACGGTTTGCCTTCAGGCGGCGGCCTAAGAGATGATGATGTGTAGATTGTCCAGCATTATTTATTATTTTACATTGAATTTATTAAATTGGTGATATGATATGCTATCCTCCTAGCCTAATTTTGAAAACGGGCCAGTCTCAACGGAGACTTATCATGTGCGTAGGGTATAATTATAGATCACAAATGTGTGTGTGCAAACACTGGTGCACTCTTTATTCGCTTACTCTTATAATCCGATGAGACGGCAGACCAACACGACAGGAGATGTCAGGGGCAGGTCCAACGCCTGACCTCTGTCGTGTAAGGGAGCCATACAAAGTGCTTTTTACTACACCTGCTCGGAAAGTTGCCTATTCCTTTTCCATTTATAGAATATAAAGTTATGTCTTTGCAGGCCTATAGGAAACCGGGAGGAAAAACTCTATGGAATTTCATTTCTCACGTGTTTTAGCGGGAGGAAAAAGAAAAAGTGTATGGAAATCCATTTCTAACGTGTTATTTTTTTTTTATTTCCTAAAAGATCGGCCGGTAGGTTATTTTTCGTGTCGTTCGGTCAAACGACAAAAAGTTTTTACTCCAAGTCCATTAGACCTCCTCCGATTTCCGAACAATATTTTGAAAAAAGAACCCAAAGGCTGGCGCGGTCAATGAGGTTTTACCAACATCATAATTAATAATTAATTCTGCTTTTTATTTTCAACTTTCGGCTTTATAATGTTAGTGTTATTCATTCCTTCTACTTCATTAATATATGAAAATGTATGACGATGCGATATCATTATCGACTATTCTACTCCAGAGAATAATCCCTGTGCTTGGTCTACAGGAGTTTTGAGATTTCTTCTCACGGGTGGTCTTTCGTTGGAAGAAAGATTGTCATTTGTTAGGTTAGGTAAGTCACGTGCAGCTGTGGACGTGGGTCAAAACGGTCGTAAGTCCATCGCGCATAAGTCCTAAGCATTGTCACACACCTGGCGGTATCAGATGACAGACAGCTCGCGGGCCACGTTTGTAGCTTGTGGAAAGCCATTTTGTCAATGTAAAATGTATCTAAAATATCAAGTTTAAGTCCATTATTTGAATGCACGCTTTTGCGCTGGGTGGTGGCGGTATTGGACTGCTTAGCGCAGAGCTCTATGTTGCTAACACTATGTCATTAGTACAGTGCGCGTTGCCGCGGAAGTGACTTGTTGCATTTCAATGAGCACGAAGGCAATGGAAGGTTATGTGTTTCCGCAGACGCTAATAGTGGTTTTACACTACCTACAAGTGCTTCTGCTATCCTCCTGGGTCTGAAGTCTCGCTCAGTTTTTATAGTGCAGAAAGAGATGCCCTCTATTTCAACGCAGAAAGACCGCTGTTAGCCATTAGCGCTCTGACGGAACACTACAAGTTTGAAATAAAGTTTCGTTACAGTTAGAATCTAAAATGTATTTTTCCAGGCCCAAAGAGATAGGCCAGAAAACCTAATGTGTACTCCTTCCTCGCACATCTCTGGTAGAAACGCAGCCTGTGTTTCTACCAGAGATGTGTGAGGAAGGAGGAAGCTGACCGGTGCGAGGGTGTGTACCTGGCTCTTTTCAGATAAGCGGGCAAGTGCCACCGTCTAGTGTCTGCTATTCTTTCGCCCGCGTCCGTCCCTAGGACACATCTCTCGCAACACATCTTTCCCGCTCCGCGGAGCCGTTTCCACCAGAGCTGCGCTGAGCGAAGCTAGGTAAATGAAGTGAATCTATCGGTTCTTAAAAACACATTCCTCGCTACGCATCTCTGGTGGAAAGGCAGCCTAAACCTTGACCAACATGACGATGGCACATCTCATATCCTATCATTTCCTTTGTTTAGTTCCGGAATAGCAATTTGTATAACTTGGAGGTAACGTAGAACTTGACTATCTGATGATGATGTGTCAGATGTAGCGCGGCGGGCGAAAGTCGAGGTTGCGGGTTCGATTCCCGCCTAGGGAAAATGTTTGTACGATCTGCAAATATTTGTTTCGGGTGATTGGTTTTTCCATCTATTTATATATCTACACATATATAATAAAACTGTAACAGGTCCAATTATTAACACTAAAGATACTTTATTTAGATATTTTTTTTGGAGGGTACTATTATCGATACTGAAGCTAAAACAGTTTTTTTTTTCATTTTGTCTGTATGTCTGTATCTTGGCCGCGCATCACGCCTAAATTACTGAATGTATTCAAATGAAAATTGCCATGATTTGAGTTCATACTACGAGGAAGGACAAAGGATACTTTTTATCCTGGAATTCAGGGTTCCCCTGGGAGAGTGGGCGAAAGTAAAATTACTTGAGTGCGCACAACGCCGAAACTACTGAATGAATTCTAACGTTTCATAACGCGTTGTCCCCTTTAATTCATTATTTTTTGTTAGAATCAATGTTGCAAGATCAATTTGTCTAAATCAGTAGTAAATCGAGTAGAAAATCAATCCATTGAAGAAAAAATCAATAAGTATGTCAATCTGTACGTTTTTCTGTCCCATAAAAGTTCGCACGATTCTGATTTAAGGTGTTTCAGTTTCCAATGATGGCATTCATCCGCTCGCTTTATATTAGACTAGCTTCTACCCGCGGCTTCGCATGCGTTTTTTCTATGGAAATGTTCAAAGGTAATTTCTATCCCATGGGAACTGATTTATGGGATAAAAAGTAGCATATGTTTGATTACAGGCTTAGAGCTACACTGATGCAAAATTTCAGCTCAATGTGTACAGTAGTTTTGTTGTGAAGGCGTAACAAATATCCATCTATCTATCCATCCATCCAAACTTTCGCATTTATATACTAGATTCTGCCCGCGGCTTCGCATGCTTTGTTTCTATGGAAACGTTTTGAGGTTATTTCTATCCCATGGGAACTGATTTATGGGATAAAAAAGCCTATGTTTGATTCCAGGGTTAAACTTGTATGAAAAATTTCAGCCCGATCCGTTCAGTAGTTTTGTCGTGAAGAGGTAACAAACATCCATCCATCCATCCATCTATCCATCCATCCATACTTCCGCATTTATAATATTAGTGTGAAGTATGATACATGCACCCGGATCTTCAGATAAGTACCTACATGGCACCCAATTCTGCTAACAAATCGCTTCACTATGAGAATGGTATCGTCACAGAATCGTAACGTAGAATTCTTAGTGAAAGAAACTCTAGATAGTGCGTGAGGTGCTAATGCACAGAAAGAATGATAGAATGGTTTCAATCCTGACAATTTTGACGTGTGTCGGGGGTTAATAAAAAGAAGCTACAGATGGAGTGTACTATCCAGAGTTTCTTTCACTAAGAATTCTACGTTACGATTCTGTGACGATACCACTCTCATAGTGAAGCGATTTGTTAGCAGAATTGGGTGCCATGTAGGTACTTATCTGAAGATAAGTACGACGATAAGACGCAAAAAGAGAAGGCTGTTATAAGTTTAACGTTTCAGTCAAGTGCGTATCTGTCTGTGGTATCGTAGCTCCCAAACGGATGAACCGATTTTCGTACAGTTTTTTTTTTTGTGTCATAGATAGGTAATTTTATTTCGAGTGTTCTTAGCCATGTTTCATGAAAATCTTTAGGGGGTTTTTAAAATTTTTAATTTTGTTCTTGTAGCTAATATAGGACACTAAAACGGGTATTCATTATATTTATTTATCTATCTATTTATCTATAAATTATGCACATATTTTCTTACTAAGGCACCATTATTTTATCTGAGCGAGTATATTTGATTTTCTGTTCAAATTATTTTGTAATCGCAGGGTCCTGTGATTGTTCTAGTTTTGGTCTGGGCAGAATACCAGCGCCCTCTGTCCACAACAGTTGGCATTATGCTGAGCCTAGGCCCATTTGCTACTGCAGCACACATTGATTAATTTTATTGTTAACATCGTTTGTAAAATGTACCTACTGTATGTGTTCTTATTAGTTTAATTAATTTAAGACTACATATTTTATTTTGAATGTGTTATGTAAATGTG
This sequence comes from Eupithecia subfuscata, assembly GCA_963564075.1. Lineage (NCBI taxonomy): Eukaryota > Metazoa > Arthropoda > Insecta > Lepidoptera > Geometridae > Eupithecia > Eupithecia subfuscata. Next base: position 11,960,390 of record OY751095.1, read on the forward strand.
TGTGTGGTGGCAAATAAATGGTATGTCTATGTCTATGTATTCGATATCATTGTCATAGTGAAGCGTTTAGTTTATCAGAACCCTATTCTGATGTCTGACGTCTTAGCCATGTCGTGGATCGCGATCACGGTGTTGTGATTGTAATTGTTGTTACATATTGGCATTACGGCTCAACTAAACGGAAAAGTGACCTTCGAGAACCTTCGAGAAGAAGAAAATGCGTGGTCAAACCTTACAACCAGTGAGTGATCAATCAATCATCCCCTGTTTTCCTACCCTTAGGGTTGGATTTTTTACTTTCAATTTGAAATGGGACCACCTTCGGGGGTTCTTTCCAATAAAATAAGAATTATCGAAATCGGACTACTCCGTAAAAAGTTATGCTTGGTCGTAGGTACATTAAAAAAAAAATACATACGCGTCAACTTGAGAACCTCCTCTGTTTCTCGTCGGTTGAAAAGGGCACACTACTCAGTATGAGAGGAACTGTTGTCAAATATGAATAATCGTTTACTCCCACCTGTTCTGTTGAGTACTTCTGTTGACAGAACTACTGGAACTTTTTTACCATTAGTTTTGTCCACAAAACAAATGGGAATACAATTTTCACCTGTTCTGTTGAGTAGTTCTATTGACAGAACTACTAGGATTTTTTTCTGAATAGTTCTGTCCACAAAACAAATGGGAATACAATTCTCACTTGTTCTGTTGAATAGTTCTGTTGTGATTCAAACTTGCAATCAATTGTCAAGTACTGGCACTTGAGGTAATTTATTTTTCAGTTATGTATCTTGATGAGCAGGTATGGCAATTGCGAAGGAAGTCGTGGGTACAGCTAGTCCTACTATCCTACTTCCTACTCATCTTAGCCCCACTTGCGCCAGCTAGGTTAACACGGTTAACTCAGAGCTAAATACTACTTTGGATTTATATTTTTCTTTAAAGTTTGAGCTAAAGTTGTTCTTTGAGGATAGTTACTATGGCTCGTCAATCTAATTCGTTCATAATCTGATTTGTGTCAAGTATAGAGACAAAGTAAGGCCTTAAAATTAAAGATAACACATAAGTACACGTTTTGACTTATATTTTTTTTTATTTACTAATGAAAATCGAACAAAATTCAACTTTTTAACAAACTTCTTGCTGAAATTTTACAAAAAATTAACAAAATCTTTACCTACTTATTATTAAATTACTACTTGACCTATTGAAAAATAATACAATAAATAACGTTTTTAAAATAAGGGTTTTGTTGCCATTTTAAAATAAGGGTTTTGTTTTGAAGGTAAAAGGGAGGCATTCGATGCAGGGGGTGGGACACCATCGCCTAAAAATTCAAAAGAAAACAAATGAAAGTTTTACACTAGATAACTAAAGAAACACGAGAAGTTAAATTTGTCTTCATTTGACAGACCAATGTCTGTCAGACGACAAATTACTGTCTAGTAGTTTTTTCACGTTAGGACTACTCTTGCGCAGGGAGGTTCCTAGTAGCTGCATGACTCGGTTCACCTTCAAATTGTATGTCAACTATATTATAATGTCCGTGCAGTGGGCTTCACAAATAAGTACCCCCCCCCCCCCCTTCTCTATGTATGTGGGTTCGAATCCTGCCGCCAATTGTTGGAGCTTAGGAGATCACAACTACATGTTATTTATAATTTTCCAGTTTCTTATTATATGTTTTGACGTTTCCAACGAAATTGTATGTTTTGTATCTTAAAAATTCATTTTTTATATTAGCAATATTATTTCACTTTCATTTGGTAACCTCACTTAAAATTTGGAGACGGTCCGTAGGTAACATTTTGTCTCTGCGGCAGTAACAGGTGAATAAGAGGGACAGGATTCAAATCTCGTGAGCGATTTTAATAGGCATTTTTATCAACTTATAAAATGTAAAAAGTAGTTATAGTGAAATAACCACAATAGTTGGACATATGGTTTCGCTAAGTTTTTGTAGATAATTATATGTTCTTTCATATTGTAGAACATTTTTTTGTTCTATCATCAATAGTTTCCGCAGCGCATGCGATGATAAACAATTTATGATTAATTTTTTTACACCTTGGGTTACATTATTTAAGTTTTAGTAGGGCTGCCTAATTTTTTCAAGTTATTAACATAACCTATGTAACTCAGGAATAATGTAGCATTTTAATGGTGAAAGAATTTTTGAAATAGGTCCAGTAGTTTTTAAATTTATTCGTTACAAACATACAAAAAAACAAATCGTTCCTCTTTATAATATTAGTATAGAAAAACTATTTAAATTTGCGTTCAAGTTTTCGTAGCTCGTAAGAAAAAGAATCATTTTTTCAGATGCTTGTTACTAATATCCTACTAATATTATAAACGCGAAAGTTTGTAACTATGGATGGATGGATGTTTGTTACTCATTCACATAAAAACTACTGAACGGATAGGGCTGACATTTTGAATACAGGTAATTGTAATCCTGGAATCAAACATAGGCGCGTGTGAACTCGCGGGGCGCAGCTAGTAATGTTATAAAGAGGAAAGATTTGATTGTTTGTTTGTATTGAATAGGCTCCGTCAACGCGGTCCAGAGCTCGTCCACTTTACTAGCGACATCTAGTCATAATTTTTTTTAGTGCCATTTATTATAACTAGATGACAGCACCAGAAAAATTAGGAGGCGCTATCGAAGCGTTCCAGGTTCTTCTACGGGTGAAAATATCAACAAATTTTTTTATAACTAAATTTGTTGCATATGCTCTCAAAACAGGCGCGGTCGCAGCCCTAGACTTTGGGGGGGGTCACACTTGGTGCGGGCCGTAGCACCAAATGTACTTGTAGGCGGTTGCAGACCCCACTGAAAACCACTAAACTTTATCGGCGAGCGGAGCGAGCCGCGGAAATTTGATACTCAACTCCCAACAATAGTAGGTATAAGTTATAGCGAGCGAAGCGAGCCTCGAAATTTTTGAGATGTTTTCTCAAGTTTGAGCAAAAGTAAGCAAGAGTAGGTCTACTTGCTTACTCTCGCCCGCATCATTTATTTTGTTGTTGATAGGTATCTATAAAAAAAAAATGATAGCGAGCGTAGCAAGCCCCGAAAATCTTAGAGACTTGCGGTAGTTGATATAAAGCTATGAATATAAATAGGGGCGAGCGGAGAAAGGGCGTAAAAAAAAATTGAAAATACAAAAAAGTCACGGAAGAAAATGTAACGGCGAGCGGAGCGAGCCGCCGAAATTTTTGTTACTTTTTCGGGTAACTACCCGAGCAAAATGATTTTAAACAAGTGTCAAGCACTAGACAAAATACAGAGAAGGACAAAATACTATCGGCGAGCGGAGCGAGCCGCAAAATGCAGTGTTTTGCATATTGGCTGCAAACATGACATCCCTTCCCCCAACTCCCAACCCAACAATAGGAAGTATAAGTAATGGCGAGCGAAACGAGCCTCAAAAATGTTGGAGATTTTTTCTGATGTTTGGGGAAAAGTAAGCCAGAGACAAAATAAAGTGAGCGAAACCTGCCCCGAAAATTTTAAACACTTTGCGGTGGTAGATATTATACATAGCTATGAATTTAAATCGGGGCGAGCGGAGCAAAGGAGATTAACAAAAAATTAAAAATACAAAAAAGACATCGAGAAACATGTAGCGGCGAGCGGAGCGAGCCGCCGAAATTTTTGTTCCCTTTTTCGGGTTGTCACAAACTGGTTTAGAAAATAAATAACAGCGAGTGGAGCGAGCTCTGAATGAGCCGCAGCCTTTTTTGAAATTGGTGAGACATGCGTCCATGCAAGATAAGGAAGCTAAATTATGAGCTACTAGCTTCTGCCCGCGGCTTCGCACTCGTTCTTTCTATGGAAACGTCAAAGGTAATTGTTATCCCATGGGAACTGATTTATGGGATAAAAAGTAGCCTATGTTTGATGCCAGGCTTGGAGCTACACCGATGCAAAATTTTAGCTCAATCTGTTCAGTAGTTTTGGTGTGAAGACGTAACAAACATCCATCCATCTATCCATACAAACTTTCGTATTTATAATATTAGTGTGAAGAACAATTTTAAAGTTTCACGAATAACAACAAAATACGCGGACAACAGACTAGACACTATATAGAATCAACGGCGAGCGAAGCGAGCCGCGAAAATTTTTATGATCTGGCTGTGCGTGTGAGTTGTTTGGTATTAGATATTTTGCAGTTGCAAACTCGCCTGAAACGGAGAAGGAGTCTTGAACTAGAGCAAGCCAGAAGCTTATCAAAACAGCAGAATGTTATCAGAGGCAAGCAGAACGTGCTGCGATAATTTAGTGGTTTCGTTAGATTTTTGGAGTGTTTGGAAAACTGACCTCAATGAGGGATGAGCCCATGACCAGAGGCAGACAGTGTAAAGTTGCCGGCAAGTTGAGCGAGCTGCGACAATTTTTGGTTTTTGATAGATTTTGGGCAACTTTTTAGAAAATTTGGCAAAGTGACATAAAGCGGGCCGGGTTTTGAGCTTTGGATCATAGTCAGAAGGAACAAATGTTATCAGCGACCAGACCAAAACGCGAAAATTTTGTTGTCTACGAATTTTTTGTACTGGTTGACAAAGTGACCTCGCAGATTATTTGTTATATTTTTTGCTTTTTATTGTGGTGGTTGGATTGATACAAACTGACAATAGCGGACCAGCCAGACCAATAAAATTAGGAACGTTGCCTCTGTGCTAATCAAAACACAGAGCACAAATAATAGTAATACCGGCGAGCGGAGCGAGCCGCGATTTTTTTTATTGCTGCAGTTGGTAACCATAATCAATGTAACGGAAGTAAACAGGACAATGTAATCATCAAGCTGTGGGTTGCAATTTTTTAAGTACCTAAACTAAGGTTTTGGGGGGGGTCATGACCCCCGTGACCCCCCCCCTGGGACCGCGCCTGTCTCAAAACGAGAAACTTACTAATTTTTGTAAGCGATTCAGTAATGAAATTATTGAATGCTTTATAAACTACCTCTATTAATGGTGTTATGTTATGGTGTACCATAACATAACATGAATAACTGAACAGATTTCAGTGATCGAGTGTACTGGATCACTGAAATCTGTTCAGTTATTTATTTTTTATTTAAAAACCAACAGTTATAATATTATATGTTTACAAATAGCCTCTTTCTTACGTTTAAACAGTGTACGTAAATAAGCTCATGCCATATTCATTAGCATTACTCAAAGAAATAGAAATATAAAAGCTTAGTTCAACAAAAATCCTCTACATAATATATTTGAGTATAGTATAGATAGATATACTTATAACATAATTGAGAAAACTGCATAATAAAATTTATACAATTATCTAGTAGGTACCCATAACCACAGAAGAACTATACCATTACACTATCTCTAACTGTACTGTATTGTATAGCAATCGATTTTGACTTGATACATAGATAGATATTTTTAAAGGGTTATTGGAAATTAGGCCAGATCCTTTTAGGGGGTGATCGAGGAGGCCAATGGCAACTATTTTGACCCGATATAGTATGGTGCAAAAGTGAACCATTTTGAGAAATTCACTAATTCGTTATTTTTTCGGAAAACCCTGTTTTACGTCTTTGATAAAATAATAAAAAAAATGATAATGAAATTTAAATTTTCGTGACAGGTTTACAAAGACGTAAAGTCTAATTCTCAATAGCCACTAACAAAATCGTATGAATCAGTATCCGTAGGGAAGCTAAAGGACGTGTTTATGAAAATAGAGATTTATTTTGTAGTAAATTCCTAACAAAACCTAAAGGCCATGCTATATGCGTAAAAAATAGACAAGCGGTCATAACATGGTTTTTATGACTTTCTAGTACTTTCAGCTTCGATGATTGAACCAAAATTCCACTTAGCTGATTCTTCCAGTTCCTTCTATCATCTCTTGGAATTGGTCTAACGTCAATCAATAGACGTTGGTAATCCGCATAGATAATAGACGCATAAGTAAGGAGGATGTACAGAACCCTTTAACGCATTTACTGCGATAGGCAATGAGAGTGTTAAACCATCTGCGACATATTTATTTATTTTATTTATGTAGTACAATTATTTTTAATTTCTAAGCAAAGAGCTTTTTACAATTATGAGTGCTAGTTAGGGTAACTGAAGCATCTGCCGTCACTTGATCAAAAGAAAATATTTCCATAAGTACAATAAGCCGGCAATATAATATCAACACCGAAATAACAGTTGCGAAAATGGTATCAGTAGTCCGGTTGACTTTAACGTAACCGGACTACTGAGACTACACCGAAATTATACTATAAGTAAATTTTTACTAGAATAGAATATACTATAATGCACAAAAGTTGTACATAGGCGAACATAATGCTAGATAGCATTCTCTGCCTGCTAACTATAACTATAACGTCGAAAAGACCCGGAACAATTATCTGCAGATATCGTACCAAGATTTGGCAACTCTATCAGTGGACGCTAAAGCGTCGAAAATACTATATTTGTAGTTTAATATTACAAAAATTTTTTTTTGTTTCTCTCCCTGGACCAAAATTTACAGGGTACCTACTTCCCGTTGACCTAGAATTATGATATTTAGCATGAAACAAGGTCGCACGAGTCAACTCGCACTTAATTCAATACATTTTATTTTTCTTATGAACTGTATTGATTTAACGTATTTTGACTAGCCGGAAAATCTCCGGTTATTCAATAAAATCTCCGCATAATCTCCGGAGGCTAAAATTACCTCCCACACCTTAGTTATTCTGCTGGTACACCTTAGTTATTCTGCTGGTACAAGGTACATGGTTTACCCAGCCGAACCCAGGTATTCAATAATCGTTAAATAAAACGCTTTTAAACCGTTTTTAACGGATAGCGTTCAAAAAATTCTCTAGTCTAGTCATCCACCTATCTAAGTATTGGACGTTGTAGAACTAAAATTAGGGTTCTGAAACCGTCTCACTGCGGGAACGCTTCGATAGCGCCTTTTAATTTTGCCTGTGCTGACATCTAGTTATGAAACAACGAACTAAACTTGGTAAGGACAAAACCTGCACTTCTGTACAAAAAATCATCGTATAAACTTCAAAACGCTCGTAGTCTATTTCGAACCGACTTCGAAAAAAGGAGGAGGTTCTATGTTCGGCTGTTTTGTTTATTTTGTGTATGTTCGTCGATTTCAACGTTGATTTGATTATGAACCAATTTGGAAAATTCTTTCGCTATTGTATGGAGAATGGTCTCGAGGTGGGCCTGTATTCTTTTATTCAAACAATGTTTGTTTATACTAAGAAATTTGATGTCGGTCTTAAGTTTTTTTAAACAATAAAATTATTAAGTTGATCACAGACAGTCTGCAGTTAGTTCAATTGTTTAAGTAAATACTATTTTTTTATAGTTCTATTTTTTATAATCGTTGATTGTAAACTCACAAAGGTAATCAAATCAAACTTACGTGGTGGTTACGTGCTTCACACTAGCCAAACTCGATATAGAATATTTGTAAAGAAACCAACCATACTCGACCTACAATTCACTCTGTAGCCTCGAATGGAATTCTTCTTGTTATTCTATTTCTATCATGTGGCGCAAAATTAATCACAATATTGGAAAATTTTATAATTTTTGCAAATGGCGTTGTACTTACGTCATATTTTGTGAACTAGACAGCTGCAGTATACAAACAGACAAGCAATGGAGCGCTATACTCCGCAAGAGTGTGGAATAATTGTGAAGGCGATTTTGGCGATTTGGCATGGCCAGCAAGATCGCCCGATTTAACCATCCCATACTTCTTTCTTTGGGCCTACTTGAAGTAGCGGGCCAACAAGCGGCCAACAAGCCTCAGATAATTGCAGCCCCCGGTAATCTGCGGAAAGTCATGGAAAATGCGATAAAACGGGCAACAATGTGTATCAACACTGGCGCCAGCCACTTGACCGGAAAAATTGTAAAGGTCCAAATAGAGATCCATCACTTAAAATCTTATTTATTTATCTTAGTTCAATTTTACAGCAAACTTTACAGCGTGCAAAGGTGCATTTGATTTAAAATAGCATGCAGTCATAAATTGTGACATGAAAAGTGCCTCTCGCATTTTTCAAATGACAATATGGCACCAAATGACGATGCTACCCTCATATCTCTTGAGATTAAGCATCCACCCGCAGGGGCCAATATCCAACTCCCAGATCCACCAGAAGAGAGGGCACGACCAGCCAGGACGTGCTTAAAGCTGTCATTTCTTTCCAGAGTGGCTCTGCCGGTGGCCTGGATGCTGTGACTCGACAGCATCTAAAAGATCTTCTGTCTGGCGGGTCTGGCCACTCAGGTGAAGTCCTTCTGGAGGATTTAATATATCTGATCAACCTGATGTTTTCAGGCCGAGTCAACAGCGAGAACACAGAATTCCTTTACGGTGCGAATCTTTGTGCACTAAAAAAGAAGGATGGCGGAATAAGACCCATAGCTGTGGGCACCACCTATCGCCGCCTTGCGGCTAAAGTCTGCTGTCGGTAAGAAGCCGACTATTTATGCGACTCTTTCCAAACAATTCAGCTAGGCTTTGGTTCGCGCGGCGGATGTGAGGCCGCAGTACATTCCCTTCGTACATTTTTAGATGGGCGTGTGGACTGAGAGCTCACTTTTGAAATCCTTGCAAATCGAATTGAAAAAAATTACAGATTTAGTAAAAACTGGCTGTACCCGCGACTTCGATCGCGATTGCCATACCTGCCGACTAATTAAGTTCACATTTAGGTAACCACAGTTTCTCTCATATTATGAAACAAAACTTCCATGCGCAGAATTGGACCTGTTACACTTATAATAGGTAAAAGTTTCTATATTTAGGTACTTACCTAGTAAAATTGTGTATAAATCTACGGGGCATGTTGTCATCTTCAATCCCATTCTTTATCTACACGACTTTTAGCTACGACTCGGCCAGCGTCAGTGATAAGAAATGTCATACTCGTTTCACTTCTTTCTTACTCATAGTACCGGTCAGCTGGGGCCCTATTCTGATAAACTAATCGCTTCACTATAACAGTGGTATCGTCACAGAATGACATGTTTTGGTATTCTACCATACATGAAAGAAATTATGATGAATGCAAATGGAGAGACGCACGTCAAAGTGTCAAGTTTGAAACTATTAATTTATCTCGCACGCACTACCTGGAGTTTTATTAATCTTAGGATTCTACGTGATGATTCTGCGACGATTTCATTGTCATAGTGAAGCAATTGTATTGCAGAATTGGGCTCCTGATCCATTTAACTGCCTCACCTCCGGGTAATGCCCACAATTCCCACACTACAAATGCAAAAGAATAGCAAAGAATATTCAAAAGCTATTCAGAAGTTTTCAACTCGCTAGAAAACGCTGTTACAGAGTTACACGAGGTTCAACTAGAGCTCTCAGATCAGTAAAAAATATGTGCAAAACATACCTACCTTTTAATACATCTACAGTTTATATGAATTTAATTACTTGTAGTTTAACACCTGTGTAAAAAAGAAATAATGACTTAAAATTGAACAGTTTAATAACAGTTTAATTTTCAATCTGAGAGCTCCACAATGTTCCGCTATATTGCCTTGGTTCAACCTCCATGGATAAAACAAGTTAAGTAAATGTTTTTAACTAGTACTTCTAGAACAAAAAGTGGACGTATCAACCGTCATTCTACATGCCATACTTTAGGAGAAAAACTAATTACATTTTTGTATGTCAGGAAATAATGTAGGGGTAACTAAAATAATTGATTTTTAGTTTTTTTGGACGGACTTGTGGCGCGGGTTGTCTCTGTTGACCCGTATATTTTTCTACGCCACAAAATGATGCATTCGGTTGGCACAAAGTCCCTTCGGATTGATTATAATACCTTAGATAGTAATAAATACCAAAATAAAATTAAAATAAAGAGCTTTTCATTCCTTATCCATAAAAACAATCCCTAGTCAATTATGTACCTAGGTATACCTAGACCTACCTACCAATAGTAAGGCATTATAATAAGTCCGAATGCCATATAGGTATTATTACAGTAATAAATAGGTAATAAAAAAGAGCCATTTATTCCTATTCCTTAAAAAAAGTGTAACTAACTAATCTGGTCGCTGGTAGGGACCAAAGCTATTCTTACCGTTACCTTAGATTTCAAAAATGTACACGTTATAAGTTTAACGTGTCTGGCTGTGGTATCGTAGCTCCCAAACGGATGAATCGATTTTCGTTTAGTGGTTTTTTTGTGTCAGATAATTTTATCCCGAGTGTTCTCAACCATGTTTCATGAAAATCTGTTGGGGGGGGGGGGGGGGGGTTAAACTTTATTCTCTAATAATTATTGCTTCAAAAATTTATCAAAAGTTCTAAATACTTACTTACCTTCTTCAAACAACGGTTTACCCGACATCCAGACTTTCTATAAACATAGGTACTTACGCAAATTTTATAAAACACTATCTTCTGCCCGCGTCTTCGAACGTGCTATACCCGGAAATACATATACAAGATGTATTATTTAGGTTAAAGGCCAGAAGACATACCTACAGCCTACACCGCTACACAAAAATAAGGATTCAAATATGGACTTAAACTCTGTATCTTTAGATACAATTTACAGCGACATAATAGGTACGCAGTATAAACAAATTCTTTTTCAAAATTTGGTTCTACTTAATGAAACAAAATAATATTTCATTTTGTAGTTCCTATGGCCCCCTCCTCCGGCTTCATCATCTAAGACCAAAACTTGGGAAGACAAACACAACGAACCCAAACTCGACGGGTTTACGTCGTCTCTTTTAGGTGTTCCCATTGCCACCTTCTGTCTCCATCATCAGACCAACTCGATGGTCCCATAACATTGCATTGTCACCGAATACTTCTGTTCAATCAGAAGAGGATAGCTGGTCATTCAGTTGATGTTCAGTTGCAAGCTTGTTTCCACACTTTCCTACAAGTCAAGTTACATAAATACAACATAATATAACTGAATACGTAACGTAAATAGATGTGATCACGACCGACGACGCTTCAAAAACTGTACGCCTACGTTTCGTAGGGTTTGAAACACTCAGAGCCATCTATATTTTCCAAGACGTGTTGTATCATCATAAAAAAATCTACCGAGGTAGCGGAATTATAGACGACGAGCATGCAAGCAAGACACGTTGATAGTTCAGTTCCGATGAGTTCGTGTAGATGTCGCTGTATCGCCGAAAGTTTTCATGGTCTTGCTAGAATATTTTCTACTGAAGGAATAAAATATGCGAATATAGAAACTATTGGGTCCAAAATCCTAGTTCGCAAGACCGTAAACTGTCATGTCATACCTTACCTAGGTATGACAGTTTATGATGATAAGTACGATATGATAGGTATGTAGGTACCTAAGGTTCATTACAAACCCATTAAAGAGGAACCGTACGTGTTCCCAAACTCTTGTGTTACTTACTAGGTATACCTACTTACCTTTAATATAGAGGTAGGTACTAGGAAATCCAATCCCGAAAGCCTGCGGGATCTAAGTCAACAATCCCGCGGATATTTGTACGATCTGCAAATATTTGTTCAGGGTGTTCTGGATGTTTTTCTATGTATAATTAAAAATATCTATCTATTTAGTGTATTGTATTGTGTATAACAGTTATCTAGTACCCATAACACAAGCTTTGCTTAGCTTGAGACTAGATAATGCTGTGTGAATTGTCTATCATTATTAAACAAACTCTTTTTCAAAATTTGGTTCTACCTAATGAAACAAAATAATATTTTTTTTTGTAGTTCCTATGGCCCCCTCCTCCGGCTTCATCATCTAGGACCAAAACTTGAGAACAAACACAACGAACCCAAACTCGACGGGTTTACGTCGTCGTTTCTTTTAGGTGTTCCCATTGCCACCTTCTGTCTCCATCATCAGACCAGCTCGATGGTCCCATAACATTGCATTGTCACCGAATACATCTGCTTAATCAGAAGAGGATAGCTGGTCATTCAGTTGATGTTCAGTTGCAAGCTTGTTTCCACACTTTCCTTCAAGTCAAGTTACATAAATACAACATAATATAACTGAATACGTAACGTAAATACGTAACTCAGCTTTGTTGAACCCCATGAAGTAATTCGGTAACTACATAAAAGTATCCCATAAAGTTTTATATGATAATTATAATTACTACAACAGACAAAGAAACTTTCTGCTTTATTTACATTCTATCCATAGAAATCTAAATAACAACTTCTATCTATCTAACCCAATGATTGGGTTTTAAAAGAAAGTTAAGATCCGACCGACCGAACTGATTTAACACAAGCTCTGCTTACTTTGGGGCTAGATAATGCTGTGTGTGAATTGTCCAGCATTATTTATTTATTTTATTTAATGATTTTTATAAACGCGCGACATCTTACGATGTGATCGCGGCGCTTCAAAAACTGATTTGCTTGATGCTTAGGGAGCCCATTCCATTTGGATGCTACAGAATTAAAATTAGGGTTCTGAAACCGTCTCACGGCGGGAACGCTTCGATAGCGCCTTTTAATTTGTCTAGTAGCGACATCTAGTTATTATTTTATTCTGATTAGCTTGGGCCAGCATTGTTTATATTATATTATTTATATTTTAGGAAACGAACTAAGGAGCTTAGTATTAACCTACTATATTTTATATACTGTGGTATTAGTATTTACTGTTTGGAGCGGTCGGCGACGAAGCCCAAATCAGCGCCACCACCTATTTTACCTTATTATTCTGTTAAACGAAGGAATTTTAAAAAATCGATTGGCCAGTTTGTGCTTCCTATCATAACCTTTTTTTTAATGCCCCTGTAAAAGTTTTATTTTGTATACTTTATGCAGAGATGCGAAGTTGCTCTTTTTGCCCACCATGGTGGGAAAAATGAGCAACTTCGCATCTCTTCCTACACTATACAAACAAAAACATTTATAGAGGCATTTAAAAAAAGCTTAGGATAGGACGCACAAACTGGCCAATCGGTTTTTTGAATTTCCTTCGTTTAACGGAATAATAAGGTAAAATATGTAGGTGGTGGCGCTTATTTGGGTCGGGGTAGCGCCTTAATGATGATTAGTTACTGTTCTAATGAGAATCTCATTAAATATATTTATTTTTGTTATGTTATCGCTTTTCTTCTTCTTCCTAGTCGGTCACTCTTGGCAGAGTGGTCGTGGTTATGACTTTTAAAGTAAAAGTAAAAATCGTTTATTGGCATAGAAACAAGGGAACAGAAATAGTTTTGAGAAACGATGTCATCTGCAGATAAAATTAGGGTCTTATGAAAAGTCTAGGCTTAAAACTAAGTTTACAGTTTGAATTATGTAAATCGATTTAATATTAAAAGGAAGCAATTAGTGTTCATCCAATATTATTTATAATAATGATGATTTTTAAAAGTGAATCAATAGGTTTTTTTTTTTAATCTACTATAACATTTATTCACAAAGAAAATTATACTAGTATTTACAATTGAAACAATTGAGCTAACTGCCGACTGTTGCAAACAGTCTACAGATAGCTCAACTGATCCATATCAACACCAGTCGGAAGCGTCCCCAAGACGCTGGCTGCATTGCCACGCTGTATGGCAATGCTGATACGCTGTGCCAGATATTCACCAGCTCTCGGGTCACGCGTCGCTTCGACCAGACGCTCAGATAGTTTTTTGAAAACCCGAAGAGCCTCGGTACCCCACGGACCTAGGGTCTCGACTCCAAGGGGAACAAATGTGTAGGCTCTGTCGAGACCTGCATATTTGCGCCTCTTGAGATCTTCGGCCAAATCTGCCGCCGCACCCGCCCTCACGGATGTCCTCGGAAGATGGGAAGGCGCAAGTGTGTCGACGCATGTAGCGTCCCACACAATGGGCCTCCCCAACTCCCATGGGACTAGTGTCATACCGTCGGGCCTCTTACCATCGTCACGCAACAGACCATTCGGTTCGAGAATAGCTGGTACGTTAACGGTGACAAAGGCCCGCCGGATGATGTCGTTAAGGCTAGCGTGGCGAGATATCCGACCAGCGGCCCTAGTGCACGATAATCCGTGATGACCAAGCTGTTCGACAGCAGTACCGCACTGGCATTGATGAGGCGCGCAACACCTTGCACCCAACCGGAGACATGTTGCGATACGGAAAGTTACGGGATCCAATAAAGTACCAGTGTTATATGAAGGAAATGCTTGCAACCAATGTCCTGACTCCCATTTAGAAACGGCCAGGAGGCGGGCACGATCTGCAGAGCTGGAGCACGTTTGTAACAAACAGTTCCGTGTCAACTCACACAGAGGCCCGTCCCATTGCCGTTGGGACAAAAGTGATTTTGGGGGAGCAGCATCGGGGCAAGCACTATGCCAAGCCGTTCGAGCTTCGTCTAAAAATGAAATTTTCAATGACATTCCAGGTGGGACCAAAAGAGAAGGATTTAAAAATTTTTCAACTAAAGAACTAGTGCTGTAGACAGAAGACAAGAACGCTGGTAGGGCTACACTTGAAATTTTGCGTATACCTAAGCCTCCCAATTTGACAGGCAGGGAGGCCTGCGACCATGCCTTGTCATCTAAATCGATATTCAAAACCGATGATAATGTATTCTTTATTATGTTGTCTAAGCCTTCCAAGAGCTCGCTGTGTTTCCACATTTGACTACATCTCAAAGAATACGTAAATTTAGGTACAAATAGACAGAACCGAATAATTGTAAAAGCCATATGACTATTAATTTTAATCAATAGGTTCAATTTCTATTTCAATATCAAGGTACACAAACGCCTGAAAAATGTATTTTTGTTTCATGTAAAATATCTACATTTTGTAGTACTTATAACAATATTATACCAACCAACGTTTACCAAAACGGATAGCCACCAAGGGTTGCTTTTTTGTATGACCCAGAAATATTAAAATTTAGCGAAAATATGCATCATAACGAGATTTTAGGTAAAATATGCAACTACCGATGAAAATGGGATAAATATGCAAATGCATATGCAAGTATGCATCCGGTCAAATCCGGTCTCTAGTAATAAACATAACTTTATTTAGGAACATATTGAGGCAAATAACAAAAATAGGCAGCGATGCGAGATGCAGAAGTAAAATACTGTGTTGCAGATCGCAGCGCCCACCTCCGGGATTAGAGTTAGATAAGTTCCACGAACTATAGCTGGTAGGTGCCAGTGTTCCTGAACGCTTATCGTGGACTCTGCAGAGACTCTCCTTTCTACGTGAAGTTTTAAATTCTAGGGACTACTGTTTGGACTTTTTGGCGTCTTTTGAACAATGCACCAATATCATCATAGCCAGTGTGTCCATGATCCGCGCAGAAATCTTCCCGCTCCTTAGACCAGAATTTAAAATATATGTCAGTAAGTAGCCTCTTAGGGTGTACTTTTTGCCCATAGCAGTAATTACCTAGTATAGTTAGGTGTTATTTCCACCTGCAAACCACGTATAATTTGATATAATTTGCGAAGGATTTTACGCATTGTATGCATAGATTTATCCATTTGCAGATTTAGAGTAAGTTCAAAGTTCAAAGTCATTTATTTGCGAACACGAGTCATAAAGATGTAAATTAATATAAAAGCACAACATGTTCTACCTAAATCTAGGGCATGCAAATATTAGATAGATAGATAATTCTTTATTCATCACCTTAACAAAAAACAAATTTTACACGAAACATATAGAGAACAGCAATAGAACTGGCGGCCTTATCGCTTAAAGCGATTTCTTCCAGGCAACCAAAACGATGGGAGAAAAGTAAAGAATGGCGGTGCTTCCTAACATAAACTGTAAACTACTTATTAATACTAATACACATAATACCTACTAAACTAATACACTAATACATACAATAAAATAATTATACCTACTTAGTAACTATATTGGACATGCTGAATAATCTAGTCTGACGTGACGTTAAGAAAGTGATTGAAGACTTTCCTTTTAAAAGCGTGATGTGATGTGGACTTCTTAATATCCACTGGCAAATCGTTCCAAAGTCTGACAGCTTGAGCAGTGAAAGAGTCGCTGTAAAAAGATGTTCTCTGTACTGGAGATGCGAGGAGCAGGGTATCCGATGACCTTAGAGAGAGACCGTGAGAAGAATGTAAAAACTGAAATCTCTCCTTAAGATAGGACGGGGAAAGCGGATTGAAAAGTATAGAGAAAAGCAGAGAGAGAATATGCAGGTTACGGCGCTGGCGAATAGGAAGCCATTTGAGCTGGGCTCGATAGGCAGACACATGGTCGTACTTACGGAGGCCAAAGATAAACCGGATGCACACGTTTTGTAAGCGCTCCAGTTTATTGAGCTGTTCCTCTGTAAGGTCCAAATAACACACAACAATCTTGTCATCCATGTTAGCAGCATCAACGACAGGAGAAAAGTCTAAGAGCTTAGCATCATTGAGAAACGCTTCCCTATTCATGCTGCCGAAACTGCGCTGCAATATTACTTTGCGTTTAGCTTTCGGAGGCCGAACTTTATATGACACAAAGACTAAATCGTGGTAAGAAAAACCATCTGCTGCATACTGACCGTGTTTACTGACGTGATCGAGAGAAGAGACAATTATAAGGTCAAGCAAAGATGGCGGAGAGTTAGGAGCATGGTGAGTGGAGCTGAGTGGAAGAAGGTGGAGATTGCAAGACTTTACAACAGACTCCATTGAAGAAGCACGTCGGTCTTTTTTCCTGAGACAACAGTTAAAGTCCCCCATTATGATAGAGTGACAATAGCTAGGGATAACGTTAACCAGTAGGGATTCAAAAGAAGAAAAGAAATTATTTTTGCTAGAATTGGAATAGTAAACACCGAGCAGAACTTTAGTGTGCGATAGTGTGACTTCAAGGAATAGGTGTTCGCCGATCTGTAACGGTGCTGGTTGAGGAGACATACTTATAACGGAAAAGGGTAAATGAGAACGAAGATAAATAGCCACACCACCACCACGGCTGCTCGTCCGGTCATTACGAATAAGACGGTAGCCAGGTAAAGCGTAAAGACTAGAAAGAAGGCAAGGTTTAAGGAAGGACTCTGAGATCAGGATGGCATGAATATTTTTATCACCGAAAGACGCTAGCATTTCTGGAAAGTGAGCCGGTACACTCTGCGCATTAATATGGACCACATTAAAGTTCATTGCTGCATTGGAAAACTCGGAGAGAAGATTTTCCGAAAGAGATGGCAAGCTAGCGAAACTTTCATCACTAAGAACAGATCTGCCAGAAGAGAGAGAAAGGTAGTGATCACTGTCATCATCATTAAACATATTATTAAGCATGATATATATAAACACAAATACTTATAAAAACACTTACAACTTTACAATATCTAAATAAACTAAAAACAATACGTATCTACTTATTAATACTTGATACACAATAATAATTCATTCCTACTCGTAGTGGTGTCGTTAAATTAACATTACATAAACTGAAAGTCTAAGTCTATTATAAGTCTATTCTAAAGAAGAAGAAGTAAATCAGCTATCGCATTACCTGTCACCTGTCATGTCATTGTGAGTGAGTGACAATTGGAGTGACATTTGTACAAAAACAATAAAATAAATGTATTTTTTGTAAATAGAAATTCAAGTTTGCGAGAAAAATGACGGTAAACGGTAAAAACGCAACCAAGTTACCCGTGGACATGATGTGCTGTGCTGGTGCAGAGCGCGGACAAGTGCGAATGATCACGGTTTTTCAGAGGACGCCAGGGTTTTGTAGCTGGCTTTGCAGCTTTAGCCGGCCCCGCCGCCGCCGTCATCAATCTAGGCGCAGACGCATCTTGTGGGGGGGCTGGGACCTTCTCAAGCTCCTGCAGACAGTTTATACGATGTCGAGCGCCATCCCCTCCGATGACAAAAACGGAGCCGTCTTGCGTCCAACTCTTCGTTACGCCAAAGCGTTGTCTGGCAGCCATAAAAGTGTTGTGACGTGCTTTTGTCAAAAACTCTGACATTGTGATACCTGTATCTTTTAGTTTTGTCTTGGCCTGCCAGACTTTGCTGCGCTGTGTAAAATCCACAAACTTGAACAGTATCGGCCTAGGTTTATCACCAGTTCTGGAGCTGCCCATACGATGGCAACGGCTTATTGCAGTTTTGTCGAAATTGTTAAACTGCAGCTTTTCTGACACCGTTTTCACAATGACAGCAACCGTCTCCTCATTTGGTTCTTCAGGTACTCCATGCATAAGTAAAATCTTACGTTGGCTGCGCATTTCCAAGCTGTCAACCTCACAGCTGACAACATGAAGTTGATCTTGTAAAAGCTGTAGCGCACCCAAAACAAAGCTTCTGAAGGTGGCCAGGTCTGCACTCAGGCTGGCAGTGGTGACAGCAGGCTGAGGAGAAGCTGGGTTCTCAATTCTAACCTGCAACTGGTCCATTTCTTGTCTGAACATAGTCTTCAGTTGCTCCATAGACTTGGTTATAACCTCCAAACCAGTCTGTGACATTTTGGTTGCTAATTTCACTTCTATTCAGGCTTGGAAATTGATGAAAACACTACTAAGTAGGATTGAAAATTAGGGCTATCTAATGAACCATAAATATTCTTAATGTTTCAATTAAATTAACTTGCTAATTTAAAAATAATTAGAGAGATCTTTGTTACAATGTTATTAGTTAACTACCCGCCAGGGGAAAAAAAAGAAAATATTAGGTCAGTAGTTTTTTTTAATATATAAATTTAAAATCAAATAAAATAAATTTGTCAATCAAATTACATAAAAAATTGAGATAAATAAAATTATAAACTTGGTACGTACTTATTACTAATCAATCAATATTTATGTCCATATCTAGTAGAAAATCATTTATGTGATAATAACATTTTGATGTCAAAGATTTATTTAGTTTATTTTTAAACATTGTCAGCGGTAGCAATTTAACATTGTTCGGTCTGGGTTGTAGTCCCTTTTCCACCGCGAATCTGAACCATCCGAAAGATAACTTTATATCTGATTCTCAAACTGTAACACATGCACAAAGTTGGACAGGTTGTTGTTTTGGACAATTTGGATTTGGCTTTGACGATTTGAGTCATAGCGCCTTTTGTCATTAGGTACCTAAATAAAAGGTAGAAATTGTTTAAATGTTGAATTTATGAAAATAAACAGTTTAACAAAAGAAAAGGCTTCAGCCTTACCTACTTATAAACTCCGAACGAGTGCGCAACTTTACTAGGTAGGTACACCATTCCTCATTTTAGTCAAAAGTTGTAATAATAAACACCGGAAGAAGTAGGCTATTTCGAGGATAGTCTGGGAGCCAATTTTATTCCGACACGTTCAGGCAGGACTATATTCGGATTAAAGTGACAATTAACCTCCAAAAACAGAGTATAGTTTTAAATTAGTCATTATTTTTATTATCCTTGTCTGTTACGTCCGTTGTGAGAATATAAGTGATACGGAATACTACCTACTAGATTCAAGATCTAAGATCTTAAAGGTACAGGAGATAATGGAACTTGAGAATCTAACAAACTATATGACGTGTGAAGCAATACAAACCTTCTCAAAACCCTTTGGAAAATCTCGCAGATCATGAATTTGTACAAAAATATAGATATACTCGTACTAAGCAAAGCAACTGCAACTTCTTTAATAGATTTACTTTAAAAAGATTTTGTTCATGACAGCTGAGACGTATTTATTTATTTATTTATTAAACATATTGTACACCTATCATTACAGGCACACCTAATGCGATAGGGTACTTATTTATTCACATCACAACCATATGGTTACAGTCATCTAGGTGATACTAATTAATACTAATTTGAAATTGTCACTATTGGTTATTCTTAAGATAATAAATTAAAAATTCTACTCATAACATAAAACAATACAAATTAATTGAAAATAATAGTAATTAATTAATTAAATTAAAAGTAATTCGAAATTAATCACTCAAGTCCAAATAAAATAATAAGTAAATAACAATTAATTAATCATAAATAGGTCCCACGACATCAAAAACATAAAATAAACAATAATGCCTTTGTCAACTCGTTCAAGGAGCAGTCAAACACGTCTATCTTCTCTGCAAGCAAATTGAGTGATTGAGTGTGCGAATGCAGCTCGTCATGGGAGCTTTGTTTAGAAGATTGGTTCTCCCTCGAGGCAGAGCAAATAGGGTGCGACGCCTCCTCCGTTGCACGAATTCGTCTGGAACATTCAGCCTCATCCCTTCCAAAATGCTCGGATTATATATGATCCCCGAAGAACCTTTACCACATAAATAGCAAGCGCTGCCTCCCGCCTTACCTCCAGCTTGTTGTATCTAACCATAGGCATGGTTAGATACAACAAGCTGGACCATAGGCATGGTTAGATATAACAAACAGTGTTGTATACATCAGCGGGTAGTAAGGGTATACGCCGTAGAGCTTTAGGTAAAGGTATCGGGTAAACTTGTTCTGAATGCGCTCTACCATAACGCTATATTTGGCCACGTGTGGAGCCCATATCGTGATATTGAACTCCAGATGGCTTCGAACCAAAGCGTCATATAGAGCTCTTATTGCTCTCAAATTTGTGAAGCTGTTTGTTTGCCGAAGAACAAACCCGAGAGTTTTGAACGCCTTCTTGCACACGTTGGTAATGTGTACTCGGAAGTTCAGCTCTACGTCTAGGTGAACCCCTAGATCCTTTACGGAGCTTACTCTCTCCAGCCTGGAACCGTTCAGTTGGTAGTTGTAGTGGAGTGGTGTATTTGCTCTACTGAACGTGATTACTGAGCATTTACTATTGTTAAACTGCAGTTTGTTACTGTGAGTCCACTCCCCCACTCTGTCCACATCGCGTTGTAGGCCTTCGCAGTCTCCTTGCTCTTTGATCGGCAACAGCAGTTTAAGATCATCCGCGAAGAGTAAGCATTTGGCGTCCTTGACCACCGCTGGAAGGTCGTTAATCATTATGATGAACTGGAGCGGGCCGAGATTACTACCCTGACTCACACCAGTTTTTGTAGCGTAAGCCTCGGACTTGCACCCCGCGTAGTCGACATACTGCTGCCTGTCCCTCATGTAACTTCTAAAAAACTGCAGTAATTTTGTAGTGCAGCCGATCGTCGCCAACTTTCTTAAGCAATATGTCATTGTCGACCAAGTCGAATGCTTTGTAGAATGTAGAAATACCACCTTAATTCCAAGTTCTGACTGCCATCACAACATGAGCCCGAGTAGAGGTACCTAAGTAAAACAACAGAACGCACATGTTTTCAAATGATTATTAATTTGACACAGAAATCTACCTTCTTAAATTTTATTTCATAGATTCAAGATGATGCAGTCAACCACACGTTTCAATGATTTGTAAACAAGTGGCTTTAGCTCTCATAATAAGGAGAGAATATTATATAAAATGCCACAAAATTATGATGATATTCATTAGGATGATATTCATAATTTTGTGGCATTTGATATAATAATCTGCAGCAGTCACTAATTTCAATGTCATCATTTGTCTGTCTGCGGGGGTTAGGTTCGTTAGGACTAGATTGCATAACGACTATGTAAACAAAACGTCGTAATTCCATAGTGCCTTAGTAAGCACAATGCCTTTTTTGCAGAATGCCCTAGTGAGTAGAATGTCTTAGTTGTACGATCGACAACTAAGGCATAACGACGAAGTTGTAAAATGACTAATAGAGTTTAGGACCAAATTATAGAAAGTCTTGGTTGTAAAATGACGCATAAGGCAAAGTGTCTGGATAGCTTATCGTCTTGATAGCAAAACGTTATGATTGCGTAACGACTAGGTAATATACGTAGGAACGAGCAGTTATTGTCTAGGTCTCGGATGGAGTCGCGGGCAGAAACTAATGTTCAAATAAAACAAGGTTACGTAAAAATAACATCTAATACACAAATATAACCTAAACATCTCTTCTTAGACTCAAATTTCTTCAATTCTAAATGTCTGGTGGCATGTTTTACGAACAAGTGATCGCAATATAAAAAACATGCAGGCCAGTTGAATTACTTTGAAAACCCGGCTCTCGTCAACAAAAGTTTAAACTATTGTCAAAAATCCGGCTGTTACGACGTTATTAATTTTTGACGATATGCCTACCTAGTCGTTATACTATCAGTACATTCTGAATATGTTGCCGTTTTGCTACTAAGACATTTTGATATTTGGGCGTTATACAAACAAAACGTTATAAAATTAAGTCCAATCTTAAACCCAGGCGTTTTACTATTGAGACGTTTGCACATTTAGACATTTAGCCACAAAGAACTTATGAAACTAAGGTGTTTTGCTTTTATAGTCGTTATGCAATCTAGTCCTTACGAACCTAACCCGTCAGCGGCTTTGTCCCGAGGCTAATTTCACTCTTCCACTGACTACATTAATTGGTTCAGTTCTCTGGGACGGCTATTCAATTCGTTAAATCTGTAAATATTCAAATTGTTCAAAATAAATGTTAACTTGATAACTATATTTTATTTTATAGAATTAAATATATGCGAGTTTATTGTATTTATTTTGTTTTGTCGTCCAAATTCTAGTCAAGAATCTGGACGACGGCATGGTTCTCTTTGTGCATCACACTTAGTGTGATGCTTTAAAAAATTCTGCGGCCCGGTGGAACCGGCCGCAGGGAGAGTCTTACAGGAAGTGTATTCGTAGTCGTAATGAACAGAAAGTCCCTCTGTAGCCGGAACGCTTCGATAGCGCCTTTTAATTTTACCTGTGCTGCCATCTAGTTAGTTGTTGTAATGGTGCAGCTTTACTGTGAACAGTTTTATGGAAACTTTATTTTATTGACATTTATAACAATAAAACCATCTTATTGTTATTAGTTTAAGTTGATAATTGATTACCTATTTGTATATGTTACTACTTTGCTAACCATTTGATAGAACAGACATCTTTATAAGTATGTAAATATACCTACTACATGTGCCAGGATGTCTGATGCTCTTCCATAAAAATACATGGATTTTAACAAATAAACTAAACTAATTATTATTAATGTTAATGATTATGTATGCAAATAACAAATAAACTTAATTAATTATTAATGATTATTTAAATGCAAATAACAATTAATCTAAGTTAAAAAGAACCCCCCCCCCCCCCCCCCCCCTGACTGGACAGCTGGATCCGCCCTTGATCGTCATACACCTCTACCCAGGAGGTCTATTAGAATTTGATCGAATAACGCAATTGCTTGCTTCATTTATTTATTACAATACAACATAAAAATTTTGCACAAAGTACCTAGCCAACCTACGCCTAGGTACGTTTCGTGGGGTTTGAAAGGGTAGTTCCACTGCGCTCCAAAACCCATTGTTCTCAAAATTTTAAAGTTCGTACATTGATTCCACTGCGCTCCAAGAATTTTTACGTAATAAAATAATTGAATATTTGAGTTCCACCGCGCTCCAAGAAACTTTGAGTAGAGTCAGCAAAAAAATAAATTTAGCATGAAACATTATGTAAATAAAAAAAAATACCCATATCAAATATGATTATTCAGTCATAATCACAACGTCAAATCTCATAATCAAATCAAATCTAATAAATATAATTTTTGTTACAGGCAAATGTGATATGATCGCTTGTTCACGAATTTCTTGTTTGAATTCCTTAACTGTATCTGCCTGCCTCGTACATGTATGACGATCATCTTGTAATATCGTTGACTGACGTATTCTGAATTTAGCATGGCATGTTTTGCTAAATGTGCATACCATAATTGAGATCCTTCTTAGACACATAGCGCAAATAATAGTGTCTTCCACCTCTCACCAGTGTGCGCTTGTTGCCTGCAACAATATGCATGACGTTCCGTATCAATACAATGATTTTTAATAATTATCAAGTTATGCGCCTTCAACTGTAAACATTTTTTACATTTTGTAAACACAAATAGAATAAATAATTTGATGTGAGTATAAAAAGAACCACAATTCGAAATGAAATTTACCTGGACCATCAATAAATGAAAACTGCGTGGGCGTGCATTGATCCTGGCTGATCTGCATCATTTTCTAGTACTTGCATACTTGAACTTTTTTTAAAAGCACGGTCCCAGCAAAAGAGAACATCACACAGCAATAAAACAACCGTTAGCAACATTGACAACCCTGAACATTTGAAGGACGACTGGCTAGCCACTTGTTACAATAACAAAGTGCAATAAAACTACCCCACTCGTCGATTCCGAAGAGATAAGAAACCTTCTCTGATTGGTCGAGTCCGGTGCGTAAGCGCAGTGACTTGAGCGCCATAAAGTGCGAATGAGCATTTTTGACAAACGATTTGAATCCACGTTTAAAAATATTAACGATATTTCTACTTGTACAAAACATAAACAACTTATAGTTTACTTTTTCTGCTGACTCTTATCTTTTGCATTTTGGAGCGCTGTGGAAGCATTTTGGTACTTAAAATTTTAAAAATAATATGGGTAATAATAACTTGGAGCCCGGAGGAACGCATTCTTGGAGCGCGGTGGAACTACCCGTTTGAAACACTCAGAGCCATCTATATTTTCCAAGACGCGTTGTATCATCACAATAAAAATCTACCGAGGTAGCGGAATTATAGACGACAAGCATGCAAGCAAGACACGTTGATAGTTCAGTTCCGATGAGTTCGTGTAGATGTCGCTGTATCGCCGAAAGTTTGGGGATTTGCGGGACTGGAAAAAATCTTACTTTTCTTTTGCCTCTTTTTCAATGTTTATTATGTATAAATGCGTGGACTCGAGGGGTACCTACTTAGGTAGAGATTAGACTACTCGTATTCTAAAAACAACCGCCGATTACTTAGATGACGTTTAGTGAAGGGGCGTGCATTTTGGCGTGCATTTTTAGAATGGTTTATCTCTAATCTCTACCTCCTGTATTAGCGTAGTTTGACATTGATCACTTTCGGTAAAACGCCCTTATAAGTCAAAAGCGAAAAAAATTATTGGAAAATTTAACGAATCACAATTATTTTTTTATTATTGTTATTAAATGTTATTATTATACACGCATTTATTTTATTTTTCGAGTGACATTCCTAATCCTTTACCGATTTTTTTTATGACAATTGATTTAATTTAATATAGATCGATTTCGTTAATTTTGCTCGGGCTTTTCAATTACTTTATTTTCAGAATCCGAATATTCAATAGTAAAAATTCTATTATACCTATTTGTTGTTTTATTTGGTAGGTACCTTACCTACTGCGCGGCAGTAGGTACATATTTTTCTGAGATCATTAGTAAGTAAGCAGTAAGATAGACAGTTAAAGTGGTAAACCATTCTTTTTTTAAATTTGCAATTATTTTTCATGTTTTTCATGTTCGTTACGTAATCTGCCGGCTTGATAACTAAATGTTGAAGCTCTCGTTAGTCCCGATATTTTTTGAGTCGACAGATAGATTTGCATCACTATTGTAAAAAGAAACAGAGATATGAAATACTAGGTTAGTATTGTATTCTTTCATTTATAATTAAAAATGAACATACTTAAGTACCTATTTATTTATAGTCGGCGATAATTAAGCGTGTATACCTACGATGATTTTTTGTATAGAAGTTACCAAGTTTAATTCGTTGTTTCATAACTAGATGTCAGCACAGGCAAAATTAAAAGGCGCTATCGAAGCGTTCCCGCCGTGAGACGGTTTCAGAACCCTAATTTTAGTTCATTATCGTCCGTCAAAGGTTGGAATTGGAGATTCGATACAATGACTAGTATTTTTTGAACGCTATCCGTTAAAAACGGTTTAAAAGCGTTTTATTTAACGATTATTGAATACCTGGGTTCGGCTGGGTAAACCATGTACCTTGTACCAGCAGAATAACTAAGGTGTGTACTGGAGGCAATTTTAAGCCTCCGGAGATTATGCGGAGATTTTATTGAATAACCGGAGATTTTCCGGCTAATCAAAATACGTTAAATCAATACAGTTTATAAGAAAAATAAAATGTATTGATTTAAGTGCGAGTTGACTCGTGCGACCTTGTTTCATGCCAAATATCATAATTCTAGGTCAACGGGAAGTAGGTACCCTGTAAATTTTGGTCCAGGGAGAGAAACAAAAAAATATTTTTTGTAATATTAAACTACAAATTTAGTATTTTCGACGCTTTAGCGTCCACTGATAGAGTTGCCAAACTTGGTACGATATCTGCAGATAATTGTTCCGGGTCGTTTCGACGTTATAGTTATAGTTATCTAATCTGTGGTTATAGTTAGCAGGTAGAGAATGCTATCTAGCATTATGTTCGCCTATGTACAACTTTTGTGCAATAAAGTATATTCTATTCTAGTAAAAATTAACTTATAGTATAATTTCGGTGTAGTCTCAGTAGTCCGGTTACGTTAAAGTCAACCGGACTACTGATACCATTTTCGCAACTGTTATTTCGGTGTTGATATTATATTGCCGGCTTAATGTACTTATCGAAATATTTTCTTTTGATCAAGTGACGGCAGATGCTTCAGTTATCTTATCTAGCATTCATAATTGTAAAAAGCTCTTTGCTTAGAAAATAAAAATAACTGTACTACATAAATAAAATAAATAAGTATGTCGCAGATGGCTTAACACTCTCATTACCTATCGCAGTAAATGCGTTAAGGGGTCCTGTACATCCTCCTTACTTATGCGTCTATTATCTATGCGGATTACCAACGTCTATTGTTTGACGTTAGACCAATTCCAAGAGATGATAGAAGGAACTGGAAGAATCAGCTATGTGGAATTTTGGTTCAATCATCGTAGCTGAAAGTACTAGAAAGTCATAAAAACCATGTTATGACCGTTTGTCTATTTTTTACGCATATAGCATGGCCTTTAGGTTTTGTTAGGAATTTACTACAAAATAAATCTCTATTTTCATAAACATGTCCTTTAGCTTCCCTAAGGATACTGATTCTACGATTTTGTTAGTGGTTATTGAGAATTAGACTTTACGTTTATGTAAACCTGTCACGAAAATTTAAATTTCATAATCATTTTTTTTATTATTTTATCGAAGACGTAAAACAGGGTTTTCCGAAAAAATAACGAATTAGTGAATATCTCAAAAATGGTTCACTTTTGCACGATACTATATGGGGTCAAAATAGTTGCCAATAGCCTCCTCGATCACCCTCTAAAAGGATCTGGCCTAATTTCCAATAATCCATTAAAAATATCTATCTATGTATTCAGTCAAACTCGATTACTATACAATACAGTACAGTTAGAGATAGTGTAATGGTATAGTTCTTCTGTGGTTATGGGTACCTACTAGATAATTGTATAAATTTTATTATGCAGTTTTCTCAATTATGTTATAAGTATCTATCTATACCATACTCAAATATGTAGAGGATTTTTGTTGCACTAAGCTTTTATATTTCTATTTCTTTGAGTAATGCTAATGAATTTGGCATGAGCTTATTTAAGTAAACTGTTTAAATTTAAACGTAAGAGGCTATTTGTAAAGATATAATATTATAACTGTTGGTTTTTAAATAAAAAACTAGTTGTTTATATTATAAGTGCGCGAGCTGCAAGCAGCTCGCGGGGCGGGTCTGTATACTGTTCGTTTTAAATTTAGTTCCCCTTATCCCTTTATTTGTTCTATCATCAATAGTTTCCGCAGCGCATGATAGACAATTTATGGCTAATTTTTTACACCTTGGGTTACATTATTGAAGTTTTAGTAGGGATCCCCAATTTTTTCAAGTAATAAATATAGCCGATGTTACTCAGGGATAATGTAGCATTCTAACGGTGAAATAATTTTTGAAAGCCGCCCTGTAGTTTTTGAGTTTATTCGTTACATACATATAAAAATACAAATATTTCCTCTTTTTAATATTAGTATATCTCCAATCATTTTCGCAACAATAATTTAAAATAGATGTTATTGAGTTAGTCTTGTGTCTGCCTGGAAGTAACATATCTACCTGTCGAAAGAGTCTTTTCTCAAATGAACTAAATATGGACGAGTGAAAATACAGAGTTCAGCGTCTCAGTATTTAAATTAAAAGCCATTTTGATTACAAAGATTAACTTAAATCGTGTAGGTACTGAGGTCTAATCGTACCTAAAAACAAACCAGAGGTCATAAAAAAGATTTGTTCGCTCGACGAATATAAAATACTGCCTAGGTTAGAAGTAATGTACTTTACCCTTTTTTAATAAAAAAAAAACTTGTAAACAATAAAATGTTTTATTTTACATTATTTAATTTCACAACGGACGTCCCGCGCTTTGACAAAAAAAAGATATGGTCACGTTAATTACACCCAATCTTTTCGTTGATTGCCGGTGGATTCTGCGAGAGCTGAGTATTTCACCGTAGATTTAATTCTTAGCTGAATTTACACAGACAACAGCTAGCAGCATAGTTTTTATAGAAACTAGTTTATGGGCAGATGTGTATGTTGTTTATGTTTACGGGCAGATTCTGGATGTGGCTGATTCAGTATTGTCAAATTTGGTAGAATTAAACCCAGGTTTAATTTGATAAGATGTAGATTGGGTTTAATTTAGTAATATTTAATACGGAAGGCAAATAATTAAATCTGAGTATAAAACTATCCTAATCAGTAATAGTAGATTGTTTTACAAGGAACTAAACCATCCCATTATATACGAGGCTGTTATACTCCCGAGCGTAGCGAGGGAGGATGACAAGACCGAGTTATAATGAGTGGATTTGGCCCAAGTAAAACACTCTACTTTATACGATTCCGAGAAAATAAAAAGATAAGAAGAATAAAAAGAAGAGTCTCTATCTAACCCGCAACGAAACAATTCGCATTCTACCGTGAAGGGAAGAATCAACCTTCATAAAACATCACCAAGAAAGTTCTATTTAAAAAAAAAGATTGACGGAGCTCCAAGAAGTCGAGTTTTTATGTAAGCGAACGAATGCTTTGTACAGGCTGATGATTTTAGACAAAAATTAAAAAGAAAAAATACTTTTTAAATTAAACTCGAGTTTTAGGCCCGCTAAGCTACACTATTATGATACACTTTTTGAGCAAGAGAAGTGAAAAAGTACCTTTCAGTATAAAAGTAGGTAGTAAAGAAATGATGCAAAGAATAACGCCTTAGTAAAACTGTAATGTGGCATGGATGTAGGTAATCTGTGATCTGGCCCACTAGCTGAGTGACCGACGACGCGACGACGACGACGCGACGACGATGACGCGACCACGCGACTAAGCCCGCATTTTTGAATTGTAAATTCACACAACAATTTGAATTTAGGTGGGTCAAGGCAAGGTAATATTATCCTATAAGTAATCCGACTTCATACAAACGGGCGAAACGCGAGCTATACCTACGCGCCTCGATCTCGGCATGCGCTCAGCATGCAGACAGTCGCGGCTGTGCCGCAGTGACGAACGGATGGTGTGATGTTTTTTTAACAATAACCGCGCGATTTTTTCTCTAAAAATAAGTTCAGGTACATATATAATAAAGTAGCTGCAGGTATCTATAACCAAGTAAAAGATATTCCTTTTTCTCGAAAAAAATCTCCTAAAATTTAATAATAAAGCATTTTGTAGGTACGTCTCAGTCGAGGCGCAAATATTTTTCGGTCGCAAATTTATAAGATAAGACCGATTTGTTATTCAAACATAAACAGGTATTTTAATTAAATCTACCAATCAAAAAACAACACGCATTTTTATTGAACACTTCCCATTCAATTCACAAAGTATTTTATTTGTTTGTATAAAAAAAGTACCTTCCTATATTTACAATCACAAAACTAAATGGAAACACAAAGTAGGCAAGTAATTAAAATGGTGGAGGCGGGCAGCCCTATCGCATGTTTACCTACCGCGCGGCTGTAGGCATTTATTTCAAAGATACGGCCGAGTCCAAATACTGTTGGATAATATTACCGTGGTCAAGGCAAGCTTTCGGTGCAAGCTCGGCCAAAGACTGCAGACTTGCGAGTTTTCTTGGCATTCGTTCAAAGTATTCTGCATTTTTCAAGATCTTACTTCCACTGAAATTATTTTCATGTTTTGTCACGTAGCCTTTCTGGTCACAACGAGACCTACAAGAGTTTTAGGTATTTTGTTGGAATCCTTTCAGATCAAAACGCTAATTGAAGCCTTTATTCACAAAGAACGCTAGGTAATTTGATTTCACGATCTCGCCTTAGAACTGTAGGTACTTAATAAAAAGGCGCCGACACTAAGGTCATAATATCACTTGGTGTCGGCTTCACAACTAAAAACTTCACAACTAAAAAAAATATCGACAGTTTACAAAACAAACTAGGTACTGTTTACTCATAATTTATTAAATACTTAATAATTTATTGACTTACAAAATAACATATTATAAAAAAAGACTAGACGATAAGTACACGACCAGCTGAGATGAAGTTTTCTTTTTTTTCAACTTTTCGACAAAAATTGGTGTAAAGTAGTTGTTTTAAAGTAGGTATCAGATATGATAGATCCGTGTCGCGATATGCTTACACAGGTGTTTCAGGATATTTCTAGTAAAAGTAGGAGTAAAGCACAGATTTACCTATAATTATTCCTACATCTGTGGAGTGAAGTAAGATGTTCAAGTTTTACTTTAAATACCTGCGACGCTATTTGCTTAAGACTCAATAGGTACCTATCTATTGAGTTTTACCTATTTTGTATTCTACTGTTTAGTTCCAAGTTGTGAGGTTTCTGCAATAGCATATTTAAGATAGGATAAATATATAATTTTAAAATTTCTGACTACCTCAGTGCGACGCACGAGGTGGCGAGAAAATACACAGAAAGAAGCGGCTGCCCTACCTCTGGTGGGTTCCCTTATTCGTCTCTTATTATTTTATTATTACGACCTCTGTGGCGCAGCAGGCGAAGGTCCGCCTGCGACGCAGGAGGCTGCGGGTTCGATTCCCGCCTCGGAACAAATGTTGGTACGATCTGCAGATATTTGTTCAGGGGTTCTGGATGTTTTTCTTTGTATATATGAAGTGTATTATATTATGTATATCAGTTATCTAGTACCCATAAGACAAGCTCTGCTTAACTTGGGGCTAGATAATGCTGTGTGAATTGTCCAGCATTATTTATTTATTTATTTATTATTACACTCGCGGGTTGAGTTGAAGGGGTCTATACTCTTACGCCGTGACGTGACCTCACGCTGTTCTGGACCAGGGTTGTTGCTGATGCGGTTTTTAGACACCAGTGAATGCTGCTGCTCATTTTGGCCAAGTGCGTGTCTGACTCGCAAACCGAGTTTTCAGCACTTCTTTAATGTAGATATAGAGCACAACCTGTATTTCATTCACGCACTACACATTGGGTGGGGCTGAAATTTTCACCCCCACGCAATGGGCCAGCAAAATTTCAATTGGCGACTTTGACAGATTGCTCATACATCGTTATTTTGTACCTAGCTTTTCGACGACAGCGTCGTCGTCCAATTATCTTTTAAAAACACCATATGCATCTGTTGCGGTCAAAATCACCTGAAATATATTCAAAAGTGATACGATCTCATTCCTTGGTCTAAAATTAGACAATGTATGTTCATGGGTACCGCACATCGAGCATATTAAATCTAAAATAAATAGTTTCATTTACGCTTTATGGAATATTGCAAAACAAAGATCACAAAACTGCCCTACTAGCGTATCACGGTTATGTAGCATCCCTCCTTAGATACAATGTTATTATATGGGGTAACGCAGTTAATGTCAAGGCCTTATTTATAGCGCAAAAAAATGCATTCGCGCAATATTCCACAGACCCCCGTGGGAACCTTGTACACCAATATTTAAAAAACATAAGATCCTGACCTTGTCGTGCTTGTATATTTTAGAAATGTGTAAATTTGTCAAATCACAAATAATTATTTGAAGCTTTTAAACAGGTTTATAAATTTAATTGTAGGCATAAAGACCGATTGGCAATACCTGCAAAAAAAAAACACAATTGTACAGTCGCAACTGTTACAACATGGCTATCAAAATTTACAACAAATTGCCAAACAATGTAAAAGAACTGAAGGGTCCCTTATTCAACAGAAAGTTGGTCAATTTATTTATTGAGCATTGTTTTTATTCTGTGGAAGATTACCTTAAATTTAAGTTTTGACCTAGTGTGTTTAGTAGACAATTTATTTAATCCAATTATTTCAATGACATCTAATTTTAATGTTTATAATTTGTGTAACTAGTACATTTTGGAATCCAAAATTTCCATCCATCCAAAATTTGGATGGATCGCTCTGCAATCTTCGAAGATAAGCCCCCCCCCCCCCTTGAAATTAAATAATAGAAGCACCAAGCTCCCGAAGCATGCCTTTGTAGTTTTCCCGCAATGAAGGACGGTATTTAAGGGGGATCTGTACCTCCTGTACAACGAGGGCTCCTCCTGCCTTCAGAAATCCTGAAGTATTTCAGTGTTCACTGGTGGCTTAATTGTTATAATAAGACGTCTTAAAAGAAACTCGATTTTGTCCTGACCGATAAAAATAATAATAAATAATGATGGCCAATCCATAAAGCATCATTTAACCCCGAGAGGTAAGCAGAGCTTGTATTATGGATAGGCAGGTACTAGTAACTGGCAGTACGTCGGTGAAGTGGCTTTTCAGGATGGCTCTAGAATCACGATCGTCTCGTTGAGTTAAGGGCAAGGAGCATTGGCAGCGTATATACGGCCAAAGAAGTCTTTTGTCTCAGCATTAATCTCGGGCTTTGATAACGGTTCTCCCATCGTGCGTTTTAAGATTCGTCAGGTTCCTAAGCAAGCTGCTAAGTGAATACTTTGGACCCTCGGTTTCGCTCTATCGCCTTTTTTAAGGCGTGTGTTGGAGCTCCGAAGGCGTCGTACCATCTTCACATTCCGCTTTTTAACGCTGATCTCTGTCGAAGTTGCTTGGGTGGTTTCTCATCTCTTTGTCACTGGCCCAAGAGTCACTTTTGAGATTTTAGACTTCATGCCAGTGCACTGCTTTTTGCAGCTCTCAATACCCTCGTTTCTCAGCGTTTTTGTTTTGTGTTATTCAATCAAAAACCTTGTTTGGAGAGCTTGGTGGCCACCAATAGGAACTAAACTCTTGAAACAAGTATCTGCCTAAATAATACAGTACATAACTATTAAAGATACATTTAAAAAAAGCTTATGATAGATATCGTCTACGCGCGGTCCGATTTTTTGATAGGTAATTCCTTTGTATAACGTAATTATAAAATTAAATATGTAGTGGCGCCACTATCCACCCTACTATTCGCCTTAAGGTTTGACTTGACTATCTGTAGCATGGACAAAATAGGTAATATCTACACATCTAGCAAATTACAGAGTAAACGGAATGAATCGATGCTATGGTGGTAACACAACAACAATGGAGGCTTGAACATTTTGTCTAACGTTGATTGGCTATGAAAGTCTCCACATAAAACACAGATGGCGCCACCAGAAAGCCAAGCGCTCTGCGCACATTTCTATCGGTAGATTGAATAAGTACCTATCTAAGTAGGTATAGCACACTCTTCCGCCTACACGGGGTACGAATACGAACGGAACGAGCAGTATGGGCTGCTCTGCTATGGCATCGTGCCGCCACACTGCCAGAGCCAGTCGTTTAGTTTGATACCGGCGAAGCGTGCGTTCATTTCTTTGCCAGCCGCGTCGCGATTGTTGACGGAAATTATACCAGATCTGTGACAAACGCCTAGTTATGTGAGGAACATTCGTCACATTGATTAAACAAACATTAGTTTGTTTTTCGGATGTTTAGTGATAGTGAACCATAATTTTGGCGCACCTACCCAAATACCACAGAAATATATCTAGGTAGGTACCTAGATATGTACCTATCTACATAGATGTCATAGATTTCTGTGCTAAATAAGCTGCACTCGGATTACCGGCGTCTTGGATTGGGTAAGTCTAAAGTTGTCCTACGTCCTTACATTAGTTACAATAAGTTTATTTACATGTCCATTTATTGGTTGCCTGTAAGAAATTTAATAGGTATCTACCTAGGTATCTTCCTAAAACGATAAAGTCTCCCATTGTACTTAACACAAGCTCTACTTAGCTTGGGGCTTGATGATGCTTGAATTGTTTAATTTACCTGTGATCTCTCAGCTGGGCAGCAGGCCTAGCCGCGCTTATATGGGATCTAATGCATTATTTCTCTGATTTCTTGATTATTTGCCAGTAATAGGGTAAAACACCCTATAGTCAGCCTTTTATTGAGGACTCGAAATTTGATTCAACTGTAGGTATTTTATATTAAACACTGAATAAAAACAATAGTTGTTCTCCGAAAGATTGTATAATAAATTTACAAAAAAAAAATTAACAAAACATTAGGTAGGTACCTAGGTATAATAGATTCATAGAAAAAATCAACATTAAACAAATTAGGTAAAGTATGGCACGTTTCACCAGTACCTAGGAATAAGCATGTACCTAGGCATAATAATGAAGCTGACTAAGCTTCATTTCTCCAGAAGTCAGCCATGTCTTACCCAGTACAGTAGTCAGCCTCTCTCTTATTCTTGCGTAGGTAGGTAGGTACCTAGGTATTTGGCATATAATTTTAGATATGATGTACTATATTTTCATATAGTTAGGTACCTAATATCTATCTCCCCAGCAAATTCAGTTCAGTGCATTTCAAAACTTTCAGATGATAGGTACCTACCGTGCAGGACAATTGTCACGTCCAATAGGTACCTACCTACCTATTCTTTAAGTCATAAATTTCTGTGTCGCTAGTCGATTCCCTTTCACAGTTTGTGCTATCGTATTTTTCTGCCTCTTTTACTACTGAATTGAAATTTAATTCCAAATATTCCTATAGGTATTTGGAATAAAATTTCTTCAGAAATAATATTACGGACGGTAACGGTATAAAGGAGATCATCACATTTTAAAGAGAAGCCACATTTTGCTAACTAACTTTTATTTTTATTCTCGTAGCGTCCCCGGCGGAACGCTAAAACTCGACTGGCTTCTCTAATCTTCACCCTACCTAGGTATCTCTATTCGCCACCATAGCTAGTGTTAATTGCTCTTCTTTGTATTGGAGGGAGGCCTAAAGGCAGGCAGGACTAACGGCTGACTGGTTAGGTATTGGATTTGTAGAACCATTCGTCGGCCCCTGACATTTGTAACGCGGCGCCTCTGACTAGGTAGGTAGGTAGGTAGTACTGGTAAAATGCACTTTCAACCGACGAAAAACGGAGGAGGTTCTCAAGTAGACTCGTATTTTTTGACGTGACAACGTCTTATAATTCGATAGAGCCGGCTGCACGCACGAAAAAACATGACGTCATGCGGCGTTACCTCATGCGGCGTTACCTCGCTCTTTTCTTAAGACGTTGTCACGTTCAACTATCGTCAGTAAACCGACTTTACAGACAACCAATTTTTTTTTATGTACCTTTGACCACGCATAACTTTTTACAGAGTAGGTAGTCCGATTGCGATAAGTAATTCTTTTTTTATTGGAACGGATACCCCGAAGGTGGTCCCATTTAAATTTGGAAAAAAAATCAAATCCTATGTGTAGGAAAACAGGGGATGATTGATTGTTCACTCACTGATTGTAATGTTTGACCACGCATAACTTTTTACAGAGTAGGTACGGTACCTACTTACTTAGTCCGATTTTAATACTTAATTCTTTTTTTATTGAATAAGTACCTAGGTAGATCTCATATAAAATTGGAAAAAAAATCTTACGCTAAGGGTGACATAATACATTTTTTTGTCAAGGAATTTTAATTACCTAAGTAGGTAGGTAGGTACTTACAAAATTTCAGCTCAATCGGTTGAAGATATCTGCTCCAAAATTGAGTTTCAAGATTCCACCCGTACCAACATAGTTACATAGGTACCTAGTACCTACATTCCGCATTACTAGGGTTGCCAGATGGTATCCAAAAGGATGACATGTCCTCTTTTTCCATATTTTGTCCTCCCGTCCTCCCTTACCTACTCTAAGTCCTCCTTTTTATACAGTATCTACGTTTTTAATGCTCGCTGAAAATGTAAATTTTGTGACCTCATTTCGTTTCTCCAAATCCGATGGTGATTCTGATGAAGTAGGTATATTTTTATTTTAAGTTGCACGAACAGTGAACAATCAATTTCAAAAGTGTTAAAAACATTCAATGTTTCTCAGAACTGCTCAAGACTTGCGAGTTTTATTTTTGTATAAACGCGAATATGGAAATAAGAATATCACTGATTAATACTCAGTGGAGCAAAGAGAGGAACAGATAAATCGTTGATTCTTACCCAATACAACTTCAAAAACATGTCATGTGAAGATTTTTATGATTATTTGTTGAAAAACCACAATCTTCTTGCAAAAATTGGCAGCTCAGACAAATATGATTAAAATAAAATAAAGTAAGTTATAATGTCTACACTCGTTTTATTGTTAGTTTAAAAGTTTGTAACTTGTGTGTTTTATAGGGGCCACAACGGATCTGAAATAAACGATTTTATTTTATTTATAGGTATATTGTAAATGTCCTCCTTTTTTACTGAAAATCCTCCTTTTTAGACCCATCTGCCCTCCTTGATCAAATTTACATCTGGCAACCCTACGCATTACAAGCTTGTGTTGACTGCAATTATTATTGCATCACTATTACGACAGCAATCCATTCCATGCTACTAACAAACCCATCAAAGAAGTCGATTCAAGATGGCTATCCGTTTCTATTTCCCGTCTCGGGACACTGCAAAGGACAGCAAGTGGCTCGAAGTATTCCATTTGCAAGTAAATAACCTGCTAAGGAACCAGGCTCCGATAATATTATGCAATCGGTTCTGGTTTACTTGAAGTCCGTATCTATATCTATAATTTGCGGACACCGTCTCTGGCTGCAATGCGCTCTGGTTTGAGAGTTGAGAACGATAGGAGGAAGCGACCACAGATTAGGAGGAACTCTAAACTGAATGATTCATTTGATATCTGGTCAACAGAATCACAGGTACTTACATGTACGTAGTATATAGTAGTACCTGTGTGATATATAGTATGTATACCTTACCTACTATCAAACTGATATTGTATTGTAAAAAAATGGTTTTGATCAACTCGCGCAATGAAGCGATTCCATTTTAAAGCTCGCAAGTGTAGTTTCTGCTTTATGAATACCTAAGAATATTTTTAATTTAGGTACCTACCTAAAAATTATGCACAGGTAAGTAAATTGTGCACATCACACTACACAGTAAGGGTCTTAAATCGAATTAAAATAGGTAAAGTAGGCTTTTATCTCATGGGGGTAGTGCCCATAATCCCCACGCCGGGCATGCGGGTTGGGGATCGCAGTTCGGTGGTAGAACTGTTCTGCAGGGGGCGCTGCTGCCCGCCCCCGGTGAATATCCCTTAGTCGCTTATTAAATTGACTATTATTTGTTCAGTAGTTTTGGCGTGAAGAAGTAACAAACACAGATTCATCCAAACTTTCGCATTTATGATATTTGTGTGATGCGAAAGTTTTTATGGTGTTTGTTTCTTTTTCATACCAAAACTGGACCCAGAACTGATATATAGAAATATTTATCCTTAGTCCTGGCATACCTTACTTAGATGCCACTTATTATTCACGAAAAACGTGTGAGAACTGGCGTTAAACGCTTGTACGCAATAAAATCCAATTTAATCAAATTCAAACTCGTTCAAGCTAAGACAAGATGCAATGCGCAAAAAAAGCATGAGAAGAAATTATTTCATTAAATATGGAGGTAGATGATGACCTGTGTTATTGGGTTTTTATGTTTAATTTATAAAAGTACATACTTACCTAGTGTTAAATCTTGTACGATATTACGGAACCCTTCGTGTGCAAGTCCGACTAGCCCTTGACCGGTTTTGTTAGGGTTATTAACGCACTTAGGTTGTGCGTCCACCGGATCGGAATCGAAGCGTACGTAGCGTAAGGATTTGTTGCTTTTTATTGATTTCTATGGTGTACCACAGAACTCAATTGAATGCAACAAATCCTGGCATACCTGCCAGTACCGATGCCAGGCATATTGTAAATACGGACGAGACGCCGCGTACGCTCCGCTTCCGATCTGGTGGACGCATAGTTTTAATCACAACGATGACAAATAAGAATAAATGCATATAAATAGAATCGTCTTCGGGTGAGTCATCGGGCGTCAGGGCCCTACCCTGTCGACGAACGGGATACCCGCAATAGGGGCTCTCCCTCTACATTTCACCCTAGTCTAAGAAATATCACAGTCATTGCCCAATGTTTTGCAGTCTGGCACATTATCGCGATAACGCGAAGATTTCCGCTGTCGCGACAAGTCTGGCCAAGAAGTTCGTCCTATTGCGAATCATCATCGCGACAACAAATGCCCTTCGCAACGCTGTCGGTAAACAACTTTTTCCAATGTGGCCAAACACTTAGTCACGGACACGAAGTTTTATCACGACAATCACGACAACGCTAAGACCATATATGAATGAAAACTATTGGTTTTATTTTATTGGTCTATGCTAAGACGAATCTTCGCCTTGTAATATGGCCGTAGCTTATGAGTGATCTATTCTAAAAGCTGACAATATAGTAGAAGTACTTACTTTGTATTGTAGGAATGAAAACCCTCTCGTTCATAAACCTCTCTTCTCTATGAATATTCAGGGGGACCTTCGCCCGCTGCGCCACAGAGGTCGTCATCATACTCGTCGTTGTCATCGTCGACGTCGTCTATAACGCCATTATGTCCGGTCATGTGCAACTCTAATACACTCTATAATTACAGAATATTCATCATAAATTAATACTAACCTATCATCTTTACGCACTAGCTGGCAATGACTATGTGTTCATTCTAAGAACCGATTTTTCCTACTCGTTTTTTTTTCTAAAACTACAACAATGTGCCCAGCGATGGGTAAGACGCTGCCTTCTGTAATACAGTTTTTATAACTAAAACAGAAGACAGAGCTGCCCAGAACTTTGTTCTTTTTTGTGGTTTTAAAAAAATAAATATTTTCAATTTCAATGAAAAATAAAAACCCTTATAAAATAAAAACAAAACAAAAACTTTCCATGGTGAGGTCAGTCTGACCATGTTTTGTTGTAAAGTGGTAGATCTGCTGTCAGTTGGTGTTTCGTTGCCGCCATGTTGTACGGTAAAATTGTTTTCACTTCTCTTGCTTTCTTGCTCGTGTCATTGCAGCGTTGGGCGCTAGGGCCAAGACCTTTTTGATGTTCCTTTATTTGCAAAATAAATACATTATTATATGAATTTGTTTTTGAAAATGGAATTAAAAGCGCCTTCTTGGTGATCGTCTGATGTTTATAGGCAAGGTGATTCTTCCTCCATGGTCTACCATGAAGGACGCATTCTAATGCCTACCTACTTTGCATTGCGCGTTACAAAGACATTAAAAAGAAGTTGTTAAGCGCGAAAACTCTAGAATTTTTGTTTACTACAAATTGAATTGAAGGTGAACGAGGCGGATTAATTGAGAATGTCATTAAACGTAAATTAAGATAAAAATAACCAAATGCAACATACAAATAAATAATTCATAAATGAATCTGTTCCGGTCGAAATCCTGAAGATAAGTTTTAATTGTTTTATTTTCTGGCAATCGAAGTGAAAAATAGTCCTTATTTTGGTACTTATATTTTAGTTTAGTTTAGTTTGGTATATTTTAGTTTAGTATATCTCGAGCCAAAACCAAAACCACCTACTTAAAACTCGGTCTTGTCATCCTCCGACGCATAATAAGGGCGACAGTTTGTGCTGTGGTCAAGGTGTTTGGCCGAAGCCAACGCGAAAACGACGGAATGGTGTACCTATCTGCAATTTTATACATACACAAACAGATCTTAACCCAGAATAACATATAAGTAGGCTACTTTTTTATTTTGACTAACGCGTGCTAACCCGTGAGCAGAAGCTAGTAAAACTAGAAATCGTAAAATAACTAGGTATTTGTCCTAACGTATAACGGCCCATTCCATTATTCATTTAGTTTCGCCTAATTGTTATTTTAGCAGTGGACCAATGGTTGAGGCGAGGAGGTGAGGTGAGGTTTTTTAGTAAGTACTGGAACAAGACAAAAAAAAAACAAGAAAGACGAAACGAAAATAACTGGCTTGCTTTCTATAAGAGAGAGAGAGAGAGAGAGACAGACAGAGAATCACGAGCACGCCGCGCGGCTTACAACTATAGCAAAAAGTGTCGTTACAACTTTTGGTCTTAATTTTTTCCGTCTAGCCCCCTTTCGGAACGCGCGATAAGGAACTTCGTTCCAACAAGTTGAGAGAATCACCTGCCCAACTCCTACCATCAAATCAAAACAACGCTCTCGCTGGCAACAACCAAAGGCTAAACAACATCTGACGATCAATGTACCTAAGCTTTCACTTGTTTAGGTACTATCATTTATGTAGACAGTTATTAAATAACGTTTTGCGCTCACTAGCATCACCTAGCATCGTGCATTTTAGAGTCCGTACAGTCCACTGTACATTTGTTAGAGATGTGTGACAGTGGCGCCGTCGTTCTTATCACTTATGTACGTACATACCAACAGTAGAACCACAGAGTCATAATATACAGGGTAGTTTCTTGAGAAGAGCGGTGATGGCAAAGTTCGAAACCACGCTAGTTAAAGAAAAGTTGTGAAAGGAGTCATGCCCTCGATTAATAAGAAAACAATAACTGCATGTTTAGTTTTTTTATAATCTTTAACTTTTGATGGAAATCGACCCTAATGGTTTATCAAAAAAAGACACCTTGCTTTTTCCTTTAATTTTTAGTAATACATTTCTTTGCAAAGATTGATCCATATCAACAAAATCCTTTGGTCCAATACAGGGTGTCTTTTTTTGAAAAGTCATTTGTGTCGATTTCCGACGAAACTAAAAGGTCTAAAATAACGTAGTTATTGTTTTCTTATAAATCGAGGGCATGACTTCTTTCACGGTTTTTCTCTATCTATCGTGGTTTCGCACTTGGCCATCACCGCCCTTCTCATAAAACCACCCTGTATAGCACGGTATGGTACATAGGTATTTTCTTGCCGCTGCAAAATAACGATAATGGGTCTTCTCTTCGCTAACGAACCGCATTGAATCTAAAAATAACACGAGTTCGCTTTTCATTGGTTATTAATGTTATCATTTCCAATCGCAAACCACAGACGGTCGTTAGCTTATGGGAAGAAAGCATTTATTATTTACTAGTTTATGCCCGCGTCTCCGCACGCGTTGTTTCTATCGAAACGTTTAAAGGTGATTTCTGTCCCATGGGAACTGATTTATGGATTCCAGGATTAGCATTAGGTACCTGTTTGCAAAATTTCACCCCGATCCGTTCAGTAGTTTTGGCGGAAAGAGGTAACGAACACCCATCCATCCATGCATACATGTAAACATCCAAACTTTTGCATCACACCAATATTATAAATGCGAAAGTTTGGATGGATGTTTGTTACCTCTTCACGCCAAAACTACTGAACGGATCAGGCTGATTGTGGTTTTTCTGTACCAGTGTGCCAGTCCATTTACCTTCATGGTGATTTGTCGTTTCGGATGTTCTACTTGTAAGGCGTTTTTAATTGTAGACGTTTTACTAGTAGGTCATTGTACTTGTATGTCGTTCATCCTATATTGGCGTTATGCTAGATTGTCCTTTTGATACGGACCGAAATTATGCATACGATAAGTCTAACCCTGGAATCAAACATAGGCTTTTTATCCCATAAATCAGTTCCCATGGGATAGAAATAACCTCAAAACGATTCCATAGAAACAACGCGTGCGAAGCCGCGGGCAGAAGCTAGTTATAATATTAGTGTGATTACCGATCCTCCCTGGCTCTGCACGCTATTAACCCTTAATTACTCATAATGTGTCTTTCACTCCTTCTTGGAAAACAGAATAAAGAAATTTAAAACCATTCAAAATCCATAAGTAGTATAAAAAAACTTCTAACAATTGCGGATTTAATAGAATAAAATAGCATTTATTTCGACACACATCACAGTATCACATCACATCACACTAATATTATAATTGCGAAAGTTTGGATGTATGGATGGATGGATGGATGTTCACGTTCATGGATGTCACGCCAAAACGACTGAACGGATCGCGCTGAAATGGGACCACCTTCGGGGTATATACCCTTTAATAAAAGAATCGTCGAAATCGGAGTACTCTGTAAAAAGATATGCGTGGTCATACATAAAACAAAAAATTATAGGCGTCGACTTGAGAACCTCCTCCGTTTTTCGCCGGTTGAAAAATCCAACAAATACCTACTTACGTCTCATTTTCCGATTCTTGTACGAGTGCTCGTGTGCGTGAAAGCACTGAAGGGATTTGCTTGTCAACTCACACATAGATTCGTTTTTGGCTTTAATCAAGACTCTTGATTGTCGCTCAACAATTCCCTTGATTCAAGGGAATTGTTGAGCGAAACTATCCCTATGCTGTGGCATAGGGCATGCAGCATGTTTTACCTCTATGAGCACGGTATTAAGGCTTGGCGTAAACGGACCACCGATCATCGCCACCGGTGGCTGTCGCACGATACCGCTACAATTGGGTAGTATTTTTCTCTTTAACGCATTCACTGTCCAGCCTCGGCGGTGCGACCCGCAGGGGCGCGCCGCCGCCACACGAGGGTCGAGAGACTCGTCTGCGTCTTGAGCCATGAAACGTCATGAAAGTGTTAGTGTATCGCATTCACTGCCCAGCATTGGCGGTGCGACCCGCAGGGGCGCGCCGCCACCTCACGATCGTCGAGAGACTTGTCTGCGTCTTGGGTCATGAAAGTGTTAAGAGAAAAAGTCTAAAAATATATTATTGAGATAGCTAAGGCAAAAAGCAGTCGGAAAACGTGTAGTTTTAGTTCATAAAATAGCAAACGAAATTTTAAAATTCAATTTAGGTTTCAGCTTTTTAATCTGTTTCATAACACCATTAAATAGTAATCGCCGTGTCATTACGTCATACGGCTATGTGAACTTAGAAGTGTCAACTATCACCGTACCTTTAATCTATAACATACAAAATATCAGTGCATTTTTTAACACAGCCAACTGACGTCATGACCACGGAGCAATAATAAATAAATATAAATAAATAATGTTGGACAATTCACA
Organism: Eupithecia subfuscata; assembly: GCA_963564075.1. Lineage (NCBI taxonomy): Eukaryota > Metazoa > Arthropoda > Insecta > Lepidoptera > Geometridae > Eupithecia > Eupithecia subfuscata. Next base: position 12,003,515 of record OY751095.1, read on the forward strand.
CTGCATTATCTAGCCCCAAGCTAAGCAGAGCTTGTGTTATGGGTACTAGATAGCTGATATACTTAATACAATACACTACATAGATAGATATTTTTTATTATACATAGAGAATAAGGCGTCACTGCGTCCAGCGTTTTCGTCAAATTGCGCGCGAAAGAAAATACATTTTTATATAAGTTTAAATGCATTTTTGTGCCACTTAACGATTGAAAGTGTGTAAGCAGCCTGTGGTCGTTTGCGCCTAGCCTTAGCTCACGGCAGCGTCGGCTAAGCTCGGCTAGACTCGGCTCGTATCTCTTCCTGACGGTCCCAGAGCGGCCAAGTCTGATAAAAGGCAACCCTTGACCCGGCAACAATCTGTGCAAATGCGTCTTCGCTTAACAAACAGGATATTTTAATTGAAAGCGTGTGCAGCGGGTCGGTATCAACAAATCCTTTTGTGTTTCATCAATTTTGTTGAGGGCTTGTTCCCTTCGTAATATAGGGAGCATCTTGGTCAGAAATCTGATGGCTATCTCTCGTACTCCTGTATTTAATTTCAACAATCACTAATAATGCATACAGCTACGAGTTTTTAGCCTGTAAAAGTGACGAAATCGTGTTATCGGTCTGTACTGTAGATAATACTATTTTTTATGTAACTGTTCTTTATTTATCTTTATCTGTATATTTTTTTATATAATGTTAAAAATTTTATTATTTTCAATTGACTTCTTCAGTTCCACTTCTGTAGCTTGTTTTTTAATAATTCAAATTTTACGTGCTATTTTTGTAATATACGAATTAAGTAAATGATTTAATGGTTCATGTAACATACGTAAGCAGAGTAAAAAAAGTAAAGCCCCAAAATACATAACCAGAGAGTTTGTTATCGATACTAGATGACCACTGCACTGATCTTGTTTTTCGTACAAACTGTATTGGTTGCGATTCCAAACAAATATTTGCGATCATACAACATTTTGTCCCATGGCGGGAATCAAACCTTTTGATTCTCAGGTGGACGTTTTCCCACAGCGCTACAAAGGTCGTCATCCACGGTATATCAGTGACTCGTAGTTTCTAATGTCCAGAGTTGAATAAGGCATAGTTAGTTTTCCTCGGGCGTGAGGCATGCCCTGAGCCGGAAGCCACTTCCGCCCTCGGTCATGACTCATGAGTCATGACTTAACGGCGCGCACCGCGAATAAGAAAACTGTTTTGGATTACCGATGGCTAAAGCGAGAACTACACTATTATGGTGTGGTTCAGGCGTCAAATGTATTTTTTAGCACGTTCACTGTTATGCTACGAACGAGCAACGAGCTATCCTACCTACATCACCGCGGGCGTTGGTAATGTAGGCACCTACTATATTTACCTGTCATTAAATAGCGAAATCTCTAACTCCAGCGTACCTTTAGACACAATTTGTATAATTAACAAACGTTGGAGACCCTCGGCGCGCGAGTTACACTCGCACTTGAAGGGTCTGGTTTTTTCTCTTTAGTAGATCCTCCTCTTCTCGCTACTTGCAATCAAAGGAACCGTAACCGAGTAGGAAGATTTGTTCTAGTAACTACTATGGCCTTGGTTGATATTGGTACTTGTGGTTGCTGCAGATTTCACTTATTCAATTGTCGTCCCTTTGTTCTGCGAAACCGTCTATAAATAAAGAATTGGCTGTTTTGTATGTATGTGGGGTGAGACCTGGTGGGACCTTACTACTCCTGTAGCTTCGGAAAGCAACGCAGAGTTAATCTTGGCTTCCGACATAAGATGTCTCCAGGCATATTGGCAGGAGTTTGGCTGTCACTTCGCTCAACGATAGATAAACGGGCAACTGGTTTACGCCTTGATGGTGATGTACAAGTATCATTCTGTGTCAAAACCATTCAAATAGGTATCATCTATAGGTATCTCTTTGACAGGACTCTTGAATACGTCACAAAATTCAAATTAGGTACAATAGGTAAAACTAGGAAAAAAAGTGATCACTTTAATTTTTGGTTCACTTCAATATTTTAACGTAAAGTAACGGAACGCGAAAAAAAATCTTAATTTATTTATAATTATTTCATGACAAAATTCTGTTTTTTCTGAAAAAACAAGCAATAAACATTTTTGAAATATTTTTCAATGATTAAAAAATGCAAGAGTGCGTGAAATAACACGAATAAGGAGGACATACATATAAGTATTTATTCAAAAAAAGTAAGAAAATATTTTAAATTCGAAAAATCATTAATCACAATTTGACCCCCTCGGGGTCATAAAGTCATAAAATACATACAGTTTTATAGTTCCGTTTCGTAAGTTTTTTTTATACCACAAGCAAGCGGTAAATCAAAGTAGGCAAGAATAGCAACACGTTAAATTCTTCGGCCTTACTCCGCAACTGCGGATCATAAGAAATAGAGTAGGAGTACAGTATCGACAAATTTGTGAAACCAGTGTGGTTAATTGTGTAAAAAAATAAAAGACCACGCCAGCTTTTAAAAATTAACCATACGTTTCAGTTACCTCCTGATACTCCATAAATAAATTAAACTATAAAACGTCTTGATAGAACGATATCGATTGCATTAACTCAGCAATGTGTATCAATTATATAATGTGTTTATACGCGCAATAAGCACGTCCAAGATAGCCAAGGGCGTCGAACCTTGGAACGAGGTCAAATAGTTCCTTTGCAAGATAACGTCCAGGAATTCGAATTGTTTTTTATTTAGACCAAAGACGTTTGGGCTTATTTTTCGTAACATCGTTCTGTTCCGAATGTAACGCTGTGTCAAAACTATGTAGTGATATTAAGTAGGTTGTGCTTCTCATTCCATGATCGCGGTTATGAGCGTTTACTCCCACCTGTTCTGTTGAGTAGTTCTGTTTATTTATTTATGTATTTTTTAAGGAAAACCAGCAGCACATACAAAAAGTTAAAAATTAAGAAAATAGAAACAGAAGGCTATTAATAGGTTTTCACGACTTAGAAAAATAGTAAATACATAAAAAGTGTGGACATAACCTACAAGGTTACAATCAACTTAGTACATACATAGCAGAAAAATACAGTAAATGAGAGATTTATATAAACTAGCAATGATGTTAAATAGTATCTACAAAAGTACAAAAAGTATAAAAAACTGTTGGCAGAACTACTGGGATATTTTGAGGGCTGGTCTTTGAGAAGAAATGCGTAAGGCCCAACATGATTATCTCGGAGATGATCTTCGTCAGGTGTAGATAGAAACAATAATTATAAAGAGATGAATATCATTTTTAATAATAGCTGTGTAGTGCCGGCTTAGAAGCTGTGTGGTGCCAGCTTAGAATTTGCACCACCCCAACTCTTCCCGGGGGTGTCGTAAGAGGCGGCTGAGGGATATCCACCGAGGCGTGCAGCAGCGCCCCTGCAGAACAATTCTACCACCGAACTGCGATCCCCAACCCGCATGCCCAGCCTGCGGATTATGGGCATTACCCCCCATTAGATAAAAGTCAATAAGGCGCTTATCAAAGGGAGACCTGCGTCCAGCAGTGGACCAATACAGGCTGTTGAGGTCGAGGAATATCATTTATGAAAATGGTTTTCTCTTTTTCGTTAATTTATCATACCTAAGATCTAACCAAACAAATCAGAGAACGCTTCCATATCCATTGTGATTAAATCGAATAATAAGTTATTCATAATAACCAACAGATCTGGCGCAGCGCATCAGCATTGCCGTACAGCGGGCCGTCTTGGGGACGTTTCCGACTGGTATTGATATGGATCAGTTGAGCCTGTAAATTGTTTGCAGCAGTCTGCAGTTAGCTCAATTGTTTCACTGAAAATACCAGTTCAACAGGTAGCTGAACTGATCCATATCAATACCAGTCGGAAGCTTCCCCAAGACGCACTGGTTGCATTGCCCCTCGCTGGCTGTAGGTATGGCAATGCGGATATGCTGCGCCGGATAAATACATAGCTCAACAGCCTGTATTGGTCCACGTCTGGACGCAGGCCTCCCCCTGATAAGCGCCTTGTTGGCTTTTATCTCATGGGGGTAATGCCCATAATCCCTACCCACGCTGAGTATGGGAGTTGCGGATCGCAGTTCGGTGGTAGAATTGTTCTGCAGGTGGCGCTGCTGCCTGCCCCCGGTGGATATCCCTTAGCCGCCTCTTACGACACCCGCGGGAAGAGTTGGGGTGGTGCAAATTCGAAGCCGGTACCACACAGCTGATAGTACTGATAAATACATAATCTATTCACAAATAGATAGTTAGACAATGGGTGCGATGTAACAGAGATCATTGTTGGCTGTTGGTGTTTAAATAAGTAGGAAGCTAGGTAGTGTACCTAACCCACCAACTCAATTAATCAACAAATTACCTTGTCTATCACGCTCCTAATACAATAACATGGGTATCATTCATAATATGTCAATCTTGTTACGTAACAATATAATTTGATTGTTTGAAAAGTAATAAACGTCAAGTGCGAGTCGACTCGCTCACTAAGGTTTCCGTAAGACCTTGTGTCTGTGCTTCTTGCCAAATTTTATGATTCTACGTCAGCGGGTTTTGGTCCATAGCGAGAATCAAAAGTATTTTTTTTGAGAATAAACTACAAATTCGTTTTTTCAGATTTTTCCTTTACTTATAAGGCCTTGCTTCTTGCCAAATTTCATAATTCTAGGTCTACGGGAAGTACCCTATAGGTTTTGGCCCATGGCGAGCATTAAAAGTCTAAAAGTAGACAGACGGACAACAAAGTGATCCTATAAGGGTTCTTTTTTTACTTTTGAGGTACGGAACCCTAAAAACAGACGTCGATCCCTTAATTTGACGCTTTTTTAAGTTTTTCGACACAAATACAAATTCCATGTGAATAATATTTATATGGGATCGGGAGAATTCTCCATACAAGAGCCAAAGAATTTTCAAAATCGGTCTAACATTGACAGAGAAATAGCCGAACATACATATGAAAACATACATCCCAACATAGAACCTCCTCTTTTTTTAAGTCGGTTAACAACTAAATACCGAACGAATTAGAGGAAGTACTACCTACCCAACTGAAGAGCTAAGGACCTCAGTATGTGCATCATTTGTCACAATTGTCACACACTGCGAGTAAGATATCGCACTTTTCTGGTATTTCGCAGGTCCCACAGACAACCTGTGGGTGACTTTGTGTAGTATATACATAGTTATAATGTACAATTATTTAGTTTTACCTTACCTACTTATTTGTATTTTCATGTGTAAGTACTTTGATTTTTTGTTAGTTTTTATTTTTTCATTTCAATTTTAACTGTATTTCTTTATTTTAGCCATATTTTACGGATGCAAATGTTGTGCAAGCCTGTTAAGAACACATATTCTATAGTAATCTTTGCACTCTGTTTGTATAAAAATGTTTATATGTGTTTGGTGGCATTGCCTTATTTAAAGAAATAAATAAAAAAATAAATAAATAAGATATTCAAGAATCAACCAAAATATCACACGCATGCGTTAACTATTGTCATGTTATTTTCCTTCTTCAAAAGTGTTAAATTAAGTTTCAACAGTTAAGTACAACCCAAGTACTTACACGACGGTTTGCAGACAACGTTATTTTAACGAGTATCTTCTGATTTCTAGGAAATCAAATAATATCGCAAAAATTTTCGACTTCGACGGGACTTGAACCCGCGTCCTCCCCTCAGTACGGGAATGTGATAACCAACTACACCACGAAGTCAAGTGACGTGGGAGTCGAAAATCTTTGCGATTTTCTACGGACTCAAGCGCCGTTAGCTCCACCTACAGGGTACAGAGTATATTCTGGTTATCTTTGGTTGTCCACTAACACTTGCATGTTGCTCTTCATAAACTACTACTTCAGTAAAGATACACCTTAAGTATAAGATATGGTTGCTGTGCAATACAAACTGCAACATCATCATCATCGCGGCCTATCATGGATCCATTTCTGGATGTAGGCCTCCTCCAAACGCTTCTACTTTAGACGGTCTTGAGCTCTCGACATCCAATCATGGCCTGCGTGTTGTCGGATGTCGTCATCCCATCTTTTTGGTGTTCTTCTGCGGTCTGGTGTGCTGTCGTGGTCTCCACTCCAGTAGTCTTTGCGTCCTTCGCTCCCTATCCATTCGAGCAATATGCGCCGCCCAGTTCAACTTTCGCGCCCCAATCAGTTCCACCATGTCTTTTGTTTTGGCCCGGATCCACTCATTGGGCTTACGGTCTCGCAAGGAAACTCCAAGCATCGCTCTTTTCATTGCCCTCTGCGCTACCCTTATCTTCTCTGCAGATCTTTCTGTAAGGGTCATGTTTCCGCTCCATAAGTAAAGACCGGCAGCACATATTGTTCACAAACTGTATTGTCCATCCACCCAAAGATTTCAAATACGCACACAGCTCAACCAAACCGCATTTTCTCGCACTCAGTTTTACGCAAATTCAATAAGGAGATGGGATATTGTTGAACTTCGTTTCGTTTCATTCACATATTATAATATGATGTTTTCGAAACTGTTTTTAAGTTTTGAGGTATAAATAAATACCAATCCATCGAGAATAAAATTTAGATCACCCTGGTACTATTTTCTATACAATATCTGAATATTTTTTAAAATCTGTCCATAATTGACAGAAAACTAGATGAACATACACGATGTACTTACATAAAAAAATAATATACACACAAGCAGCCGAACATAGACCTCCTTCTTTTTTCAAAGTCGGTAAAAAATCAGGCTCCGGTTAGGAATTGTTTGTTCCTACCAACTGCAGTAAGCAGCATCACCTTACGTGTGACAAGCAAGATGACTCCCATATTTAAGCAACATACCAGATTGTTTAACAATAACAGAATGTATTGTTATGTTACTTACTCACCTACGCAGAGCGCATGTAGGATCATAAAATGGTCTTACTTATAATAGGTAATGGTTACGGAAAGGTATTGCTTTGTGAAAGGGAATGGTTTGGGTGCAAAGTGCGATCGTGGGCCGTAAGGTACCAACGAGTGGGAGGACCTGTCTTAGCAGGGAAGGCTGTCATGATGCCAGTGGTCTTGAGTTTGAACGGTTAGCTGACCACAGTACAACAAAAACTGCACTTTAAAGGTACTGGTGGTTGTTGGTGACTATTTTGCTCCTGAAGCCCAGTTTTAAACTAGTCCAGGAGCCTATGGACTTATTATTCTCTGTAACACTAATGATATGTCAATAAAAACAATTTCTACTTTTACTAAAGATTGTACCTACATTTGCGGAAAAGTAGTCCGGACATCAGGATGGGTCAACATTTGCACAACTGCAAAAACTGGAAATGCTAACAATCTGAATTTGACTGAAATAATTGTTAGCATTTGCATATTTTGTAGTATCACACTCACACACATATTATTATAAATGCTATTGTTTGGATGTTTAGTCGTTTTTTAACTATTCACGCCAAAATTACTGAACGGATACATTGTAGTTCTCGGTCTGAATTAGCATTGATGTTACTTTTTATCTCGGAAAAACGCTCACGAAGTCACGGGCGTAAGCTAATTGTCCAGCATTTTTTACTTGTTTCCCAAAAACTAAGTACTAAGATATTTTAAGGCAGATAGAGTAAGATGAAGAGCACTGCAAAACATAATGAAACTTATCGCTACAACGCTTAAAGTACTTCACTTGACGCAGACATGTCTTATCACGAACCTCTAAAGTAAAAGATGGGGATCTTTTACTAGGAAACTGAACCGTCACGAAAGTCTCAAGTTTCTCACTGGCGTAAAATATGATGTTATTGTACCTCAGAACCTCGGGTCGAGTCAACCAGGCGTCAGCAAAGTCGGAAACATGTGACCCAGTCACATGTTTCCGACTTTTCTGCTTCGACTTTTCCGAAATCGAAGAGTATTGGCAAAATGTCATCGAACTATTATTTTTTTTTAAAATGTGCCCAGGATACCGGAACAAGCCGGCCACTTTAATTACATTTTGTTACTTTAATGAAAGAATCTTAGAGATCCAGGGCAGAATAGTGGCAGTAGTCTCACGGGGCTATGGGGAAAGATTGTGTCAGTTTTCCTAAGGGACTACATGGACATACATAATATACCTATTATAGCGTTAGATGTCCCTTCTTATGATACTACAATACCTACGATGAATGTAGTGGGACAAAGCTTTTGTAACGTTATTTTCTTTCTTCGTTTGTGGTCTGTGGCATCGTATCTCCAAAATGGAAGAACCAATATACATTTAGTTTTTTTTTCGGATTTTTACTTCGTCGGAAGTGTTCTTAGTTATGTTTGATGAAAATCTAAGTCAAAGTCTTTAAATTTTACGAAATTAGCTTGTTATTCGTTGTTTCAAACCACCGTAACCAGCGTCGCACCCAAAATCGGTAAGTTAGAGTAACAGATTTATTTATTAAATGAATAGGTATAATATTGTGTGCTTTCAGCTCGAGGTGTGATGCTAAATAAAAGATTTCAAGACTTTTGTAAATTGGAAATTAGTGGTGCTAATTGGTCGGGGTGTGGTGCTAAATAAAAGATTCCAAGACTTTTGAAAATCGGAAACGAGGTGATTCGGGTTGGAAGGCGATTTTCGCCACCCTGAATTTCATACATTAAAAAGTACGTTCGGAAACACCGCACATTTCTGATGTCGCCTATTTGGTTACGCCGCGACAGATGTTAATGCAAACAAGCAATGCTAAGCGTTACCGCATGCCACGCACGCGCCGCACCTTCGGGACATCCTTCCGGCGCGGGTTCGGTCCCCGACAATCGCTTCAAACGTGCCTAGACTGACTGTAACGTAAACATGATTTGTTAATTTAATGTGGATAATATTTAATCGCTCACCAGAATGACCCCATTTGATTAGTACTTAATATTTTTAAACCCCGTAAAAAGAGGGCAGACAAAGATATTTAACTTTTACGTGTGTATTTTTGTGTCTGTCTGTTGCTCCCAAACGGATGAACGGATTTGGATTTTGTTGGTTTTTGTCTGAAAGTTGTCCTTCTTCTTTTATCTTTGGCTTTTCAGAAGACTATCCTGATCGACTGTTCTTATCAAAGAAAGTCTTTGCAACCTTTCAAATGACAAGATGCTTCATAGTTATTGACGTCAGACGTTTTCCAGAAGTATTAAAAGTGGCTTGTCTTGATTTGTATCCAATTGTATGCAATCTTTTTTTTTCAGGGTTAAAATTGTAAACCATACGGCATCATAGAGTACAGTATGCATGCCCATCCAGGTACAACTCTCTGTTTTACTTGTGGGCATAATTGGGTAGCGTAAGTTTAAAAAAGGACTGAAAGACAGACACAAAGCTAGGGCCTCGGACTACACGAATCGCGAGACCTTTTATACATAGTTTCCATGACTTTCTAGTAGCTACGATGATTCAACCAGAATTCCCCTATTCTTCCAGTTCCTTTTGTCAGTCATCTCGTAGACCCATTCTAGCATCTCTATCGTCAAACGATAGACGTTGGTGATCCGCATAGACAAAAGGGCATTGCAAGATAAATAAGAAGGCTGTACCTACAGGAGCCTTTGGTGCATTTACTGCGAGTGGAAATAAGAGTGTTAAACCATCAATTTCATTCCGATGTACATTATATTTTTTGATTTAATTTTATGTTAGTTTTGTGTATTTTTTTTGTATATAATTATAATTTATTAGCTAGTGTAAGTAATAAGCAATCGCCATTCTAATTAATAATACAATTAATATGACTAAATGACTCTTGTCGAGTGCTTTTCTAGGGTTAGTTATGAAGAAAGATTAGTCAAATCTAGGAGCAAAGACAGAGTCGGAACATGCGCTTCTAGAAAACGCAGTCACCCTGAAAAAGTCCCTCTTTAAGGGATGAAACGTTGGTGTTCTTCCAACACAAATAAGGTTCGTAGTTAGCCCGCTTACATGCGTAATGAATCAGTTAAATCATTGATCAAAATCAATCAATTCAGATGAGTATTTTGCTTGTATATCAATGATATTGATAAATCAAGTAAAAAAGTATTCGCCTCCCTGAAATCACAATTAATATTAATAATCGCCGGCCTAACCACACACAATTGACTCACTGAGTATTCGTTACAAGGACATATAGTACGAAATGGAGTCTTGTTCATAATGTTGTTAGATTAATCAAAGAATTCGTGTTCCTGGTACACACATTTGATCTAGGGCTATCTTCCTAGTTCTACATACTTTTGACGTGACAACGTCTTATAATTCGATAGAGCCGGCTGCACGCACGAAAAAACATGACGTCATGCGGCGTTACCTCAACATGACGTCATGCGGCGTTACCTCGTTCTGAGGCGTTCCATGTAAGGCTTGAAGTGCAAGCGAGAGCGCTCGACATCCGTCTCTCTCCTACTTGAGTGAGCGATGCGTCTGCGTTGTCACGTTCAACTATCGTCAGTAAACCGACTTTACAGACAACCAATTTTTTTTTATTTTCTGTGGCGCGAGCACGGACATCGTTATGGATCGATAGGTACCGATTATGTCTCGGGTATTAAGTCGCATTTGTTTACTTAACACTTTTATGAAATTCTGTCAAAAAATCGCACTTGAGACATGCCTAAATCTAAGTTGTCTTTGACAGATTGAACATAATGATCAAACCTGTAGTTATTCTCTGCCTGTACAGTTATACATACGTCATCTACACCCTATACCGGACCATTGCAGCACGTAGACCTTGACTTTGTAACATGGGGGGTAATGCCCATAATCCCTACGCTGGTCATGCGGGTTGGGGATCGCAGTTTGGTGGTAAAATTGTTCTGCAAAAAGCGCTACTGCCCGCCCGCCGGTGGATATCCCTTAGTCGCATCTTACTACTCCCGCGGAGAGAGTGGTGCAAATTCTAGGCCGACACAACAGGGCCTACACGGCTCGGCGGCCGTAGGTACTTATGCCTTTTTTATTTTGAAATACAATACTATATGAATGTACGTATAAATAATATAGGCACGAGAACAATAATACTGTCCTCATAAAAACATTCCTGACCGTGATTATAATGTAGGTATGTGATTATATCAACAGGCTCTACCGTATCCACCACATTATTTATACAACACGTATAAGTAGGTTTTTACATTTTTTCCTTGGAGAATTTAAACCCTATGTCAGTCTGCCATCCCATCTGATTATGAGAGTCAGGAATTAAGAGTGCACCAGTATTTGCGCTCTATACACTTGTGCACTATAATATGTCCTGCGCAACGGAATCTCCGTCGAAACTGGCCGTCGTGACTGAAATTCGCCTAGGAAGACATCATCAAGTTGTACTCTTCAAATAAATGATAATTCTTGTGATGATTTCCCTTTTCCCGTTGTTGTAACAATTGTCATCAAATTGTAAACAATCGATATACCTAGATGTTAGTTGTTTATGTTTGTAATGTAAACAGTTAGGTACCAACCTGAATTTTGTTATCAAAACAAATCTGATACGGAAATTGAAACCTGAAAAAGCAAGGTACGGTCAGCATCAGAAAAACTCTAAAAGTTCAATTTTATTACATGCGACGTACGCTATCAGAGTACCCATAGATATTCTAAGCATTTAGAAATTACAAGGTCAAGAGTGTGAAGTTTTAATAAGTCTGAACACTTAGATCTATCTGGATACTGACTGTACTGTGCATAGGTTAGTTATGTCCTAGGAGTTCACAATAGGATGATGAGAGCGAAAATATAGTATCTAGTACGCCATGACATGACACAAGCTCTGCTTAGCTAGCTGTCAGATAATGCTGCGTGAATTGTCCAGCATTATTAATTTCCGAGAGAGATTCCTGACCTCGTCTCAACAGCTATATTTGTCCGCTGCTGGGCGCAGGCATTCCACTGATAAGCGCCTTATTGGCTTTTTTCCCATTTGGTTGTGCCCATGATCAATAAATTGGAACATTATTGAAAAATTCATCATTACAGATGTAAGCTAACTACGAACTTTATTTGTGTTGGAAGAACACCAACGTTTTTCATCACGGTGACTGCGGTTCCTCCAACACAAATAAGATCGATAGATAGATTATATCTTTATTGCACCATCAATACACAAAACAATTAAATAAGAACTTAATACCTACTAACTATATAGGATGTGGCACAATCGGTGGCCATATCGCTTACAGAGATCTCTTCCGGGCAATCTTTGAGAGGTTCGATGAGGTTCGTAGATAACCTGCTTACTATTTGCTACTAATCCTTATTGAATTCGGCAAACTACGACAGTTTTTATAGTGTTTTTGTTTATTGAAAATCTTGTGAGGTGCTTTTTTCTATGGATATAACTATTAAGTCTAAGGTCGGATATACTGTCAATACATTAGGTAGGTACAGTGTCTCTATCTTTCAATGTAATAAATTTCATGTTGTGGGTGGTAATAGTGTCCTACGCATTTCTCAAAATACGTGTTTCGAGCTATACATGTAAAATCTGATATGCGTTAAGCATTAAATATAACTTTTTATTCCTTAACTTACATGTTACATATTACGTTACATGTTTGCTGACAAATGTTTTTTGACATGTTATGTCAAAAAAGCACTTGAAATAAATGAAATATAATACAATACAATACAGTCTGCAGTTAGCTCAATTGTTTCAATTGTAAATACTGGTTTTAATATTATTTCTATTATTTAATTGTAATTTTCTTTGTCAATACAGATTACTCGTATACTTTCGAAAAACACCATTTATTACTGGTCTATTCCTGCAATTCATCTGGTTGGTACTAAACCTCAATGTCACCGTAGACATAAACGTAACTAGCAAACCACCCCGGCTTCTCACGGGTAGCCGAGCAGTTAGGTATGTCGTTGAAAGAGGGGTAATTATGTAGGTAATACATTGTTAACCTCCGACGCAAAAAGAGAGGGCTGTTATAAGTTTAACGTTTCTATCTATCTGTGTATCTGTCTGTGGTATCGTAGCTCCCAAGCGGCTTAGGCTCTTTTATAAATTTGTGGGTTGAAACGACAATCTTAAAAACAGCCGGTGAGAAACGACACAATTATTATTACTTTTGGCTTGTGGTGCGAACAATTTGGTGCGAAACACCGCTACACCGATGAACCGATTGTCGTTAAAAAAATGTTGTGTCATAGATAATTTTATCCCGAGTGTTCTTAGCCATGTTTCGTGAAAATCTGGTCAGCCAATAAACGTCGACAGGTTTTAAAATTTTTGATTTTGTCTTCTCATATTTTTATAATGCGATTGGTTTACGCGCCGCACGCCAGCAAAGTTTGCATTATTTATTCCGACATCTTTAACAATATTCTTCGATTCAGCCAAGTTATTCCTTGATGAATCCTCCATGAATCTCTCTATACTCATATACTATCTCTCTTGTACAGTATCTTGTTCTATCCTCCCAGCCTATCTTATCTTTGACGACCTCTGTGGCGCAGCGGGCGAAGGTCTGCCTGCGACGCAGGCGATTGCGGGTTCGATTCCCGCCTCGGGACAAATGTTTGTACGATCTGCAGACATTTGTCCAGGGCGTTCTGGATGTTTTCTATGTTTAGTAAAAATATCTGTCTATGTATTGTATTGTATTAAGTATATCAGTTATCTAGTACCCATAACACAAGCTCTGCTTAGCTTGGGGCTAGATAATGCTGTGTGAATTGTTGAGCATTATCTTATACATATATAAAATATTCGTGTCACAATGTTAGTTACCTTACTCCTCCGAAACGGCTTACTTAACTGATTTTTACACAATTTTATATGCATATTCAGTAGGTCTGAGAATATGATAGCCATATTAGTAATTTAATCCGTTTTCATATTAGTACAGAAAATGAATTCCTATTTCCCTTGGTAACGGCATCACGCGTGAACGGCTGAATCGATTTTGCTAATTATTTTTTTGTTGTGTTTGTTATAGTTAGGAGAAGGTTCGTCGAAGGAAAAGGTCGAAGGAAAGTTGGAAACATACATTTTAACGCGGGCGAAGCCGCGGGGCGCAGCTAGTTTATTATATACTAGCTGCGCCCCGCGGCTTCGCACGCGTTGTTTCTATGGAAACGTTTAAAGGTGATTTCTATCCCACGGGAACTGATATAAGGGATAAAAAGTAGCCTATGTTTGATTCCAGGATTACAATTACCTGTATGCAAAATTTCAGCCCGATCCGTTCAGTAATTTTTACGTGAAAGAGTAACAAACATCCATCCATCCATCCAAACTTTCACATATCCTGCTGACTCTACTACTTTTTGAAAAATCTTTCATTGTACAAGCTATCCGTCTTAGACATGTGCAAGAACCCTGCCTATATTCAAAAAACTGCTTCATCAACATTATTTATCCGTGGAAATTTAAATAGCTTTATTTTTAAATGTATGTAAGTTTGTCATATGTAGGTAGGTAGTACATGGCATGTCAGGTATTATAGTATGTAGTGTAGGTATAATTATATTGTTTTCATTTCCGTTTTTCAAACGCCACCGTCTATATTGTTCTCTTATGTCCAGTCCATCCCAAGGTTGCCGGGAAGAGATCGCTCAAAGCGATAAGGCCGCCCTTTGTGCTTCCTTAATTCTCAGCATTTTCTTAGGTATTGTACTTTACGTTTGTGTATTACAATAAAGAGTTATCTATCAATCTTTGGAAAACCGGTAGGCAGGGAATGTCTACACACCAAAACACGGTTCTCTCCAAGAAAATGTTTATTAGACACAGTTACACGAACATACAGGGATAGACACAGTGAGATTGTCTGATAAGTACGAGTGTCTCTCTGAACACTTTTGAAACACCAGATACAGCACGTTAACAATGTGTACACAACCGAGAATGTAGGAGACCGGTAGAAAATCTTTAAATTCCAATCAATGCCTCTTTTCTAGTCCCGAGCACGTGTCGGCTTGACGTGAAAAACTGCTGTCAGCTTTACTGTCAGATCCGCCGTCAGTGACGGTGCGTTCCGTTTCTACTTTTTGTAATTGAACGCCACATCACCCCCCTACGCAGTACGGAGAGCCATAAAATACAAAACATAAATAAAATTATTAAAGATCAAAAGGTTTCGCGAAATGGACTTTGCGACCCGACCGTGTGGTATACTCCGGTTCGTCTGTTTCCGTTCGTTTTATTGTAGGATTCTTGTTCGGCGGTGACTTACTCCGAGGGGCGGACGACGACGGGGCTATTTCCAAGGGTTTGGAAGAAGTTGGGGTTGCTGATAAAATTTCTGATGGAAGAACATTTTCCATGTAGGCTGGTTTGATGCGGTCTAAGCTAACGACTACGTTTCTTCCTCTAATACTGAGTGTTATCGTCTTGTCCGTTCGCTTGATGATCTCGTAAGGGCCTGTGTAAGGAGGTTGCAACGGTCTACGAACTGTATCGTCGCGGAGAAAAACATGTGTAGAAGCGGGCAGTTCTTTCGAGATGAATATTTTGGGTTGTGCGTGGTGAGAACCGGGTGTTGGACGTAATTTCGACATTTTTCTGCGCAATTGCTCAACAAAGTCTGCAATGTCTTCGGGACGTTCGGCTGAAGCAGGGGCAACGATTAGTTCGCCTGGCAGCCGCAGGGGTTCTCCATATAGTAGTTCAGCTGAAGACGACTTTAAATCTTCTTTGAGAGCGGTTCTCATGCCCAGAAGTACGATAGGCAATGCCTTGGACCATGTGTTTGCGTGGCACATTAGGGCAGCCTTCAGTTGGCGGTGAAGTCTTTCCACCATGCCGTTGGCGCAAGGGTGGTAGCTTGTTGTTCTTATTCTTGTGGTAGCACATTGCTGTAGCAGTCTTTGAAAAAGATGAGATTCGAACTGTCGGCCCTGATCCGTTGTTATAGCGCTTGGAACTCCAAAACGCGATTCTCTCCAAGAAAATGTTTATTAGACACAGTTACACGAACATACAGGGATAGACACAGTGAGATTGTCTGATAAGTACGAGTGTCTCTCTGAACACTTTTGAAACACCAGATACAGCACGTTAACAATGTGTACACAACCGAGAATGTAGGAGACCGGTAGAAAATCTTTAAATTCCAATCAATGCCTCTTTTCTAGTCCCGAGCACGTGTCGGCTTGACGTGAAAAACTGCTGTCAGCTTTACTGTCAGATCCGCCGTCAGTGACGGTGCGTTCCGTTTCTACTTTTTGTAATTGAACGCCACAAATCTATCCTTTGTTGAAACCCGTACGAAAGTCCGTTATCTTGTCCAGTCAGCAACGCAACGGGGGATTTTATTTTGTAAATATAATGTAGTGATAATTAATACTGCTAATATTATTAACAGCCTGTGTTCCACTGTAGAGCAACCCCCCCCCCTCCCTCCCCCTTCCACGCCTCGCTGAAACTTTGCATGCGTGAAATCCGTGCCTGAAACAGCAGATAGGGAAGGTAAAATATCCCGGAAAATACGTGCGTAACCGCGGGCAAAAGCTCGTATCTACATAATAACCAACATACAAACAAAACCAATATGAACACAAAGGCGAAAAATAGTAGTTAGTCACAGAACAATAGGAATAGGATAGCTGCCTCTTTTTTAAAGTAAGTCTTCGTTATTAATAAATAAATAATAAATAAATAAAAAATTATATATATTTCCAAAAATGGTTAATGGTTTACAAAGTTCTTATATCTAATTAGGTAACTTCTATATTGTTTAAGAATTACCAGTATGTACATGATACTCTAACCGAAAACCTAGTGCTGACAATGCATCGTCTTCTCGCTCATGCTAAGTTAAACTTGTAATAAGCACGGGGGCTAACTCTACCTCGGCAGATCCAGAGAGTGCAGGTTTAGTATGTAATGACTAGCTTCTGCCCGCGGCTTAACACGCGTTGTTTCTATAAACGTTTAAAGGTGATTTTTATCCCAATGGAACTGATTTATGGGGTAAAAAGTATCGTGTTTGATTCCAGGATTAGAATTGGGTACCTGTTTGCAAAATTTGAGACCGATCCGTTCAGTAGTTTTGGTGTGAAGAGGTAACAAACATCCATCCATCCATCTATCCATCCATCCAAACTTTCGCATTTATAATATTAGTGTGATTGTCCAATCAGAGGGATAAAAATAGAACCATATTTTTTTAGGACTGAAAACCGCAAAAAACTTGTTTAAATGAATAGTTTTCGTAAAAAGGCGAAAACGCTGAAACACATTTTTATCTGTGCTGTGACGTCATACGGGTAGACAACGAATGATTGACATTTAACAAACGTTCATCAATTTAAAAATATAGACAGACTACATAGCGAATTTTAATCGTATAAAATCCGACATGACATTTTGCTTAGAGTCTTATGACGTCACAACATGGCCAACAGCGTTTTCAGAGTACAAAATTAAAAAATTAATTTTTAAATTGAAAATATTTATGTAGTCAACTTACACTTTTAATGTCGAAAACTACAGAAAATGTTTATTAATTTCGCCAAATTTGATACGAGTCAAGTAGCCTTTTATAACCAGAATAAAGGAAAATGGTTGAAACCGCGCCTCACAAATTTAGACCTGTTCTGACAAACAAAACATCCTAAAGTTTTTTATATGGATTGCTTGTACAGACAGCGTCAGAATTAAGTAACCCACAACACAATGCAGGTTAGAATCCGATGTTTTTTTTATGTAGGTATTTGTTCTTTTTTTATGTTACATATTAATTTTCGAATTTCCAACTCGTACGATTAATAGTTTTGGATTTAAACCTGCATGTGTTATGCAAGAGGGTTACTTAATTCTGACGCTGTCTGTCCATATACGCTATGCATTGATCTGATCTGGTAAGACCTACAAGTACAGTACCATAGAGCCAACTTGATCTGGTAGGACCTACGAGTACAGTACCATAGAGGCAACTTGATCTGGTAGGACCTACGAGTACAGTACCATAGAGGCAACTTGATCTGGTAGGACCTAAAGTACAGTATAGAATAGAATAGAATAGAATTATTTATTCAGGTAAAATACAACATTACATTTCGGTTAGAAGTGCCTTAAAGCCTATGTTAGTACCATACCATAGTACCATAGAGCCAACTTGATCTGGTAGGACCTACAAGTTCAGTACCATAGGGCTAACTTGATCTGGTAGGACCTACAGTACAGTACCATAGGGCTAACTTGATCTGGTAGTCCTGTTTCGGTATATATTTACACTCAATCGAAGAGTATGACCAATTTTCATTTTCTCCAAAACGTGTTGTTTTCGGTATTTCGCAAGAAAGTTATTTGTTCATGATGAACACAGGTAGTTTATTTACTCGTAATTCACAAGGCAGATAAGGTGGCTAACCTACTGAGCTCCCACCGAGCGCGGGCGGCAGCATAAGGTTCTGTGTAGGGGTCTGGTATTTCCGTTTTAATGCAATCGGCTTGTTGCACTAGAAGTTACGTAAATCAGACGTGATTTTGTCGAGTATAAAAGAGAAGGTTACGAACGAATACTCTGCTAGTTACGAAAACACTAAGTACTAACTTTATAAGTACTATAGAGCTCGTAGGTCTCTATACTTTTTTTTAGGGTTCCTTACCACAAAACGAAAAAGGAACCCATAAAGGATCACTTTGTTGTCCTTCTGTGTGTCTGTCTGTCTGTTTGTCAACCCCCTTTTCTTAGGAACGCGTGGAGGTATCGAGTTGAAATTAACGTCAAATACACAAGTCCGTAACTTCTTAGAGCCGCGATATAAATTAAACTTAAATGTCAACGCACTCAAAAGTTACAGCCGTTTATGTCCGAATATTTTGAAATTTCCAAGGGAACCACATGCATACAAAACCTATTGGGTACTTCCCGTAGACCTAGAATCATGAAACTTAGTGAGCAGCAAGATCTTATAGCACAAGTATAGGGAAAAATGCAAAAACCATAAATTTGTAAAATACTCTTAAAAAAAAATATTTTTAATGCTCACCGTGAACCAGAACCTATAGGGTACTTCCCGTAGACCTAGAATTATAAAATTCGGCAAGAAGCGTGGCCTTATAAATAACAAAACTTAAGGAAAAAATCCGAGAACAGTAAATTTGTAGTTTATTCACAAAAAAAAACTTTTGATTCTCGCCATGGACCAATAGGTAGGATACTTCCCGTTGACGTAGAGCGCTCTTTGACAAAGTGACCTTTTTGCGCTTATTGTTTGGATGAATGAATAGAAAATTACTGTAGCGGACCAGACCACTCTAAATAGGTTACCTACGTCGCTTTTGGATACGAATGGGGCTGCAGCCCCCAGAAAACAATCGCGCTTAAACAGCGAATTTAAATTCAAACATTCATAATACGATTTTATAAAATTGGCCTGTCAATGAAATCAACTTTGCTTAGGCTATCTAGGTACGTACGTATTTAAAATCGAATCAGCTGCAACCTAAACCCCCCCCCCCCCCCCCCTGCCCGTACCTCGCTACCCCCTTGAATAATATAAATAGTTTTTCAATTGTTTTCATTGAACGCTTTGAGTTTTTATCTTAGACCACACCACTTCTAGCTTTCAAACAATACAACTCAAGCATTTTATAGTACTTCAATAGTGCTTTTATCTAACTTCAACTTTTAATTTAAATTCATTACTAATATTTTATTCTTAGATTATTTATAATAGGTAGATATTACTATATATAGTATTATATATATTGCTAGGTATTACTTTAAATGGCAATAGCCTATATTCACAAAGAAAATTATACTAGTATTTAAAACAATTTTAAAATAATAGAGCCAACTGCAGACTGTTGCAAACAGTCTACAGGTAGCTCAACTGATCCATATCAACACCACTAAAATAAATGTTTGATGATTTCTAAGAAATCAAATAATATCGCAAAAATTTTCGACTTCGACGAGACTTGAACCCGCGTCCTCCCCTCAGTACGGGAATGTGATAACCAACTACACCACGAAATCAAGTGTCGTCGGAGTCGAAAATCTTTGCGACTTTCTACGGACTCAAGCGGCGTTAGCTCCACCTACAGGGGAAACATTGAAATTAAATTTTTGCGATATTATTTGATTTCTTAGAAATTAGAAATTATCCTACTAACCGAAGGTTAGGTTATTTTCTATACGATTTTTTTTAAATAAAGCGTTTTCATATTTCACAGTTGTTTTTTCTCCGTATTTTATTGATTTAATGTATCTAGAATAACCGGTGAATCACCGGAGAATCTCCGTTTATTCAATAAAAACTCCGCATAATCTACGGAGGCTAAATGTGCCTCCGGTACACACCACTACTAAACAGGAGTTTTATTAACCGGCTTCAAATAAGGATCTCATTTCCTCCTTATTTGAAGCCGGTTAATAACACTTAGGAGTGAGCGTTGAATCAACGAACTGTTATAAAAAACAGCTTTTCTACATTTAACGAATCAACCGTTTTCTCTTTTCCGCGAAACAGGTTGATTCAATCAACTTATTATTTCATTCAATGAACGACATACTATGACGTTGACACATTCTCGTTCGTTGACGGACAAAACGAATCAACCGTCTTCTCTTTTCCGCGAAACAAGTTGATTCAATCAACTTATTATTTCATTCAACGACATACTATGACGTTGACATACTATCTCGTTCGTTGACGGACAAGTTACATGGAAGATTGAACTTTAAAAACACCTTACGAACAAACACCATCCGAAAATGAACGAACGAGCTTCGAACCGCTAGGTAAAAGTAAAACACGTTGTACACGAGCGAGCGAGACGCCGCAGTAGTCGACAGCTTAAGATTGTTGGAGAGTGAAAGAGATGAATGTATGTTTGTTCATTCCGGGGGCAAAGCGCTCCGTGCGCCGCGCGCCGGCCTTCTGACTGACCAAGAAAAACAGGGAAATTATTTTCATTCGTTTAATTAGTTTGTTTATGTGACACCTTGAGGTCAACGCTTTTTTTGTGCGATAGTTTAATAATTATTTTATTATGTATAGGTAGTGAAAGTTAGTGATAATTTAGGATATTTATGGCAAATAAGGACAGTGTTTTATTGTAAATAAATAATACTAAGTAGTTCAAATGTAAAAAAGAAAAAAACAATTTGCAAAATGCCGGAATGCCAAGGCACTACAGTTTACGTTTCGACAAACCAGTTAAAAACGTCAACAGGTTTTGCCACAAGTTGACCGTTTTAGACGTTAACGCGTCAACACTACTCGTGCAATACAGTTAACGTTTCGACAAACCTGTTAAAAACGTCAACCGGTTTTTTAACCGGTTGACCGTTTATAGAAAACGGTTTCGTTTCGTTAACGCAAAAACAGTCAACGACCCACAACTAATAACACTCCTATTTATTATATCATCACATCGTACAATGGGGCGAAAAACCCCACTTTCAAAAATTGGTCGTCTTATAAACATTCACATAACAACTTACTTGAAAATAGTTGAAGATTAATACAGCAAAGCCACTAGGGAAGGTCGTTCCGAGCCGTGCGTTCTCGTCAGCGCGATCTAGAGCCCGTTCACTTTTACTAGCGACATCTAGTTATGCGCGAGCAGAATGGTTTGTGTGAAGTCACTGCGGCGGCTTGACGTCGCTGTTGAGTGGTGTTTGGTTTGCCAAAGCTTGTATTGATGAAAAGAGATTTTCTGGAATGGATTTCACTTGATTCCAACTAGCTTTAAATCATCAAATTTTTAGAATATAATAATGGAAACTACATACTTAGCTGATTTTAGTTCAAACAAGATTGTAAATACCAAATCAATTTTTTGTGTATTTTCGATCCTAATAATCTATTTCCCGCTATAATTCATAACTATTTTACTATTCTAAGTACATATATTGTTTCAATTTTAAATAAAGTTCGAATTTGTTTCTATTCTTTGGTCGCAATGTTTTTGTTAATTTCCTATAATCTATACTAATATTATAAAGATTTGATTGTTTGTTTGTTTGTATTGAATAGGCTCCGAAACTACTGGATCTATTTGAAAAATTCTTTCACCGTTAGGAAGCTTAGTTTACAGGGAGTGACATAGGCTATATTTTATCCCGGCATTCCCACGGGAACGGGAACTACGCTGGTAAAACCACGAGGCGATCGTCTAGTGAGTAAATAAATTGCTAAAATAGTAAGTCATAGAGAAATTAATCGACGACACCCTGCAAAAACAAGATCCGTCAAGTACGAGTGTAACTCGCGCGCCGAGGGTTTCGAACGTTAGTCAAATAAACAAAAAATATGTACTAAATGTACCGGTTAGCCACTTCGCAATTCAATGAATACCTAAAAATAACTTCATTTCGGATGTATCTCTCTGCATACTTCGATGATAGGGGTAATAGTAAATTTTTCAACTTTTTTTTTCAATATTTCGAAAAGTATGAAACATACAGAAATTTTAAAAACTCATCCCACTCGCGGAAAAGTCGCGGAAAATGCGACGGCAAATGTGTCTGATCCACCCTTACAAGTATACTCTTGTAGGGGACAGACCAGAGTTTTTTATCCCAAACTTTGATTTAACTTTCCCTGTGAATACCTACATGTAAAATATGCGTATGTGTGGGACAAATCTTACAACCGCATTTTAGATCAGGTATCCTCAACCGATAAAGCTAAAATTTGGCATACTTACATATGTGAAATTTGGGATACTGTTAAATAAATAATGCTGGATAATTCACACGGAATTATCTAGCCCCAACCTAAGCAGAGCTTGTGTTATGGGTACTAAATAACTGATATACATAATACAATGCACTCATGTGCAAACACTGCATGGATAGATATTTTTGATTTTACATAGAAAAACATCCAGATCACCCTGAACAAATATCTGCAGATCGTACAAACATTTGTATCTAGGCGAGAATCGGACCCGCAACCTATTGCGTCGCAGGCGGACCTTCGCCCGCAGCGCCACAGAGGTCGTCGATGTTGTCGTCGGTGATGTAAGTTCGGTGACAATGCAATGTTATGGGACCATCGATCTGGTTTGACGAGATGGTGACAGAAGGTGGCCATAGAAACTCCTAAACGAAACGACGTAACCCCGTCGAGTTTGGGTTCGTCATTTGTATTTCCAAGCACTTTGGAATTTATGAAAAATAGATAGTTTAAAAAAAAGTATTTACTTATTATATTAATATTATTTAACTTTTGCGATTGGATAATCAGAAATGCTGCTTGCAACGCAATGCAAACAGAGCATAAAAACAAGACAAAATTAAAGTTTTAAAAAACACGCCGACGGTTATTGGCCGAACAGATTTTCATGAAACACGGCTAAGAACACTCGGGATAAAATTTTCTATGACACAAAAAAAACTAAACGAAAATCGGTTCATCCGTTTGGGAGCTACGATACCATAGACAGATACACAGACAGACACGTCAAACTTATAACACCCTTCTTTTTGCGTCGGGGGTTAACAAAAGGTACGCGATAACCCTTGCCATCTAAACACGGATCCCAATGATCTAATCAATATCAATATAAGTAAACTAGTATGTCGGTAACACTATGACTGTACTAATAGCCAAAGGAACTTATAGTCTAACACCTCTTGACTGGCCTACTGAGGAAAATATACATAAATTATGAATGCTGGATAATCCACACAGCATCATCTAGCCCCAAACTAAGCAGAGCTTGTGTTATGCGTAAGTAAGTACCTACTAGATAACTAATATGTACTTAATACATTTCATAACATAGATAGATATTTTGACTATACATGAAAACACCCGGCACAAATATCAGCAGGTCGTGTAAACTACAAACGATTCTCCTGAAGCGGGAATCGAACCCGCTACCCGAACTGTACGCAGGCGTATAAAGTCCTACAATCAGTGCCTACAATGCGATATATGTAGTTTTGTGGGAATATATATTTCTCAGAGTACCTACATAACATTGTTTGAAAACGGGATACTTACATAATTTAAATTACGAATTATACGCTAGCCAAACTCGATGAAGAATGTTTATAAGCAAACCACGATACAAATAACTAAAACTCACTTTTTGCTTGGCGTCGGGTTAAGCAATATTTATCGAAGGATGGATCTCAAATCGACAAGTTATGTAAATTGCGTATAAAAAGACGCGGCAACAGACTGATTTTTAGGTTAAGTATGGTTTGTTCACACATTCTACATCGAATTTGACTAGTGTATAGGTATAATTATGGTAGGTAGGTAGAATATTTGTTTAGTTGAACGGATGCGTTATCTGTCCGCACTCGTATCTCAACACCATTTTAGCCAACGGATATTCTGCCCCCTGACCTTGGGACAATGCAAAACCCACGATAAAAATATCAGCATGGCAACATTGAGTTTCATTACCACAGACTTGTACTGTCTTTACTTACTCTACTCATAGAGTAAGGACAGTACAAGTCTGTGGCAATTAAAACCTCTTTTGTAATAAGCACAGAGCTCACTCTGTGTTTATTACAAAAGAGGTTTTACTTGCAACGCAATTTTTTTCGTGACTGCTGCATAGTCATAGAAATTATAGCAGGTATTTATATTATTTATTTCACAATCAATACACACGATAAATATTTTGTCTGTCTTTCGTTTGATTTCGTTGTTTGAGTTGGTTTTTAATGTTGTTTCTGTGTTATTTTGAGATTCTATTTCCTACTTTCAACCTTTTTGTGTTTATTTTATTACGTCAATTTTGTGTGAGTACCTATATCATACTAAGTTCGGATAATACGTATAGGTAGGTACCTACTTCTTAAGTTTTCCCGTGGACATATTGTAACGCTTTAGCATAGGTAGCTGTATTGTTGCATTATAAAAATAAACTACACCTAAACAATCAACGAAATTATGCAAACATTGAGTAAAATGCCTTGGTCATTTCCTACCTGCCAATCACACATGGTCGTAACAAAAAGTGAATTAGTGAGTAACAATAACAAAAAGGCGTGCTATAAACGTTAAATACTAAGAATAAAATCGTAAAGAAACAATACGCAAGTGCAGTAAAAATAGCTAAGTGACTTATTAACTATCAACATCAATATTAAGAATTTACATAATATGTATAATTATAAAATTTAATATATTCTAGCGTTGGGAAGCTACCTACTCATCCAATTTTGATGAACGAGGTGTCAAGTCCATTAATTCTGTTATTATGTGTCGTCGTTGTACGTTGGTATTTTATTTTCATACGTTTGTCACGCCTAAAATATTTAAAATTTCTTAGTTTTATCCAATAGTAACTAATAATAAGTACTTATTTTCTAGATGTTTTTTTTTCTCTATAAAACTAAGTCCTGAGTCATTTTACTATATTTCTAATTATTCTGATTTTTCATTAGAAAACTAAAAACCACTAATTTCAAATTACTGCTCTAATAATCTAATCTCCACTGCAATGCATAGCTGCAGTACATTACACCATCGTATATCTTTCTTCGCATCGTTTCGTTCCTGCATCAAAAACTGGCCAGCCCGCTTTGAATGCTTACTATGCTTAGACCACTTCCATTCAAGGTACCCGTCTTCTCGTCTTACCATGACTAAGTAAGCAGGCTGCTTTAATTTTGTTTTCCCTATGCATGTAGATGCATTGACAGGTAACCCCTTGACAGATTCCAAGTCTCGTAAATTTACATGGTGCCAGTTGAGCTACCTCTAGATTATTTGCACCAGTCTGCAGTTAGCTCAACTGTTACGATTTTAAATACTACGTATGTGTTCAATTTGTTCTATAAGTAGGTAGTTATTTTCTTTGTTAACAAAATCATAGTGTCAATTCTAAACTGTACTAATTTGATAGCTCATGGATCGGAGTGGAAAAATAGTGGAAACTGATCCATTAATGGATTAGCAAAGTGGATCAGAGTGGAATAGGGCTTTTGACATCCGTAAAAATTATGCAAACCTTTTTAATGCAACAAAAAAAAGGCACGGCAACATTCTTAGTGATGTCATAATAATTTAGTCAGTTTTTGCAACAACATGTTTGACAGGATTAAATATGTAGGTACCTAAGGTAAATAAGTTTTTTTACATAGAATAAAACAAATTAAGATAGCATATTTTATTTTACCAAAGATTTTGCCCTATTCCACTCTGATCCATTGATGGATTAGATTCGACATTTTGTTCCACTCTATTTTACTCTAATCCATAGCTCGGGTGAATAAGATTATACTGCTTGATTTTATTCCACTCTGATCCATGGCTGGATGGATTAAAATACCTCTGTATGACTAGGAATAGGTTTCAAATTAAACAGGGATCGCAACTCTTCGTGTCTATATTTGAATGGTGTCTACTCTTCTTTAGCTTTCAGCTAATTATGATTGTTAGTGTTACACTCTTATCAATGATGTCCATATGTATCTACCTATAATAGCGATGACTGCATATTTCTTATCTATACTAGGTATTGTTTGATCTAGTTCTAGTATGTTATATCTATATAATGTACTATCTAGCTGTTCTACTAATACCAGGAACGTGTGTCAGTGCCTGTCTCTGTTATAGAAGCGGTTTTTAACTTGATTTCAAAAAAGAGTAGCTTATTATGCATGCCCGAATTTTTTAATATTTATGTTCACTGATTTTTCCGTAAATGTGGACCGTTTTTGAGGATTCTTTTGGGAAGGAAATTATCCCAGGGTGACCTAAGTGATGCCTATTTTCCCGTTATAATTGAAAATAAGAAATATAGGCGAACTACATATATTCGTTCGGGGTGTCTTGGGTGTGTTATATGTATAATAAAATATCTATCAATGTAATTATAAGTTGCTTTTTAGTTTTTTCATAATAATCACTGTATTTCCTGTGTTTTTTTTTAACAAAGATTATGATTGTTTCAGGAATATTTGGAATGGGTGTACTTGTGGGTCTACTCTAAACACAGAGCAGGGTAAGTCAATAAACTCCTTTTTTTCTGAGAGGCAAAGATATCTATCTCAAAGTCGTTAGAGATAAACTTACACAGTTTATCGCTACAGTGTTCAAATACTTTGCATTTCATATTCATCTTAATAAGGCTATGATGTCAACAAATACAATAAATGTATCTACTTACTGGAACATAACAGCAAACGTATGACTCATTCGCCTTGAGAACGTCATACCATATTGTCTTCTACTCATTTCAATGAAATCATCACATAACATACTGGTTCATAACATCATAAATTCTCTAGATACTAGTGAAGGAGCCTTTGGTGCATAAATGAATGAATTAATAAAATCAATCTATTTTTAGTAACTTACAGCCGGTTGTGCTACAAATAAAGTAAAACAATCATTAGGAATGAGATCACACACTTCATTTGAGAAAAACAACAAAATGCAAAATAACATAATGGAACTGGAGTTTTGAAAATTCTACCCAGATTACGAATATTACCTTACATTGGTCGAAAATCACATTTCGTTGCAATCGTATTTTTACTTAACTCAGTTTTGATAGTGATGATGAAAATGAACATTTAGAAACATTATGAACAACTGGTTTCTTCATTGGCTTCGCACACGTTGCTTATAATGAAAGTTGGTCAAAAAAACATCAGATATTATACATATTAAAAACAAAATAACAAAAGCAAACAGTGTTTTTTTGTTAATTAAAGTTCCATATATGCTTAACTTTAATATTCCTGTTTACCTTTAAAAATACTACTATATAAGTCCACTAACACTTTCTTTCCTCTGTAACTTGTGGATAACGGGGCTGGTCATACTTTCAGTACCTACCTATTTAGTTTAATTAAGATAATCTGTTATTATTTAAGTATGATTGTTTGTTATCCCTAAGAATTAAAAATAAAAAACTAAAATAAATAAAACGTTCAAAGTTTATTTCCATCTTTTGGGAACTGATTTATCGGATAAAAAGTGAACAGGCAACATCCAAACAGCCAATACTTTCGCATTTATAAAATAAGTGTTATGTTATGCGATAATATACTTATTAAGTATTTCAATTATTTGTTTCGCTAGTGAACGCGTATCTTGCGTATAAATTCCTACCAGTGCCACTAATACAGTAAGCGCAATCACTGCGTGGGCAAGTCAAGTCAGTAATGTTTGTTGAGAAATGTTTGCATTGCATACAAACGATCTCGCGAGCGAGAGATTCTTTTCGATAATAATATGTCATGTGTGTTCTTAACTGCGCATCGGCGCAGGCGTCGTTTGCATCGAGCTTCGTTTGCCGACTAACGGTACTTGCGTCGCCCTTTTTAGGCGAGAATATGTTGTAGGCCCTACATAGTAGGGTCTAGATACGCTTCTTCTATTGTTTCCTCTAAGGGCTGGTAGGGTCAGCACGATACAACTCAAAAAAACTTACCATAGCTTTATGTGTGATGTGATAGGTAGTACATAATTTATAAACCGACTTTCGTACTATTTTTTCTTATTATAAACTCTTCTGATGCGGTCAGAGTTACTCTACCATATATCTTCTGAGATACCATTAAAGATTCATAGCCATTTTTTGCTGTCAGAAAACAGCTGTGTATTTAGGCGCAGTGCGGCGTGGCCGATATAGCCAACATAGGAAGATGCCCGCCCGTACAACCGCAGCTTAATGAGCAAATGGACCACGTGTATACACACACAAGCCATGCTGCACATTTCGGCATCATTGTTCTACCATAAGGATTCATTTCGAACATTTGGGAACGTTATGCAAACAGGGGGGCGAAACGGAGAAACTGTTTCAGTGAGCTCTGCCATCCGGTCTAAATATAACCGGGCGGAGACAGCTGTAAGGCGCGGAGTGCGGGGGCGGCGCGGGCAACGACCCCGCCAACCCAGACCTTGTGTGCATTGCCGGAAGGAACGTTCTATTACCAATTTGCACCATTTTACTCAAAAGCATCACCATCTTTTGTGAAAATCTATCCGGCTTAGTCAGATAGTCATTTCATTGGTAAAATCATTTACAAAATCAAATCTAATTAAAATTAGATCTTACTAACAAATTAAATAAAAAATTTACATAGTAAAATAATGATTCATTGTCAGTGTCAATGTACCAAATATCAAAAATAAATTAAATTCATAACAGATTAAAATAATAATTAATACAATAAGTAAATTAATTACGAATAGATTAAATAAAAATTTAATGTCACATCACTATTTTTTGTCAAGGAAATCCTCGACCTTATGGTACGCCTCATAAAAATTTAATGTCACATCACTATTTTTTGTCAAGGAAATCCTCGACCTTATGGTACGCCTCCTCGATGAGCCATACCAGTCTGTTTTTGAATGAATATAAGCTAGATGCAGTGATAACATACTCCTAATGTTAGAACGTAGGTAGCTAATTAAAAAGTAAAATTTATTATTATTTAGAAGACAAAATAATAATAATAAATGAATAGATAATAGGCACTCGACATACTATAAACACAGCAACATCTAGGCCCAAAGTACTCGTAAGCAGTGCTTGTGTTATATCTATATAGAAATTATAAATATGAGTACCAGATGATGTTACACAATACCAAACACCCACCCCCGCAAAAACTGCACAAACAGGTATCATATACTGTTTACCTTCCCGGATAGATAGATAGATAGATAGAAAATTCTTTATTGCACACTTATAGATAGAAACAATACAACAAAACACCTTAAAAACTAAGTCTAAGGTAACTAAGGATATGTCACGAACTAATATTTAAATACGTAATTAGTTGAGCTAGGTAGGACCTGTATATTGCTTGCAACAGTCTGCAGTTAGCTCAATTGTTTCAATTGTAAAAACTAGTTCTAATTTGTTCTAATTCTTTATTGTAATTTTCTTTGTTGATAACGATTCCGTTATAAGATATTATGTATTATGCAGATAGAAAATTATTTATTATAAAATTTAAATAGGAAACAAATATACACACGTAGAACCGTTGTAAAATATGTGACAATTGGAGGTCTTGTTGCTCAAGAGCGGTCTTTACCAGACAACTTTGAATGGGTAGAATCATTGAATTTTACATGTGGTGACAGTTCTTTGTGCGAGTTGTTGAGATATAAAAAATGTTTGAATGAAAAAAATGTTTTGCTGTGTATATCTCGATTTATCCCGCTCGATGTAAAGTTACTTACCTGATTAGATTTTCAGTAGATAGGTACTCTACAAATTGCATTGCTCTCAACCTCTCCAACCAAACCCTATTTCCTCTTTTCAGTAAAGCTGAAACTTGTTCGGGTTTTCACGGGTTCTCAAACTAATGTTTAGTTTGAAAACCCTGTACCTATGTGAAATGAAAATGAACGAAATTAAAAAAATAATTTAGCACGACATAAAACATACTTTAATAGAAAAAATCAAGCTAGGAATTTGCGATTAAATTTAAGAAAAAACCAAAAATAAAATTTTTGTGTTTTCTGGTATGCAACTTAAAATTAAAAAAAAAATGATGTGTACTAGTGCATACTAGGTACGTAGAGTTCTACTTAAGTTACTCTACGTACCTAGTTAAGTTATACCAGTTTTCTCTCATAAGATTTTTAAGGGGGGAAAACCGGATTTTTTTTTTGTCTAGTTAGCCCCCTTTGGAGCTGTCAAATTACATATCGCCAAAACCAAGTAAATTAAACTAATTTCACAGCACTAAAAACGTTGCAGTCCTTTACATAACGATCGAAATAAAAAAGATGGCGTCATTTTTAGAGTTGTCAAATTATTTAAGTTTAGTTATGGCGACACCACCACTCTAACACCGCAGGGCGAACCTGGATGAGATTGGCGCAGGACCGTGTGGAGTGGCACAAAAGTTTGGAGACCTATACCCAGCAGTGGGTGAAGTCGGGTTGCGGATGATGATGATGATGATGGCGACATCTCTTAAATTTCTCTAAAAATTATTTCAACACTATCAAACAATCAGGGCGAACTTAGCGGGTTCGCTTGTCAAACTAGGCCTAGATCTCAATAATCACGGGGTCATCGTGGTAAAAAAACTGGAATTACATAAAATTCAAAATTTTTTCTTCGGTTCCTTAAATGGAAAACACGACAGCGAAAAAAAAAAACGATAAAAAAATCATGAAAGTGCACTGTTTTGCGCCTGCGCCTAATTTGGTTGTAATATCAGAAAACCTGCGGTCTATAGAAAATATTTTTGTTTTGATTTGTAGGTTATTACTAATTCTTTGGTTCTTTAATACAGTTTCTTCATAAGTTGTGTAGTTTTCTTGTAAATAAGCAAAAACATCATTTTTGCGCTTACGCCGTTACAAAAACGTATGCTCCGTTACGCTCCTATGAACGCGAAATCCTATGCCCATCCTTTTCACAAAATAGTGCGCAATGTGCCCTCTTAATTGTTTACCAGAAAAACATTGTAAAGGTACTCGAGCCGTCGTTCGTCATTAAAAAGCAGTGTGTCCAATATTTTGGCCACATTGCCAAGTATGAAGTGTTAGGTCATTGACTGGGTGGGACAAAGCTTACACCTCTATAGACTAAATTAATTTTAATATCAAATATCAAAGTGGTTTATTTTCTATAGACCTTACAGGACTCTTGGATACGTCACGAAAATTAAATTACATAAGTTAAACTGGGAAATAAAGTGATCACTTTGATTTTTTGTTCGGTAAACTAAAGAAGCAAACAAAAAAGCTTTTTTACCCTCTATCTAGATAATCTGATATATTGTAGTAAGCCTTTTTACAATGGATATGTTTGACAATTTCTTTGTATAAATTTATTGCTTATTTTTGCAACTCACTTGGAGTTTTGTTGTAGCATAAGAAATTAAAATACTTTCATGCATACCGCACAAACAATATCACAAGCCAGTCTGAAAAATACCTAAGTTTTTTTTAAATCGATGTTTTTTTAAGGATTTTTATTATATTAATTAACATGTCAGTCCTATTATATACACAACAAAGTGTTTTCTAATTATTAGTTTAACAAAATAAAAATAGACGTAATAAAAATATAAACATAACATTCAAAACGAAGTGCAAACAATCAGTCTATTTAGTATGGGTTATACGCATTATTTTACGAATACTTCCGTCATTTTCGAGTCCTTCCTATACATTTAGCGCCTTGTAACACCCCTACCGGATCGAGAGGAACTATTTTTTGTAGTATGACAACGATCCAATCGTTTCTTACAAACTCGATGATAGTTTTCGGAAATTTCGGATGATTTTGTTTGAATTTGTTGCACTTTGAAATGACAGCGGCAGTTACGTTTACGACATTGATGTCATAAGAGTAAGTAGATCGAGCACTACCTACATAGCTTGGTCATAGATACACATCGATGCTTAACAGCCAAAAAGGGCTAAGCGCCATTTTTTGGGAAATCGACTTATATATATGGTTGGAATCGGCTTTTTTTTCTGCGTCGTTTGGTCTAAGTATCATAGCTCTACGAAACACTTTTTGGCGCTTAGGCAGTTTGTAAATAAAGGTCCTTAGCCCGATTTTTTCATCGTAAACGACACATATTTAAGTGTCTTTTTTACTTTGGTGGTTATATTAAAAGTTGAATCTCAGAATTGACACTTACGCTTTTTTGGCATGTAATAAAAATTTCTTGATTGGACGTTAGCCTGTTTGAGCTGGAAGTATTTTTTTATAAAATCCCGGTTAGGATATTTTGTCAGTTTCTTAGAAAAACATAATCGTCGTTTAGTATGTTTTGGCTGCATTGCGCGAGTCTTTGTTTGTCGCTTAGCCTTATTTCCCCTGTCACTGCTCAAATTCTCTGAGGAGCTTAACATAAATTGTCCTAGTGACTCTCAGCAAACATATTGTCGCTTATCCTTTTTTTACCTCCCGATATTCAAACGAATGTGGTGGTTAGATAAAACGGTAAAAATAAAATTTACACTTACTCTAATTTCATGACACGGCATGTGACTGTTACCTAGTGCAACAAAAAACGAAAACGTCGGTTACCCGTTTCATATGTTCAAAACAAATGGGGTTATGAACCATCAGTAAACATTTAGTGCGTAGGCGACAGTGGCACAAGCGCCACGCATGCACGCGAACCATTTTGCCGTTGCCATTTTCTACTATATTCATACAGTAAATTATAAAAGTCTGACGCATTTTCAACAAGACACTTCTTTTTGATTCTTTAAATATTGATTACCAATTGTGATGATAATAATTTCGATATGACTGTGTTTTCGATTACTTGTATTCTTAATAGTTTAGTGAGATAATGTTAATAATATTATAAGTATCTATGAAAGTTACCTGTTATTTGATATTAGTAGGATATGACTTTCATTGATCTCCAAAGATTTTTATATACCTATTAAGATATAAAAATTAGTAGTAGAGTGGTGGAAACCGTAATTCAGAGAAAATGTGAATTTGTGTCATTTTTTGTTATACCTAAATATTGATTACTTATTATGATGCGAATAATTTCGATAACACTGTATTTTTGATGACTTATATTCCTAATAGTTTATAGTGAAATATTTAAAAAAATATTTAAGTACATAAGTACCTACCTGTTTAATATTTAATATTAGTAGAACTTTAATTGATCTCCAAAGATTTTGATAAGTTAAGATATAAAAATTATACTAACTAGTAGTATTGTGGAAACGAGAGTTAAAATGTGAATTTGTGTAATTTTTATTATAAACTAGTTGATGCCCGCGGCTTCGCACTCGTTGTTTCTATGGAAATGCTTAAAGGTGATTTCTATCTCATGGGAACTGATTTATGGGATAAAAAATAGCCTATGTTTTATTCCAGGCCTAGAATTATCTGTATACAAAATTTCAGCCCGATCTGTTAAGTAGTTTTGGCGTGAAGAGGTAACAAACATCCATCTATCTATCTATTGTTACTAACTATTATATGGATTTAATTATTATCTGAAATAAATGACTATTATTATTATTATTATACATCCATCCAAACTTTCGCATTTATAATATTAGTGTGATAAAGACTGCTGATTTATTATAAAAAGCTTTTATTTTCCGAGATGAAGTCAGTAACGAGTTACTTTTCAATATTTTGAAAGACTGAAAGACACAGTGTTTCGTCGATTACAAAAAAAGCCGAACGTTTCTTTCGAAAATTATGCACTTAGTACCATATTCCCTGTCCGTCTTTCAACATTCTATAACCAGTTATACCGTAATCGCCCCTACTTTATGTTATAAAAGATCAGTTATGCTGCTTTTCTTCGACTTAAATAATACAAAAAGAACTGTTAGATCATTTAGGCTGGAAGTAAATGAATAAGAGATTTTCACTTAAGACATTCTGGCTGTTTGTAAAATCAGGACCATTTAGAGGTAAGCGACAGTAAAAGGTGTAAACAGGATGATTTATAACTAATTAATAATGCCATTTTGTAGAGTGACAATAAAAAGCTAAATAGTAAAATTTTCAGGTTTTCGGAAGCTAAAACAGAATTTTTATGAATTTTTTTCATAAATTTTCAACTTTAAACCTCTCTGGTGTACAGTTTGTATAGTGGCGGTTAGCCTATTTTGGCTGTTAAGCATCGACATACTTTCAATTGGTTCTTTGAAAAAAATATAAGAATACACTGGAAAATATTTCTCTACGCGGTACTCGCACGGAATCTAAGCTTTTCCCTTACATTATTATGAGCTTACCAAGTCTAGCCCAAAACACGTCAATATAGAGGTAAAACACGCTCACTTAACAATTCTCTTGATTTCGAAGGCGAAAACGAATAATGCGTGGGTTGAAAAGCGTAATCATTATTTGAGTGCTTACGCCTGAATACAAATAGGAAAATAAGACGTATTTGTCGTATTTTTTTGGCTACACCTCATTTGTATCTACTGCCATTCTAAGCCTTTTTTGTGTAAGACATCAATGGTTCTATTTTATTTTTATCGAATGTTTTTTGTGTGGACTCGGACTAAGGGTACAGGGGAGCAAATGGACTTGGACGACCGTGACCTGACCGTAAGAATCGACCCCTCCATCTCAGCCTGTGGTCGAAAGAGCCGACCAAAAGAACCTACCAAAGGCACAGCAGCACAACTCCACTGCAATCAGCAATGGGCAGCGTGAATGGGGATGAAAGGTTCTCTAAAAGTTACGGAAGTCTCCTAACGTCTGTGTTCACATAATCGGACAATTAGGCTGCTTCGTCGGTTAACGTTGACGTTTAATGTAAGTACGAAAACTTGCGTAAAAAACTGCAAAACAACTGTTTAAAATTTAACCATCTGTTGGTGAACTCGGGGTTTTAGACTATTCAAACTGCCCCGTCGAACGAATCCATTCTGTAGATTGATTTACTTTCGCTTGTTTTAGTGAACATTACTCTCACAACTATTCGATGTGAGCTACGGCAGGTCAATAGCACCAATACTAAAGGTCATGGTCGTCCAAGACCGCCGCCGTCCCCATATCTTACTTTTCACCCACCCACCCATTTACTACTAAGGGTATCTACCCGTTTTCTACGAGAGATTAAGGAATGCTAGATAGCATTCCTTAATCTCTCGTAGAAAACGCTTGTGTGCTGATTTTGTTATTAATAATACCTTTAAATAAAAAACAATGTTATTTATTTCTCTTCACAAAGGTGGTTGACAATATAACAAAAGATAGACTAAGATTGAGCATTTTACCAGGTAAATATTGACAAACCCTGTTTCAAGAAGACTGGTGCCTGAAGTAGGTTCTAAGAACGTGGTGTTACAGGGGCCTAGTATCAGTAGTCCGATGATTTAGTCCGATGATCGGACTGATAAGACTTTTTAGTTTCATCAGTCCGATGATGCTGATCAATACAGATCATCGGACTACTGAGCCTTTTAGTCCGATATTTACACATTTCGACTTTCCCAAAAAAAGAAATGCATTAACTTCAGTTTATTTTTTTAAACTTATCTTCTATGTTCCGTTTGTTTCTTTCAGAAATTGATTTTCCAAATCTTTTCATCTGTTTGGCTTTTAAAATCGCGAGGGTGTCATCATCTTTTACGTTATGACGTTTAAAATTTGCAACATAAGTAAGTACTAGGATTTTTGTTAATTAGACCATTGATTGTAAAATTCCACGCTTCGACCACATTGTTTGTTCGATGACGTTCCGAAAATACGCACCATTTGTCGATAAAATTAGCCGTCATCTATTGTTTTTGGAAATAAGTTTTAAATTTTGTAATTTTATCATCATGAGAAGGCATTTCGTTTGACATAATATATTGCCCACGTATTCCTCGATTTCAAGTCATTTGATTTTGCTTTTCGGTCCAAATCTCCAAAATCCATTTCGGAAATTGTAGTAAGAAAAATAGGAATAGGTACCTAGTTTTTTCTATAGGCTCACATTTTTTTGTTGGAAAAATAAACTGAAGTTAATGCATTTCTTATTTTGGGAAAGTCGAAATGTGTAATCGAACTAAAAGGCTCAGTAGTCCGATGATCTGTATTAATCAGCATCATCGGACTAAATCATCGGACTACTGATACTAGGCCGTTACAGGTCACCAGGTATAAGAGATATCTCTTTTTTCTCGCTTTAGTGCCAAAGTTTGGCATGGTTAGGCTATTTACATTTTGAGATGGATAAAATAAGTTCTACACCTGGAAATACCGTTCAAGTTTTTTATAAATAGAAGTTGAGCGCGAAGCCCAGATGCAGAAACTCTCGTTTCCAAAAAGTTGTGTAAAAAGGGCTGCATTCGAAAAATTTGGTCGTTGAAAAAATAACCATAAGCGGTATTGGCGGATTGCCAGCAAATAAATTAAAAGAGAAGAATATGAAAAGGCCAGGTGGCAGTGAGTCATGTTGTTTGTTTTTTTATGCACCACCCTTTTATATGGTTTTGGTATCTTTTCCACACTCGCAGTTCGTGCCATGCAAGGGCCACCCTCGCGTGGCACGAGCTAGAATTACCTGCACGGTCAACCCTAAAATTTCTGAGTTGAAAACTTATTAACAAATTAATTACGGATCTAAGCCGGTTAGCAACGAGCCTTATGAAATGTGGTCTTCCGAGACAAATATGGTTTGTAGTTAACCTGCTTACGAGTACATCCGTAATGAATTCTTCAAACGACAGTACTTTTTATTGCTAAATTGCTCATAAACGGTTCGACATAATATGTCCTAGTTCGATGTGAAAGAGTGCACCTGAAAATTCTTTTGAAGGAACTTCTCTGTTTAGCGATGATTTAACCGACGTTGACTGTACCTACCTCCAACCTTTTCTAAGTGTACCTACATTTATTGTATTTATGGAAATAAAGAGTTTTTGATTTAATTCGATTCGATGTTACTTTCTGTTCGCAAATGTTGATGGATAACTAAAATTTGATTAAAAACGTTATAATTTCAAATCGCTGCTTATTTTTATTAAATGATGCAAAACGGCATAATGTCTTCGTTGTAAATGTATTAGCTACACCAATTGCTACCCAAATTGTTAGGGTTCGAATAAATTAGAATCTAATTCATCACATATTTTGATTTATTGTTATATGTGTTCCAATAGGTAGAACCTACCTACGGTACTACAGAGCGATTTTAATGAGAAAATCGCCCCATACAAAGATTGTTCTTATCCTCCATCCAAGCATTTAATTTCTTTGTTTTAATGAAAGTATTGCTAAGAAATCAAATAATATACCAAAAATAAAATAAAATAAGTATTCTTACAAATTACCCCGAGTGCCTCACACTCGGGATAATTTCTAAGAAATCTTATTTTATACTTACGCACTTTAATAACAAAAAACTAAAAAATACCGACTATTTTTCATACACGTAATCTGTCAGATCGATAATATCGAAGCTCTCGTTGGTCACGATTTTTTTCGAGACGACAGATTCGCATCACTATTCTTAAAAAGAAGCCGAGTCTATGAAATATTGCATCCCTTAATTCAGGCAAAGAAAATAAATGCGTTGACGGAGCATTGTCGTATTATTTAACAATATTTGTTTTTTTTATAATTCTTTATTCATAAAGAAAATTACCATCAAATAATAGAAATATATAACAACTAGTATTTACAATGGAAGTAATTGAGCTAACTGCAGACTGTTGTAAACAATCTACAGGTAGCTCAACTGATCCATATCAATACCAATCGGAAGCGTCCCCAAGACGCTGCTGGCTGCAATATATAATATTTGAAGCCCTCTTGTTTTTCGACGGTGCTCCGTTAGAAAAGCACTCTGTATCTAGAGGATTCTATCCCGGTCTTTATTTTCAATCTCGGGATTTCGGGATAAGTGAAACGCGATCCCAGGATCCTGGGATCCTAGACAGGTAAATAAAAACGAAATATTACTTGAAAATCACTTTTTATACTTTCAAAAACGTAGTAAGAATCAACTAAAATCACACAAACTCAATTTTACATAAATTAACACTATAAAATTTAAATATTACGCTTCTTTATAAATATTACGCGTTTACGGTAGACAGATAAAAAATATTATATTAATTTAAATATTACGCTTCTTTATAAATATTACGCGTTTACGGTAGACAGATAAAAAATATTATATTAATTTAATTATGGAACCTATTTGTCGAAATTCGTCTGTGATGATTTTGATCATCGAAAGCACAGTTTTTGATCATTCTAGATCGAAAACTAATTTCGACAAATAGGTTTGGAATTAAATTTTTCAAAGTGCGAGCTTTTTATTTCGGACTTTTGTGTAGACAAAAGCAATATCACAAGGTCTTACAATTAAACGGAACCCTTAGTGCGAGAGTCCGACTCGCACTTGATGTTTTATTTTATTATTTTTAACAATTTTAAGATTTTTTTTCAATCCCGAATATCCCGGGATTTTAAAAATGTAATCCATTTTCCGGATCGAATCCTCTGTCTGTACCATAACTCCTGAGACCCCCTTAGTAGTGTTGTATTATCTGTGTCCCTATGAAGTCCTGAAGCATCATTGCTCTCAACGTTTCACGCAATTTCATACAACGCATGCCATTCAGGCATTTCGCCTTGCTATCGGAAAGCGAATTTCCGGAGCTGCAATGCAACCACTAAGCTGTTGGTGCAGAAGCCTTCCCCCTCCCGATCAATATCCCACCCCATGCCCCCTTCGCCTCACTTCTCCTCAATCCCCGTTCTATGGCACGTTACCACCCCGCCCTTTGTAAAGTTCGAATATTCGATGTGAACAATAGAGTATTTTAACAATTTATTTTGCATGTTCACAACACAACACCCGAGGTGATTAAATTTTGCGGCAAAAACGAATTTTTTGAGTTCCCGTCCTATTTGCAGGTAAAATGAAAATACTCCGGCTGTTGTGAAACGTTGCGAGCTATGAAAACACCCAGGTGTTTTCATTTTACCTGCAAATTGTTGCCAGTTGTATTTTCGGTAATATATAATATCTGAATCCACCGCACGCATAGATTGTTAAAATTTAATTGCATACGCGTCGTTTTCATTCAATAAATCAACACCGGGGGTGTTTCCATTTTTCTCGGCAAATATGATTTTAAGGTAAAACTGCAGCCTGTATTTTCTGTAAAATAAATTGGCTGAAACCGCTCGTCTCGTTTGTCAGAAGTTAATTGCATGAGTGAACCATACTCGTGCAATTTATTTTCACTCTCTTTGCGTTAATGAAAACTGAACAGACAAATTGGATTTTAATGATGCTTCGGTTTGTATTTGTTTTGTTGCTTGGCTATAAAGTTAAGAATACTTTTTTTTATTTGTTTACGCTACATTTAAACAAATAAGCATTTACAAAAGAAACAGTTGAGCTGTCTATAATTCATCTGTGTAATTTTTGTTATACCGACCAGATTAATGAGTACTTACTACCTGTGAACCCAGACCCGGAACAAATACCTGCAAATGAAACGAAATTTGTCCGACGGCGGTAATCGACCCTGCAACCTTCTGCGTCGCAGGCAGACTGCCCACGGCGACTCAAAGGAGGTTTCCATCTTTTTTCAAATCAAATCATTTATTTGCAGACAACGGGTTACGAGTTGGTATGCTTATTTTAAAACGTCCCTTGCAATGACTTACCAGCTAAACGGCTTTGGTTTGCAAAATTATATTAAAATAGCAACAAATCGACATGCAGATCGGAAAATTAATAAAAAGAATGTCAAAGTAGTCAAACTTTTACTACTTATTACGAGTAACATTGGTCCATAGAAATAACAAAATATTAGCAAATTTCAATTAGGTATACAAATGTCAATAAAATTATAAATGTCAAACTAATAAAATTTTAATGTTAGAGTCCGTGAAAAATTCATTGATATGATAGAAGCATTTTAATGTCATTAATGTCTTAAATAATTTTTGGTTAAACATCGTTAGGCTTAACTCCCGTAGAGCAGCTGGTAGTTTATTCAATATTTTTGTAGCTATTCAACAAGAGTTTATACGGTATTAAGCTTTGTGGCGTTTGAGCAAAGGCGGCTCAGGTGTCACGGCTGCTCCGCGATTGACTAGGTTTTTGCTTGATTAGACTTAACAAAGAGAGCCATGACAAATATAAAAAGGGATGGTACATTTAATATTTTTAAAGTTATAAAGTGGGGTTTGCAGCTATCAATGTTTGTTAAGCCTTGTATTGCTCTGATGCACCTTTTTTGTGCCTTAAATATTATTTCCCTATCTTTGCAGTTGCCCCAAAATTTATTCATAAAGGAATTAGTCGATATGTTGGTCCACTTGGTCAAAACTTCTAAAGATCCGTCTCTCTTATCTTTTTTAATTGACCCGAACTGTGAAATTTGAAATGGTTGTCCTTGAGAACGAAGCACAGTGTGTAATCAACATTAAGCGAATCGAATGGTTTCTATCGTGACTCGTGACCAAAATGGTAGAGTAATTTGGAAGAAACCATTTTCACAATCAAATTGGTTGCCAATATGGCAA
The DNA here is from genome assembly GCA_963564075.1 of Eupithecia subfuscata. Taxonomy (NCBI): domain Eukaryota; kingdom Metazoa; phylum Arthropoda; class Insecta; order Lepidoptera; family Geometridae; genus Eupithecia; species Eupithecia subfuscata. The sequence continues at coordinate 12,044,351 of OY751095.1, forward strand.
CCGCTCAAAACAATGACCAGATTATTGTGAAATACTATTGTGTCGAAGGAGGAAAGTTGACACTTTAAGTACTCAATCGTCGAAGCGACAAGTGACCCGAGAGCTGGTGATTATCTGGCGTAGCGCATTAGCATTGCCATACAGCGGGGCAATGCAGCCAGCGTAGAGACGCTTCTGACTGGTATTGATATGGATTAAAATTAAGCTATCTGTAGATTGTTTGCAACGGTCTGCACTAGTCTGCGGTTAGCTCAATTGTTTCAATTGTAAATACTAGTTCTATTCTAAGAAATCAAATAATATCGCAAAAATTTTCGACTTCGACGGGACTTGAACCCGCGTCCTCCCCTCAGTACGGGGATGTGATAACCAACTACACCACGAAGTCAAGTGACGTGGAAGTCGAAAATCTCTGCGACTTCCTACGGTCTCTAGCGCCGTTCGCGCGCGGGTTCAAGTCCCGTCGAAGTCGAAAATTTTTGCGATATTATTTGATTTCTTAGAAATTGCCCTTAGTGTGGGGTTACGCACTATAATAACAAAAAACACTAGTTCTATTTATTTCTATTATTGGATTGTAATTTTCTTTGTAAATAATTATCTCTATAGACAGTGAAGTTTTATGTTACTAATATATTCTCTGCTAAGCAGTCAATAGACCATTATGCTCGTCAAAAAAGGACTAACATTCTACATGAAATCACAGATGGGGTTCAAATATTGGTTGTGTAATTGCAATGTCCCAATAATTTTAGTCTTATGTGATTAAATTACGTAATAGTCATTACTTTGTTTTAGTTTATCTTGTTTTATTTTAGTTAAAATATGTTATGGTTGTTATTTTGTTTTAACTGTTTGCTATTAGTTTTATTAATTAAACTATTTTCATTAAGTAATCCAAGCGCAAATTTTTTGAAAATCAGGTGGTAAGTATGTAGTCTGGCTTCTTCGATACAGGCCCAGCCTAGTAGAGAATTCGACCGAAATCACTGTTAAAATTCGCTGAGCAAAATATGTACAAAATTTTCCATTTCATGTTATGGTTATCTGTCCATAATTTTGTATTATTTGATGTAATAAATAATTTTTACTTATTTATAAGTAGGTATATTATACCTATACGGGTATTATAAACTATACGACGACCTCTGCGGCGCAGCGGGCGAAGGTCTGCCTGCGACGCAGGAGGTTGCGGGTTCGATTCCCGCCTCGGGACAAATTTTTGTACGATCTGCAGACATTTGTCCAGGGCGTTCTGGATGTTTTCTATCTATAATAAAAAAAAAATTGGTTGCCTGTAAAGTCGGTATACGGGCGAAAGTTTTACGTGACAACGACCGTAACGCAGTTTCTTGAAGTGAGCGGAGCGTAACGCAGTTTCTTGAAGTGTCACCCGGCAAACCAATTTATAAGACGTTGTCACGTCAAAATATCTATCTATGTAGTGTATTGTATTAAGTATATCAGTTATCTAGTACCCATAACACAAGCTCTGCTTAGCTTGGGGCTAGATAATGCTGTGTGAATTGTCCAGCATTATTTATTATTATACACTAGCCAAACTCGATGTAGAATGTATGTAAACAAACCTTGACTCAAGTAACGAAAACTCGCTTGGCGTCGTGTTTCAGATATAATTGTAAGCAATAATAATTGCGTATAAAAACACGCGGCAACAGAGTGAATAACAGGTTAAGTATTGTCGGTTTGTTTACAAACACTCTACACCCAGTTTGACTAGTGTATAGCTATTTTTGCCTCGGTTTCACTTGCCTACAATCTTTAAAAAATGAGAGTTGTAATGAGGCCTTTTCCTAGATTGCTCCTTCTATTCCTCATGAATCTAGAAATCCCTGTCCCAGTCCAAAATTTGCAACAACATTTTTCTTATCCGAATGGTAATTCCATAGATTAGAATAGTTAAACAAACAAAAAACTCTTCAGGTTTAATATACATGGTGTCTCCCGAAGAACTGGAATCCCCAAAACAAGTGAAACTAAACTACACTTGCGAGCTTTAAAATGGAATCGCTTCATCGCGAGTTGATCAAAACAATTTTTTTACAATTTATGTACAATGAACTATAGATTGTGGTATATCATTTGAAAGGGAATTTTGTTACCTTTCAAGTGATATCAAGAAGATTTAAAATTAATTAATTGGCTACCTAAATTTTGGGAATTATTGCAATAGGTCGAAGTTGCATCTATCGGCTTCTATCGGCGCCGGAGCTGGATGAGCTGGATTTCTGCCTCGTATCCGCTGTTTTAGCTTGTCCCACATAATTATGCCAGATTGGGTTCAAGTCAGGAATAAGGGCTGGCCAGTCTAGTGTGGGAATGCCGACATGGAAAACGTCTGTCGGTACTGTCTAGTCACTGCTGCGGTGTGGCAGCGGACATTATCGTGCATTAAATCAAAATTTATCGTCGCTAATAAATCCTGCGTAAGCGAAAACATAACTTAACTCATAGTTCACTGCAAATAAATTGTAAAAATTAGTCTTGAACAACCCTTGAAGCGATTCTAGTTTAAAGCTCGCAAGTGTAGATCAAAAATGATCGACGAATATGTTTGAAAAAGTGGCCAAAATTCCTCACAAAATGTCATCTGAAATTTAGCTTTCCAGGAGTGGCTATGCTCGTATTTAACTCGTCATAACATAAATAACTCATGTATTAGTTTTAATGGTAGGTACACAAGTTACCTTATTATATTACTCTTGGAAATATTTTCTAACGATCGTCAACTAACAACTGTGAACTGAATTTGTAAAAAAAGGATCAGTTGAGCTACCCGTAGATTGTTTGTAACAGTTTGCAGTTAGCTCAAATGTTTCAACTGTAAATACTAACTCTAATTTTTTTGATTGTAATGTTCAGTGTAATTATATTTGTGAAACTATTAAAAAAGTACACAGAAACTTGAATATTTGTGAATTTGTGCCAGATTTTTTTCTGGTTATCGAGCCCTACTGCAAAATTTATGCGGTTGACCTATACTTTTCAGTACTTATATTAGTAAATCAGGATATACGCTATTATAATTTAACAATTAGAGCTATGACTGTAGATCTTATACATACATAACGGAGGGTGAAATTTTTCAGGGGACACCATCTATTGGTACAGGTATTAGGGGTGGCGACACTGGCATGCTCAGCGCTGGCACGCAGGGTTTCCAAATCATATTAAAATGCAACTTACTAGACTATAATAATATTAATAATTCATGTTGTGTTGTGAGTCACGATTACATTAAATGACAGAGTGCAAAATCAGCCCTTTTGCGTTGGAGGGGACGAAAATATGTATGTAGATACCTAGTTTCTATCTATAGCTTTTTGTGTTATTGATATTGTTCTAATTCCAAACACACATTCCAGGAAAAATCGTCATCGATCTACATTTTTATTTAATACTAGATTCTGCCCGCGGCTTCGCACGCGTTAATTAAACAAAATTGTGAATCTAAACCATTCCCAGATCCCCTTGAACACACACAAAAAATTTCATCAAAATCGGTCCAGTCGTTAAAATTGTGAATCTAAACCATTCCCAGATCCCCTTGAACACACACAAAAAATTTCATCAAAATCGGTCCAGTCGTTTGAGAGAAGTTCAGTGACATACACACTCACAGAAGAATTATATATAGTAAGATTATGTACCTTCTAATTATTAGTATAACAGACGAACAAGCATTAACAGACGAAGCTGCTAATTATTAGCACCTTCGTCTGTTAATTTCGACGAATTGTCGGATTATACTCGTATTATGAAGAATACCACCCTATACCTTGACGATAAACGACGGAATACACAATAGTCCATTTCGAAATTGAAAATAGCTCCGGAACTTTTATATTTCCTAACAAAAGACGGTTGCTAAACAAAAGCGGTGATGGCTAAGTCCAAGATTAAATTCTTCTCCAATAGCATTCTAGGCGGATAACTCTGTTCTACGAATGCGATTCTACCAAACAAGCGAGTCGGAAAAATATCAAAGCGAGACTTTTAATACTTAGGTACTTTTTTTTAACAAAGAAAGAGCTTTGAAGCGTCCTTTGGAATGTAATAGGTACCCATATATTTATTTATCAACTAGACGATCGCCTCGCGGTTTCACCCGCGTAGTTCCCGTTCCCGTGAGAATTCCGGGATAAAATATAGCCTATGTCACTCCCTGAAAAGTAAGCTTCCTAACGGTGAAAGAATTTTTCAAATCGGTCCAGTAGTTTCGGAGCCTATTCAATTCATACAAACAAACAAACAAACAAAAAATCAAACCTTTCCTCTTTATAATATTATTACTAGACGATCGCCTCGCGGTTTCACCCGCGTAGTTCCCGTTCCCGTGGGAATTCCGGGATAAAATATAGCCTATGTCACTCCCTGAAAAGTAAGCTTCCTAACGGTGAAAGAATTTTTCAAATCGGTCCAGTAGTTTCGGAGCCTATTCAATTCATACAAACAAACAAACAAACAAAAAATCAAACCTTTCCTCTTTATAATATTAGTATAGATAAGTATAGATGTTAAGTATAACCAAGTCACACAAATTTATAATGTTATAAAAGAATTAAGTTCCAAGCTAAGTAAATTATATTGTTACTAGCTGCTTCTCATGGTTTTACCTGCGGTTTCCTGGGACAAAAAGTAGCATAATTACTGTACGACCTAAAGAACTATTTATTTATCTACCAGTGGAAAAACCAAAGTTTATTATCATTTGATTCAGAAATAGATTTAGAAACAACATATATTATAGCAAAATACCGACGGTATATTTTTGTCGCAAAAAAACAGTAACTCGCGTTCTTCTCGCGATTTTGGTTTTGTCAATTATTTAATTAATTTTCCAACTAAAGCGACGATACAGGTAATTGAATTAAGTATTTTATTTTATGCACTAATCACATCGATCAAGGTTTTCGCCTAAGGTAGGCTACGAATAAATAATTACTTATTCGTAGAATGTAGGCATATTATATAATTTAGTTTTATCGTCCAAATTCTAGTCAAGAATCTGGACGACACACAATTAACGCCATGCATCTGGTTCTTTTTGTGCATCACACTTAGTGTGACGCTTTAAAAATTCTGCGGCCCGGTGGAACCGGCCGCAGGGAGAGTCTTACAAAATAACCGAGATGTAATGAACAGAAAGTCCCTCTGTAGCCGGAACGCTTCGATAGCGCCTTTTAATTTTACCTGTGCTGCCATCTAGTTAGTTGTTGCAATGGTGCAGCTTTACTGTGAACAGTTTTATGGAAACTTTATTTTATAGAGTAGTTTTATCAGAGTAGTCCGATTTCGATAATTCTTTTTTATTGGATAGGGTATACCTTGAAATTGGTCCCACATAAATTTGGAATAGAAATCTTACCCTAAGGGTGACAAAATAGGGGTGATTTATTGTTAAGCAATTTTAATTACGTACCTATATTTTTTTGTAATTTATTAAAGTAGGATTACATAACAGTTAATAGCTAAAGTAAGGTAGGTAGTCATTTTAAAAGTAATCAAAATTTAAGCATGTAGTAATAAGTAGATGTCTCCGGTTGGGTGCAAGGTGTTGCGCGCCTCATCAATGCCAGTGCGGTACTGCTGTCGAACAGATTGGTCATCACGGATTATCGTGCACTAGGGCCGCTGGTCGGATATCTCGCCACGCTAGCCTTAACGACATCATCCGGCGGGCCTTTGTCACCGTTAACGTACCAGCTATTCTCGAACCGAATGGTCTGTTGCGTGACGATGGTAAGAGGCCCGACGGTATGACACTAGTCCCATGGGAGTTGGGGAGGCCCATTGTGTGGGACGCTACATGCGTCGACACACTTGCGCCTTCCCATCTTCCGAGGACATCCGTGAGGGCGGGTGCGGCGGCAGATTTGGCCGAAGATCTCAAGAGGCGCAAATATGCAGGTCTCGACAGAGCCTACACATTTGCTCCCCTTGGAGTCGAGACCCTAGGTCCGTGGGGTACCGAGGCTCTTCGGGTTTTCAAAAAACTATCTGAGCGTCTGGTCGAAGCGACGCGTGACCCGAGAGCTGGTGAATATCTGGCACAGCGTATCAGCATTGCCATACAGCGTGGCAATGCAGCCAGCGTCTTGGGGACGCTTCCGACTGGTGTTGATATGGATCAGTTGAGCTATCTGTAGACTGTTTGCAACAGTCGGCAGTTAGCTCAATTGTTTCAATTGTAAATACTAGTATAATTTTCTTTGTGAATAAATGTCTGTATAAGTAGATTATAACCGTGAAAATAATAAAATAAAACTTTTTAACAAAAAAATTAAACCGCCGAAAAAACTGAAAAGTGTGACCATAATGCTGGCAGTATTGCCACGTTGTATGTCGATGCTAAAAAAGAACATGAATTGAAATACTGACGAACTTTTCATCGTCAATCAAAAACATTATTTTTTATGGCCAAAACCTTTGCTCTACCTATAGGTACCTACACTTATCCATGTTTCTAAATATTCCTTTCGACGCAATTCAGAATATTTCACTAATTAAATATCATGCATGTGACCGTGTAATGTTTTGAATACTTTGTGTGCAATCATAATTATGTTGCTCTACCTGCCGAGCTGCTGTTATGCGTCTATGAAGTCATGTGCCACTTGTGCCAGTAATGTGGCTACGAACCCCCATACCGTAGCGTTACCTTCCCTCTCGTTTGCTTTCGATAGATCCACACCATCAAAACTGGATCTAGTGAAAAGTTGTTTCAATGGTAAATACTAGTTGTCATTTATTTCTATTATTTGATTGTAATTTTCTTTGTGAATAAAGATTTTATTATGCAACATTTTACATAAAAAGTTAAATCGTTTCTTGGTATCCAGGACTAGAAACCGAAACAGTTATGAAAAACGATATCATCTGACAGAAGTTTAACAGTGTGTCGCAGATGACCTATGAACGGTTGAACTAATCTCAATGAAGCCAACTGCAGACTGTTGCAAAGAATCTACAGGTAGCTCAACTGATCCGTATCCAGTCTGAAGCGTCCCCAAGACGCTGGCTGCATTGCCCCGCGCTGTATGGCAATGCTCATGCTCTGCTGCAGTTATACACCAGTTTTGGGTCACACGTGGCTTCGACTAGACATTAAATTGTCCCGGGGAATCCAACCCGCAACCACAACCTTCTGTATACCAGTGGTGGACCTTCACTGACTGCGCCGCTGTGGTCGAGTCGTCCAGTTCAGTTTTATGTACTAACCACAAAACCTATTCGCACTGGCGACTTCAAGATTCTCAAGGCGAGTACACAGCGAACTCGCGGCGATTGCTAAATGACCTTCAGTTGTTACAAGATGCATGCGTATTCAATTTCCGGCATTACGAGATTCAGTCCTATTAAATAAATAAATAAATAAATAATGCTGGACAATTTACACAGCATTATCTAGCCCCAAGCTAAGCAGAGCTTGTGTTATGGGTACTAGATAACTGATATACGTAATACAATACACTACATAGATAGATATTTTTTATTATACATAGAAAACATCCAGAACGCCCTGGACAAATATCTGCAGATCGTACAAACATTTGTCCTGAGGCGGGAATCGAACCCGCAACCTCCTGCGTCGCAGGCAGACCTTCGCCCGCTGCGCCACAGAGGTCGTATTGATTAGCTAGACATTTTGGGATTAAGTTCTTATGGACCGGAAGCATCGCGGAGTGCTCGCTGCGGACTCGCCTCGCTTTGCAATGGCACCGCTCTCAAATCGCCAGTGTGATATGCTAAGGCTCTAAGAAGAATACGTGGCAGGTTAGGTAGTATAGTAACACAAAGCTAAAGGTCGCTTGCAACATGATCAGGTCAGGATTTTTATTAAAATATCTAATGAAACCGATGTTAAATCTACTCGCATTAATACTATTGCGCTTTACACGCGCTATTCCTAGATAAAAGTAACTTTTTTTATTAAAATTTTATGTACTACATTTAACAAAATGTGCCAATTTTCATCATAAATAGATCAGTAGTTGCAGATCCTTGGTAACAAATGTTACAGTGTTACTTCTCCACGTCAAAGCATCAACAAATTAGCCTTAAATTTTGCATAGATGTAGATCTACCTGGATCAACGTGTAGATTACTTTTTCTTCCGTAAAAATTCATGCGAAGTCGCGGGTATAAGTTTTTGACGTGACAACGTCTTATAATTCGATAGAGCCGGCTGAAAAAACATGACTCATGCGGCGTTACCTCGCTCTGAGGCGTTCCATGTAAGGCTTGAAGTGCAAGCGAGAGCGCTCGACATCCGTCTCTCTCCTACTTGAGTGAGCGATGCGTCTGCGTGGACAGCTGCTATCCTATAGTACATTTACATGTTTTGATCGCGTATCAAATGCTACCATTCCATCAGTATTTTCTTAAGACGTTGTCACGTTCAACTATCGTCAGTAAACCGACTTTACAGACAAGCAATTTTTTTACTTATAAATGCAGTTGGTTTCATTTTCTTCTCGTATTTTGCATCGAGTGAATGATATCTGAACGAAACATTCTCGCAGTAACTACTTTCTAGTCATAGAACTGGTAATGTCTAAGACATGGAATAACATTTAGTTTAGGCACATTGCATTTGAAATAGCACATACACGGTCACTCCAATCTACTACGTTACTACGCCCGCCATGCCCCGGCCGTCTGGCCAAAAACCATGGTATGTTGTCTATTGTAGTGTATATTGCATACTCGTAGTCCGAGTATACAATAGAATTTGATTGCTTGGGATAAATAAAGTAAAATATAAGTGCAGCTTTTGGAGAACTAATCCCCAAAACGACCTTTAGTCCGAGACTGGGACTAGCGGTCCGCGGTCTACTAGCGGTCGTTTTAAGACCTAATTCTCCAAAACCTGCACTATTAATATGTTTATTTATCCTAAGCAATCAAACCTGCACAATTCTGCGACTGAGTTTGAATATGACATAACGATTTGTATCCGACAACCATAGTCGTCAGTTACTATAGTCCCTAAGATCGATGTCAATTACAATGTTTCAGCTACAACGAAATCAAACTTTTCCCACACAATTTGACACACAATTTTACGTATAAATTCTATGAAAATTGGATGTTAGATACTTATAACAATTAATCGAATCCAACAATGGTGAACAAGAGAATAATAGAAAGCATTGTAGTGTTCCTTAGATATTTATATAGATAGAATAAGCCAAGCTAAGTACTCGTGATTGTATTAGCCATTATCAACTCGTATTTTTATGTTGGACAGTTCACACAGCATCATCTAGCCCCAAGCTAAGCAGAGCTTATGTTAGGGTACCGATAACAACATACATAAAGGTATTCAATATATTATTCTACATACGTAGATATTCATACAAATATTATTTTTATTATAAATTCATACAAAAATTTCCCAATCCCCAGCCGGTAGCTCGAACTCTTTTAAACGTTTTTTTTATAACTGACTAGCTTCTGCCCGCGGCTTCGCACGCGTTGTTTCTATGGAAACGTTTTGAGGTTATTTCTATCCTATTCTATTTTTGAGGTTATGTCAAGTCACACTTGAATGCTATCGAACGGAATAAATAGTATCCTATGTCCGTCTCCTGGCTCTAAGCTACCTCCTCATCAACTTTCAGCCATATCGGTAAAGCCGTTCTTGAGTTATAAATAGTGTAACTAACACGACTTTCTTTATTTAGATGGATTCGATTTATGGCAAGATGTAACGTAGATCATCGGTTAGGAGAGTGCGGAGCACTGATGCGAAAACGTAACATTCATCAGAGCGAGCAGCTGCACAGCCCAGACGAGCTAAGAGACATCACCGAAGAAAATCCTAGTTCGTTCTTAGCAGCAAGGGTTAGCGGCGAACTATGAACGCCGCCGCTTCAGGTGTTCAGAACACATCACGTGGCGATCTCAATACGTCTAGGCCTATTAGGCTATCATAGCCGCAGTACCGCGAAGCCACCTAGAAGAAATAAAAAACACACCTATATTTAAACAAATCTTTATTAAAACCAAGCTTATACCAAAGGGCTTGGAAAGACAAATCCAACGAGCCCAAACCCTAAGTTACGTGCTTTCGTTGAGTAGTACCTATGGCCTCCCTCCGACTCCATCTTCAGGACCTTCGTCATCATTTAGGACCAAAGTACTTGGAAAGACAAATCCAACGAACCCAAACTCGACGGGGTTACATCTTCTCTTTTAGAAGTTCTTATGGCCACCTTCTCTACCCATCATGAAACCGATGGAACCATAAAATTGTATTGTTAGCGAACTAACATAAGTATGCCAAATTTCAGCTCGAATCGGTTGAGGATAACTGGTTTAAAATTCAGTTTTAAGATTTGTCCCACACAGTATGTAGTACATACATACTAATAAAAGGCAAGTTAAATAAATGCTAGTAAAAGCATAGATCGTGTTGACCGTGTATGATGCCATACCACAGGCGTTTGATGACTGCCAGGCTCATGTCGGCCGGCCCAGTCGGCCCGCATCTCAGACTATTGATGACCACTCACATTAAATTGAAGCAGTTAATTTATCTTCACAACTGCGCTACACTTTCCCCCTAACTTAATAGGATATATTTAGGAGAAAGCTGTAGTGTTCTCTTGATGCAGTAGATGTAGCGTAAATGTGGTTTTCAAATAAACGTAACATATACTTACAGGGTTCTGACACTGCGTAAACTGCAGGTTCTGACCGATCTCCCACTCCTATTTAAATCTTCATCATCATCACTGGCTTATTAACATCTACGAAAAATGATTTAAGTGTCATCAGTCAGCCTGGCTGGAAGTCAGCTGAACACACACACACCCACTGATAATGCAGGGCAGAGCCGTTTTTAGGTTTAGTTTCAAGGAAAAGCCCTACAATGAACGATTTTTGAACAGAAGGCGGTACATACTAATACCATTCTCTTTCCACCAATTTAAAGAATTGAAACCTGGCGTCTTTACGGTTGTGTTCTGGATGGTGGGCAGAATCTGCAGTTCACATAGTGTCAGTGAATTACCAATAATCCTATATAACACATTTAATATATGTATAAGTAATTATATTTTGTTCAAGGCACCATATCGTCGTATAATGGAAAGACGATAACCAACTCGCGCAAAACTGTCAAAATTTGAGAAAATTTGACGCATCGTAGCGGATCGTAGCGGTTGACGAAAAACACAGAGCAAGATATTATTAGTTATGGTACTGCTTTCTAGGTTTTATACGTAATTTATGTAGCTATTATCTAGCTATTTATCTAGCTGACCTGGCGAACTTCGTACCGCTCTCACCTTTTAAACCTTTCCTCTAAAATGATCCGCCATTTATTGAATTCATTTGTTACAAAAAATGTGATAAATGAAGAATCGCTCGACCGATTTTGTGCAAACATCACATAAACCATCTACTAAATAGTCCGAACAAAGCCTAAACATTTGGTTTGGATAGGTGAGCCCGTTCTTGAGTTATAAAATTACAACGAAAAGTGGCATTGATTTTTATATATCTACTAGCTGCGCCCCGCGGCTACGCCCGCGTGGAAATTTAAAATTATCACTTAGAGGTATGAAAAATAGATGTTGGCCGATTCTCAGACCTACTCAATATGCTCACAAAATTTCATGAGAATCGGTCAAGCCGTTTCGGAGGAGTACGGGAACGAAAACTGTGACACGAGAATTTTATATATATCTATATATATAAAAAAATTAAACCCGTTTTCCTTGGTCACGGCATCACGCGTGAACGGCTGGACCGATTTCGCTAATTCTTTCTTTGTTGTGTTTGTTATTGTCAGGAGAAGGTTCTTATGAAAGAAAAAATTAAGAAAGTTGGAAACATAAATTTCCACGGGGGCGAACCCGCGGGGCGCAGCTAGTTGATGATAAATATAAGAAGTTTATGCGCAAATGTCAACCATTTGCTGTAAAAAGTTTCTATCTGCATCAAAACTAATAACATCGAAATTAACTGAAAATCTTGATTGTTATGTTCTTGATTGTAGAATTGCAATAAGATAGTGGTAAACTGATTCAGTTTATCACAATCTTATTGCAATTCTCTTTTCAGAAAAGCTCCTTTATTTTACTTCGAAGACTTCGCTATGTCTGCCTGAGGCGCAGAAGATTGCGGTTTCGATATCCGCTTTATTGCAAATATTTGTTCCTGCACGGCTACGTTGCGCGCTACGAGAGAAGCGTGTTTCATTTCATCTCGTTATCTCATGGAAAATGGCGGCATGTCGTTTGATCTACCGATGCTAGCGTGCGACACCGATTAATTAGTCGTCACGTTTCATCACGTGAACGATTTTAGTGAATGTATATATTGTATGTGGTATTCGTAGGTAACCTTTTTCGTCAATCGTTACACTGTGCGTCAAATTTTCTCAACTTTCGATAGTTTTGCGAGAGTAGGTTATCGTCTTTCCATACTACGAGGAGATGGGGTCTTGAACAAAATATAATTAAATTCAAGTGTCTATTAACCTCTGTTAACTTTCTGTTAAAATACATTTTGTTTTTTCTTGTTTTTTCAGCAATGAGGATCCGTAACGTTTTTAGTTGAGAATGCAGATTTATAGAGCTAAGATATCCTTAACACACAATGCAAATTTTTTTGTTCTGCGACAAAAATTGACGAAGTTATGACCAAATTTCTCGCGAAGTTCACTGAATGACCACCGCGGTCGCTGTGACGTCACTGCCTCCTAATTTACGCAATGTGAAACAATGCGATGTCATTGTTCTCTTTTCTACCCTAGACAACTATCCCCGTGATGGACCTAACATAACTGATCATAACAGAAGCTACGCTTATTTTTGAAGCTAATTGAGACTGTGTCAAACATAAAAAAAAGGTTACGAGGTTTTCGACTCGTTCACGACTCCAAATACTTATCTAGATTGACCTAGTCACGATGCAATGTTTTTTGTGTGATATTGCTTTAGTACTATTACGCAATAGAACTTTCCTCTCGTGGAAATAATATAGAATACGGCTAACTCATATCTGTAGCACAATAGTAGCATATCTACTTCAATGTAGCAAAAAGGGCGAAAGTCAAGGGCTGACGTGCCTCGAATGGCTAAACTTTCAACTTTTCTATATTGTTAATGGATAACAATACAAACAATTTAAAATGTCCGTGAAGTTTAGTAGTCTACTATATAAAAAGTCGGGTTTTCCTTCCTGACGCTATAACTCCAGAACGCACGAACCGATTTCCACGGTTTTGCATTCGTTGGAAAGGTCTCGGGCTCCGTGAGGTTTATAGCAAAGAAAAAATTAAGAAAGTGGGAAACATAAATTTCCACGCGAGCGAAGCCGCGGGGCGCAGCTACTTATAAATTAAAATTGCTGGACAATTCACACCGCATTATCTAGCCCCAAGCTAAGCAGAGCTTGTGTTATGGGTACTACACATAACTGATATAGGTACGTACTTAATATAACACACTACATAGATAGATTAAATAAAATAAATAAATAATGCTGGACAATTCACACAGCATTATCTAGCCCCAAGCTAAGCAGAGCTTGTGTTATGGGTACAAGATAGATATTTTTTATTACACGTAGAAAACATCCAGAACGCCCTGGACAAATGTCTGCAGACTGTACAAACATTTGTCCCGAGGCGGGAATCGAAGCCGCAACCTCCTGCGTCGCAGGCAGACCTTCGCCCGCTGCGCCACAGAGGTCGTCAATCAGTTCATTAAATAACAAGCTTCTGCCCACGGCTTCACACGCTTTGTTTTTATGAAAAAGGTTATTACTATCCCATGTGAACTGTTTTGAAATAAAAAGATAGCATACGTTTGACTCCAGGCTTAGAGCTACATCAATTCAAAATTTCAACACGATCAGTTCTGTCGTTATGGCGTAAAGAGGTAACAAACATACATCCGTCCATACATCTAAACATCCAAACTTTCGCGTTTACAATATTAGTGTAAAGCTTTTTGTAGGAATACCTATTATAATATAAACTAAGGGTCGATAAACTTTAGTTCTTGTTTGTTGGTACCTATCCTAAATAAGTGTGTCTGTAATTTGCCCTGACGATCTCTGTGGCGCAGCGGGCGAAGGTCCACCTGCGACTCAGGAGGTTGCGGGTTCGATTCCCGCCTCGGGACAAATGTTTGTACGATCTGCAGACATTTGTCAAGGGCGGTCTGGATGTTTTCTATGTATACTAAATATATCTATCTATGTAGTGTATTGTATTAAGTATATCAGTTATCTAGCACCCATAACACAAGCTCAGCTTAGCTTGGGGCTAGATAATGCTGTGTGAATTGTCCAGCATTATTTTTTTATTTATTATTTATATTTATTATTAATTTAAACTTTAGTCTGCTAAACTTTAGGAAGCTTTTGCTTCGACTCTCCGAGTTCAATAAAAAAGATGAAGTACCTAGACCTCTCGACATGTCAAAGCCCTCTTCAACAAAAACAAAGCCCAGCAGAATCCAATTAAGGCGCTCAGCCGACCCAAACCAGTGCCACCAGCTATTTCATGTTATTACTAGCTTCTGCCCGCGGCTTCGTACGCATATTTTTGGTATAATAAGTAGCCTATGTGTTTAAGTTAGGCTACGTTCTAAGTGTATGCCAAATTTCATCTCGATCTATTTAGTAGTTTTGGAGATCGTAGGTAACAAAAAAATCACATTTCACAAACTTTCGCATTTATAATATTAGTAGGATAGGTATAAATAATTACATAGATAAGGTAATAAAAAGTTTGGCCTTTATTCATCTTATTTCATTATTCAGCCTCGGTACCCCACGGACCTAGGGTCTCGACTGGAAAACAAAACACTGTTTCTTCTGAAAAAATAAGCAAAATATATTTGTAGGTATTATTAATAATGATAGTGTGTAAAAGGTGTAAAAGAACACGAAACACAGGTGTAAAAGAACAAGAACAGAAAAACTTGATTTTGGTAAACAAAAAAAAAATTAAAGAAAAAAATTATTAATAAATTAAAGAAAAAAAAATTATAAATAAAAAATATATAAAATAAAACATTTTCTAAATAGTATCCACTATAACTTAAAAACAGTGTTATATTAAGGAATTGGAAGTCGGTTTTTGATTTTTTCAAACCCATCAAATTATGATACTTACTACTACTTATCACACTAATATATGAAAGTTTGGCTCTTTAGATGTATGTATGGCTGTTTGTACCTCTTTACGCCAAATCTACTGAACGGATCGGGCTGAAATTATGCATATAGGTAATTTTTGCTCACCATCATAGCCAAAAAGAGAAACTTCGCATCTCTGCCTACACTATACAAAATAAAACTTTTACAGAGGTATTAAAAATAAGCTTAAAATTGGTTTCACAAGCAGCAAAATCAGTATTTGAAAATCCTTTGATCATCGATTAATCCTACTAGTCTACTATCCTATATGGATCAGTTGAGCTACCTGTAGACTGTTTGCAACAGTCTGCAGTTAGCTCAATTGTTTCGATTGTAAATACTAGTATAATTTTCTTTGTGAATAAAGATTAATTATGTTTTGCCATGAAAATATTACAAAAAATGATGTAAATCCTATGAAATTTCAAAACAATAGTAATAATGTAAAAATACACGAAAAAGAACACGAACATGAAGGGAAAACGTCTCTAGTTTTTTGAAAATAAGTAATAAAATTGCAAAATTAAAAAAATCGTAGAACAAATGTTGACCCCCTCGATGTCCAGAATCATCCTCTCTTGGCTTAGTACACCATTTCAGTGGCACCCTGTATATGAACCACAATATTTTGTGCAATATTATTTGATTTCAAAATTATCCTGTAAAATTATCCTGAGTGCGAGCTTACGCGCTATTATAACAAAAACCATATTATTTAAGTTTATCTCTCAATTATTGCCTCTACAGCAAAATATTCAACGTTTTTGACGAGTATCATGCATCGAATTAATTTTATTTTGTACATTTGTTATTTGTGATTATTTTATTTTAATAGAACAATAGCCTTTATTCACAAAGAAAATTATACTAGTATTTACAATTGAAAGAATTGAGCTAACTGCAGACAGCTCAACTGATCCATATCAATACCAGTCGGAAGCGTCCCCAAGAAGCTGGCTGCATTGCCACGCTGTATGGTAATGCTGATGCGCTGTGCCAGATACTCACCAGCTCTCGGGTCAAATGCGTCGCTTCGACCAGACGCTCAGATAACTTTTTAAAAACCCGAAGAGCCTTATCATTATGAGTTTCATTTTACAAAATAAGCTATCCCCATATTTATGATCTCTACGAAAGACCAGCGCTATGGAATGATCTGCTCTACCATAGGACATGCTGACTGAGTGGAAATCGATTTTTTTCGTTTTTCTGTTAATTTATGTTTTATATAGATATGTATCTTATTCGTCTCTGTTCTGGCAATATAAATATCGATTTACTTTTTCTTACCTACCTATCTATCGACAACAAACCATCTTTATTTTTTGAAGTTCTTTTTATTTACAAAGTTATAGAGTATTCGCGTAAAAGGTCCGTGCCGTGCCCAGCGTGTGCCCAAACCAGTGAGCAAAGAAAGCCAGGGGACAAAAAAATCGATTTGACTCGCACGTGGTACACGTGCCCACGTTACACAGCTGTTACCTATTTAATAAACGATTACGTAAATCTCTAGTCATTTTGCAATACAATGTTCGTTCTTTCTGGAAAGGGAAAGGTTAAAACATAATTTATCTTAGTTCCTGACAAACTTACTTAGGTATCTAATGCTTTTTACTAATTATGTGATCTAAAGGCGATTAAAAATCTTGCCTGTCCATTATAAAAAAATAGTAACTATCATGAAAATAACATCCACAAGTTTATGTACCTATAACTTTTGTTATAGTAGCTGGTAGTGCTTACAAGTAATATTACGAAATAGTACGTATAATAGCAAAGCCCCCCCCTGGATAAAACCCATTTGTGGTAACTTTGTAGTTTATTTTCTGTGCACTAAAATATAAACAAACTTTGCCCTATCTATTAAAGATGGCATTTCGCAGACAGGCCTTTCAGACTAATACATAAAGACATGTTGCAGGTATGTACCTGGGTACTTAATTTCGCTTTTATCTCCAGATGGCGCTAGTGGAGGAGACCGGCGCGGGCGCCGCCTCCGACGATCCGGAAGCCCTGCTCAATGAATGGCTGGGCGAGCTCACTGTACTCACTGCAGTAAGTTATTGCATCGATTATATAACTTGAAATTCTTGCGAAACTATTATATTTCACAGGTTCTTTAGGTATGGTTTTTTTAAATCTTTGCCTGTTTAAAACCTCATGTGCAGCCATGGACAGACATGTTTTAGACAAGACCTCGTCTAGACAAGACGTTGTCTAGGAAAATAGACAAAAATGACATCAATTCGCCGGCTGATGCGTTAAATATCTAAATGAATTAATTCAATTTCACTATCTTACGACGTTTTTCTCGAGTCTATCCCAGACAAGGTCTTGTTTAGGCTGTCAATGCTACCATTGGTACAGGTAAGTGACGATATGATGTGATCGTCGATGCCCCAATAAGATCTAGAAAACACGTATTATGTCTCTTGTCTTGAAAACACTCATAATAAACATAGGCGGAAGATACAGGAGAAGTTATTAAAATAAAAGAACTCTCGAAATCAGCAAAACTATGTTATAATGGCAGTTATAAATAAACTCGTATGCTAATGGATTTAATACAGCGTATTGTAGTTTTGACACAAAACTTTTGGTGGTCAGCGTAAGTTATCTAAATATGTTAATAAGATAAAAGAAAATGTCGTGAAAAGACACGAGCTATAAAAAGCGTGTTCCATTATGGTGGTAGGAACAGTTTAATCAAGCTTCTGAGTCGGAAGTCTTACCAGATAAATTCAATTCCATTTCAGCTACAGGCTTCACGGCTGCAGAGATCTTTTAATGAAATTTTTCAATTTTTATGATTATTGTAGAGTCTCCTCTAATCTCATAAAGCGCAGCTTCCCGTGGCTAGGCTGTACCGGTGGTACAGTGACGTTCAGTTTAACGAATATTATTTACTCAAAGGAACAATGTTCACTCAAATGAGTGATACAATAATTTTACTTACTATCATATGCATTAATTAATACTAAATTACCACAGTTTGCTTATAATAATTTTAAGCAAACTGTGGTAATTTAGTATTAATTATTTTAGGACTGGCAGTAGCCAGTCTACTACAATATTTTTATTGTATGTAGTAACATACAATAAAATTATTGTAGTAGCCAGTCTTCAAATAATGGTTGGTATTGTTACGCTAACCTAAAAGATCTTGTTATAAATATATTATTTCAGTGTTTTCGCTAATATGTATAATGATAAATAATAAAAAACGGAGGCTTTTAGGGAAAAAAGTATGATATAGACATTTTTTATAGATTATCTGATCTACAATAATTTTTGTCTTAGCTAATTTTATGATAAAATTTACCGTTTTGCTGAAAATCGCGAAAAACCCGTTTATGTGACCTTTGAACCCGAGTAAATTTTTTTCCAGGTGTCAGATCGATAAGGACTTTTCACTTTTCATTTATAATGGTGTTTTGAACAATCCTACCAATTTTCAGCTGGCTGCTAATTATTGTAGCCTCACTCCTATTTTTTGGTCTAATTTGACCGGACTAAAACAGTTCTTAATGTTATCGGGTAAGATGTTGTATAAATGCGCACCTTCAAAAAGTATGTTTCTTTTTCGTTCATCGTTAGGTAACTCCCCTGTTAAGTTTGAATTTCGAACTTCACATTAATTCACAGAAATTTCAAAACTCCAAACTTTGAATTTAATTTCTGTGAATACAGGAATATTTTAAAACAAGAATATTTCGGTATAATGAAGATAGCAATCTGCTTTATATCAAAACAACAAATTTAATAGAAACTAATTTGAACTAGTATTTACAATTGAAAGAATTGAGCTAACTGCAGACTCTTGCAAACAATCTTCAATAAATACAGGTAGCTCAACTGCCGTGCTAAAGATAACTGCCGTAAGCAACATTTTGTTCAATATTGAGTTACTATCATATTCGGAACCGCCGTATCGAGATCTATAAGTTTTACTTTGACAGTTTTTCAAGATAAAGGCTCTAAAGGCTATTTTCAATTTAGATAAGCGCAGTAAGTGCTGTATTTTATTTATAATCCTTATAATTACAGTTGTAAGCGCTCATGCCGCGGTTATGCTCTAAACTTCCCATACTACTTCAAAATAAGCCCATAGAGTGCTTACCATAAGTGCAGTAACGTCTTACAAAAACATTTTATTAAGCATTACGTATTAAAACATTACGTATTATAACTGCCATTTTCTGCCCGCGGATCATCGCGATTAACGAAAGCTTCGTCCCTCTTGGTCCAGCAACAGCAGAAAATTTGCCATACGCTGTTGTATGGAATGAAACTATATCCGGCCGTAGCCAAGAAGTTAATTTCTGCCTTCAAGGTGTTTCTTCAACACAAAAGAGACGTGAAACACGTAGTGCTTTGGCTCGACAACTGCTCTGCCCAGAATAAGAACTGGGCACTGCTATGCTTTCTGGTCGATATTATTAACAGTGGAGATATTGCAGCCGAAAGCATAACGCTAAAATTCTTTGAACCAGGGCATACCTTTATGTCAGCAAATAGTTTCCACCACCAGGTGGAACTATCTTTGCAAAGAAAAGGAAAAGTTTACGATTTTAACGATTTTGAGGACTCGGTCCAGAAGAGCAACATAAGGAAATTCATTGTAAAGGTGTTGGAAATAGCAGATTTCATCTCTTACGAAGACATGTTTCCGCAACACAAGCTACGCAAAAAAAACTATTGAAAAATATTGACTGTGATTTTCTATGATTGAATAACATAACATAACTGTTACATAGTTATTAGATTTTAGGTAATTTTGAATTCCAAATAAACATTTTAGACTGAAAAATATTTAGTTTAACTTATTTTTGCTATTCTAACAAACCCTGATGGAATAAATGATAATAAAGTTAATAAAGGCTTATAATATATTAAGATTTTCTTCGAATGACTCCATCACTAACTTGCAACTAGCGCCGTAAGTAGCGTAAGTAGTTTGAGGTAAAAATGTATTTATATTATGAATTCCTTCTTATAACCGTCGTAGGTGACGTGGTTAGCGCGGTTATGCTTAAAATAACAATATTTTCTAATTTTATTCTTTTTAGCAAAAGCGCAATAAAATGAATTCCATAGCATTAGCGCTCTATGTGTGTGGCTTACAACGCTTATTGCAAGTATTTGTTTTTAAATAAACGTAAGATTCCTCAGCATAACATGTTTTTTGGTATTTTATTGAAGTAATCGTTGTTGTAGGAGTATTCTTATCCAGCCTTTAAAACTACATCATTTTCTCTATAACACAAATGTATTAGAAGTATCAAAAAGTGAATTTTGTAGATTTAAACAACAAAAACAAATTGGAAACTTTAGGCGCAATTATCTCCAAACTAGCACGCATGCACTTGTCGCTCTTATCCTTAGCACGGCAGTCAACTGATCCATATCAATACCAGTCGGAAGCGTCCCAAAGACGCCGGCTGCATTGGCCCGCTGTATGGCAATTTTGATGCGCTGCGCCAAATACTCACCAGCTCTTGGGTAACGCGTCGCTTAGATCAGACGATCAGAGTTTTTTTTTTAATCTGGAGAGCCTTGGTCGGTACGGTACCCCTCGGCAATAGGGTCTCGACTCGACTCCAAGGGAAGTAATTGTGTAGGCTCTGTCGAGACGTAGATATTTGCGCCTTTTGAGATTCGGCTAAATTTATTAATAAAAAGCCAAAATGGGTTTTATTACGAGACTTGCAACAGGTTGCTGTCGGTGACCTATCGATGAACGTGACTGTACTCGTTCGACCCTTCTCGGATAAAATTTAGTCAAAGCCAAAACACGATTGTTCATTAGGAGCAAAATAAAAATCTGTATCTTTTTTTTAAGAGCTACGAGTATAATGTAATGATGCAATAAAGGTAGTAGATCATCTTATCCCCTTATGTTTTGTTTTTATGTATTCATACCTTATATGAGTAGTTTGTAGTTTTGGAGATAGTGTGGCTTTTACCACAAAAAATCAACGCAACCTGTCTTTTACAACAATCAGCGTTGTCTCTATAGCTGTACTGAAATCTGTTCATTTGTTGTATAAACCAATTTTTAGTAATTTGGCGTGTTTTAAAAACTATAAACCGACTCAAATTCTTCTAGTAACGACATCAGGAAACACTTACAATGTTGTAAAAGACTGAGCACTCTTGGCTATGTGACGTTCATTGTTACATTTTATTACACAGTTAATCAGTTTTGTGACTGACTGCAGCTGAATTTGAAACCGAGTATTTTTGATTACTAGTTAAAGGGTGTAGGTACATAGAGAGGCTCTTTGACAAATTTACCTATGGAATATTAAAGAGTAAGATCAATTTACAACCTCTTTATTTATATACTAGCTGACCCGCCGCGATTTCATTTGTGTGGACTTTAGTAGTATTACTAATTACATCCGGGTAATATAACCCGAGTACCACGCGTTTGAAGCCGCAAATAAAAGTTTAGGTAGGAACATAATAACCCAAGAATGTGAATTACTAAAAAACCGTTCTTAGTAGGTGCTTACGTCCTAAACTAAATTTTCATGCAAAATTTCAGCCTCGTAGCTTTTCTAGATAAGTCTTTTCAAGATTTTCTTGATAAGTCAGTGAGTGGCCTAACTTTGACTCCACACCATTAACCTTAGAGTGCGAATTTCAAAAAAACCTGAAACACGTGTCTGTTTATTTTAAGTCATCTTCCTACGCTACAAATTTTGAAGGGCCAACAGTTGCGGTTCTGAAGTTATTATAAAACTGACCTTTGACCCCCTTAGAATACGAATTTCCAAAAATCCATTCTTAGCGTGCCTCTGAAAGGAACCTGGAGTCATCAAGAGATCTCTGAAACTACAAGAGCTACGAAGCTGTAATGTTGCATACATTACAGCTTCGTAGCTCTTGTAGTTTCAGAGATCTCTTGATGAGTCCAGTTTTCTCTTCTCTTTTATATATCTAATATATAAAATTCTCGTGTCACAGTTTTCGTTGCCATACTCCTCCGAAACGGCTTGACTGATTCTCATGAATTTTTGTGAGCATATTCAGTAGGTCTGAGAATCGGCCAACATCTATTTTTCATACCCCTAAGTGATAATTTTAAATTTCCACGCGGGCGTAGCCGCGGGGCGCAGCTAGTCTAATATATAAAATTCTCGTGTCACAGTTTTCGTTGCCATACTCCTCCGAAACGGCTTGACCCATTCTCATGAAATTTTGTGAGCATATTGAGTAGGTCTGACAATCGGCCAACATCTATTTTTCATACCCCTAAGTGATAATTTTAAATTTCCACGCGGGCGTAGCCGCGGGGCGCAGCTAGTATTATATAGATTAAGATGGAGTACAGGGATTGATCGCAGCTGAGTGGCTTTTCGCAAGTACAGTCTCAAGAACAGGGTGGTAAATATCCTTGGATCTGACCGCTGGTGCAGGTGAATTGCAGTTGTTAGTTCTCGCTACTTCAAATTTGGTTTAAGGAAGCTGATAATATAATTTGCTTTGAAATGGACATTTATCTTGTGTATTTATTTGGATTGCTCCGGTAGAAATCATGTGATAGTTGGCTGTAATAAGTAGCCTATTATCTAAGTTAGGCTATTTTTTAAATGTACGCCAAATTTCATTATTATCAGTTGAGTAGTTTTGGAGATCCTAAGTGACAAAAAACCACATTGTACAAACTTTCGGCTTTATAATGAAATGAAATTTTTTTTTTTAATGAAATGATATATTAGTAGGATATCTTTGGCCGTTTAATACTTATCAAACGGCCAACCGTTTGATAAGTATATAAGTAGCTCTTTCACCCTAGGTTTTTGTGTTGGAGCAACAAGCTGAGTCAGGACCTGTTAGACCTACACACACGCGTTCGTCGGCTTGCTGAATGGGCTACTTAGTACCTACCCAATGCTTACTTGTGTTAATATAAGTACTTACTTACCTATTGTGATAGTACAATGTTCCCTTGTTTCTTGTAAGTGTTACTAAGTAGTCTTTTTTTATATATATTTTTACGTTATTTGTGTTGGAGTGTTTAATAAATACTTTTTCTTTCTTTCTTCTTTCTTTCTATTTCGGTATCGCTGTTTTCTATCACGTCGTCATTGTTCTCTTCCGATGTACCAAAAATTTCAGGAATAAAAACTGGATGTATTTATAAATACATAGATATAGATATAGAATAGAATAGAATAGAATAGAATATTTTTTTATTTGAAACTTAATCAACAAAAACAAACACGATTTAAAGATAAAATAAAAGATACAGCTTCTGTCGAATTAAGTCACAAAACGGTGTCTGTCTCAGCATAAGCTAGTTGTTACCACGTAACAACCAACGCTGGTCTTCCGACAGAGCCGTTTGGTGACGTCACGGAAGATAACACAAAACAATCAAAAATATAACAATTTAAAAAACACCATCTACGGCAACGGTTGACAAACACGAGATACATATGTGTTGCCGCATATACAGATGTTTGTTCCTCAATCACGCCAAAATTACAAATTGATTGAGCTGAGAGTGGTATGAGTACCTAGATATAATTTATGAGCCTGAAATTTATTTTTTATTCCGAATCGGAATAAAAAATAAATTTCTGGCTCATAAATTATATCGGAATTTCCGATGCCACGAGGGCGAAGCCATCGTCAGCAGTTATTAAATAATAAAAATAAAAATAGATAATACAATAACGTTACATTTTTTACGGAAATCTTTACTTTTTATCCGTATCCCTGTGGCATACTGATTGGAAGTATTCTAATAACCAATAAATCACCAAAATATCTATCTCTATGACTTAAACAGTAATTGTAAATATTTTGCATAAAGAGTTACCGAATCATACAATTTGCTTAAAAATATAATCTGTCTGAAAATTAAAAGTAGTAAAGTCCATAAAAACAAAGATTTACATCTGAATTACTTTGAACTTGTAAGGTCAGCAGGCCAAGAAGCAGCGAACTATTTCAATGTGGTAAAAGCCAAACATTTTGACTTGATCGTAGGAATTTTGCAATAAAAGCAGTGTTGGTATGGGCTATTCTAAAAACCGTTATGGTAAACTAGCTCCCGCCCGCGGCTTCGCCCGCGTCGTATCGGAATAAAAACTAGCCTTTGTCCATTTCCAGCTCATAAACAGTACCCATACTGAATTTCAGCGCAATCAATTCAGTAGTTTCGGCGTGATTGAGTAACAAACATCCATCCATCCATCCATCTATCCTCACAAACTGTCGCCTTTAGAATTATAATATGTATTAGTGGGATGGGATTACAGGACTGAAAATGTTTTTATGACTTAATACCTTGCAAACAGAGTTTAATGAAAAATCAAATTAACCTTACTCAATCAAATAATTAGATTCCTAACTCTGGTGGTCTGGATGTACGAGTACCTAATAACTTTGCTACATCCAGACCACTAGAGTTTACTATGAGTCAATCCGCTTACGGAAGGAATCACCCAGAAACAATCACGACATGGATTTCGGAATATGTCGTATTAAATTCGTAGATAGGTTCTAAATTATATTTGTACAAACATTTACTCATAACGCGGTATCCGTATCCACAGACAGCAATAATAATTCGAAATCTAAATAAAATAGGCAAAAAAATTAAATGTGTTTAAAAGGATGAGTGATGCAGCATCACGAGTGGCACACGTGTGCAGCGCAGCCGGCGCGGACGCCGACAGGTGCACTTGCCATATGGCCTCGCTACTAAGATTTGCCATCGCATCGCCTTCAAGCTGTTCCACGCAACTCGAATAACAACAGACCTTTTTGTGGTTTACAAAATAACATCGATTACATATATTTTATGGGTTTCATTTACAAAGTTAAGTACCTACATTCAGAAAGAGCATTAATATAACATGTCGGTTCTAGACTCCAACCTAACCAAAGAAATATTGGTAGAAGGTACTTCACGACACTGGTAACATTGGAGCAAATCGCAAAACTTCTCAACAATTTTCGGTTTTGACAGATTTCATCGAAGAAGTATTATCGTTACAAAAGGTTTTCATGCATACAGGTATCAAGTAGAGCCATTTACATGCATAATTTAAATCTCAAATATTGATCCCACGTTGTTTGTTGGTCTTATAGGTAATAGAAAAAAGTTCCAAACATGGACCCGGCTAGGGCTATATACTATCTGATGAACCTAATCAACAGATTGTAGTGCCCTAACTAGGTGGCTAACAACAGGTAACGAAAGGCAAAAAGTAGGTATTATAAAGATTCATCTAACACGACAAGTTTTGACTTCTCGTGGTCGAAAAGTGTGTATAGCGTAGCTTAGCGGGAATAAAATTCGAGTTTAAGGCGGTACCCTACCTCGTTATTGTGTGAAGAGGATAGGCATAGGATTTCGCGTTCACAGGAGCGGGACAGAGCAAAGCGGCGTAAGCTCAAAAATCAAGTTTTTAGTAGTTATTTGCTCCTCACAAACATTAGAATAGTTAATTGAAAAAAAGGCAACATATAAAATGTTCTTTATACTTAGCTCAATTACTATGCTTAATCTCAAGATCGTATCATCTGTATTTATTGAGAAATTAGGGTTTTAGTAAAAAATTAGAGGTAACTTTGCGATTTTTTTCTATCGAGAAAATTTTATGGAATCGTGTTTTCGAAACATATGATCGATAGAATAAGTCCTGAACTTTACCATATATAAATTTCAAAGTTAAATATTCAGTAGTTTGGAAGATATGGAGGTCCGACGGAGTTGAAAATAAGCAATTTGAGGGTAGGTACCTTAAGCCTTAGGGCTAAAAGTAAAGTTTCTCTTGAATTTTTGTCTGAAATCATCAGCCAGTTCAAAACATTCGTCCTCTTACATAAAGACTCGACTATTTGTTGTTCATGTTGTTTGTTGTTATTTAAATTTATTTAAAAAGTTATGTTACATTGATGCCTTTCGATCTTTGTCGTAATTAGGTATCTTTTGGTAGTTCTCAAAAGTAGTATTAAAGAAAGCCTTCTCGATCACTAAAGAGCCCCACACATCTGTCGACGCGATCGGCATTGAGCAGGTGTTCTTTGGACCACCTGTTTCCCATTTTTTGTCTGTATCTTTTGAGGTACAAAGCTTTGGTTACCTCTTACTTGTGTATGACAGATGCAAAGATTTGAAACGTCATTTTGTCGTTCACTTTTGCTGATGTTCAGTAATTGCTTGATTTGGTAAGTATTTTATAATTGGATATTTATTATGGTGCAATTTTAAATTTGGAGTAGTCGACACCTAAGACAAAAATGTGAAAGTGGCTCATATCTTATTAATGTGTTTTTTATCGGCATCACGAGATATTTTTGTAAAATGATTTTAATGCAATAATTTGGTCTCAATTAAGGACATGAACAAGTCTTAAAATAACGGATAACAGAAACTTTTGTCATAATTTGGCGTTGTTGATGCAGTTTGCACCTGCGTCGGAATACCAATTTAAGACAGAAAATTAGCATGAGAACGTAAAATAACAAGTACTTACCTGCCCAAATTAAATTACTTGAATGTCTGAAAAAACTTTCATAATCATGTAGGAAACAGGGCAATAGTACACAGTCAACGGCATATACATGTATAAATTACAAAATCTCACAAGTAGCCATCATTACGATCATAATTGTATTATGGAAACTCAAGATCTAAATTTCAGATGAAAGCTGTCAAACTTTAAATCACAACATCCCGGAAACTATTAGGTCTTTGGAAAATGTAAATATTTTGTGAGATGCTTGATAATCAACAAAAGAAAACATTATCGCCAAAGCTTAATTAAACACTCTGAGTAAAACAGAGTTAGAAACAGAATAAAACATAAAAGTATATTATGAATCTCTCAACGGTAACAAAAACAAAAATGTGTTTCTTGCATACATATTATGATTCTTTTGTTGTAAATATGATTGTAAGATTATTGATGTTTACTCATTTATGCTCATGTGCTGTATGTATACATAATACGCTATTTATTGTGATCGCAAGCGGATTCTGCATATCTAAGCTCCTTTCTAGTTGAAATAAATATTACGTAAACAAAGACATTTATGTATAAACACTAAACGATAACAAAAGCTAGCTAGATAAACCTTAAAACAAGAAGAAAAACTTCCTTAACAAAAAAGTTAAAACAGTTTTTTCGTAATTTTTTCCTAATTACTTGGCATATTATATAGAAAAAAAAGTTTGTTTTCTCCATTGCAAACGCGGAGCTAAAAAGATGAATTTGGACATGAGACAAACAAAATTGTCCACACGCCATGTGTTTAAGAATCTATAATAAGATCCCCCAAGATATAAGGAACAGGACGCCCTCCAGCCAGGTGGGATGACGATCTGGGAAAGATTGCTGGCATATGCTGGATGTGGCTCGCTGAAGACATTACGGGAGGCTTATGTCCAGCTGTGGACTAATATAAATAAATAATGCTGGACAATACACAAAACCTCATCTAGCCCCGAGCTAAACAGAGCTTTTGTTATGGGTACTAGATAACTGATATACATAATACAATACACTACATAGATAGATATTTTTTTATCATACCTATTAAACATCCAGAACATCCTGAACAAATATCTGCAGATCGTACCAACATTATGTCCCTAGGCGGGAATCGAGTACGCAACCTCCGGCGTCGCAGGCGGACCTTCGCCCGCTGCGCCACAGAGGTTTCAAATCCGAATATAGGCAGATGATGATGATGATGACAACCACATCACAACCGCACGACAACGTCCCATAAATGGTGGAGTAAACTAGTTAAGCTTATGTTTTTTTTAATGCAATAAATGATAACGTTGAAACATACAGACGAATTGAGAAGTTCGTCCTTTTTTAGAAGTCAGTTAATAAGGGCTCACTTTTGTAATCACAAATTCATAATCTACAATTTTTTTGGTATGAAGCGGCAAAAACGAATTTGTGGTGAGAACCTGTCTGTGGTGCAAACCAGCGCTACACCAAACAATCTACATATTGACTGTATGTGTTTTTTACGGTATTTTAGATCCTTCATAATTATTTTATACTTTTTCTGGTCGGAGTTGTACCATATCCTAACTCAGATGACGCTAGTGATGACAGATTTTGAAGGCGCACGAGCATAAGCGATTGAAGAATTGGCCATGATTCGGGCAACACTAACGGAACTATAAAAATCTTAAAAAAAACAATTTAGATGCAAATCTGTATAAGATTATATTGTTTTTATTAATTGCATCTCTCGGGCTTTTTAGGGCAATTTCAACCGAAAGCAATTTCATAGCACCTGCATCTTATTTTTGATGCAGGGTCGCTGTTTTACATAATGACAGACAAACAAAACAAGAGAGCGGCGCAACTGTTTTTGTTCCCGAGAGTATCTACGTACTTTGTTTGTAGTATGTAACCTAAAAAGCGTGGGTCCTGCTTTTACCGTAAAAGTAGGACAAAATGAATATGTAGGTCATGTTGGTCGTCATGGTACCAATAGATATATGTACTTAAACAATAGGAATCTTCCTGAAACCTTCGATCCTTTTGTAGATCAGTTAAGCGTCGCCTATCAAGTTCCTTCAGGATGTTTTGTTATGTTGTCATGCATGAGAAAACTATCATTTACTTAATAAGGTGATTAGAATCAGTACAAGGCATTCGCAGAGTGCGAATTGTTTTCTTAAATTTTATGTTGTGATTATGATTGTGCATCCATAAGTCATATGCATAGCTATTCTTTGTTTTTATTGTGTAAAATTCATGATTATATCCTATAAAAATAAATATGTCCTAACTTTCATTCTATTTTGCTAGAAAGTTCCGAGTTCCAACCCATTTCTGTGAAAACTTGGGCTTTAATGGTAAAGTTTATGGTAGAGCTTTCGCATTTGTCATTTGAAATGGGTGCGTCGAGTCGAACGAACCCAGCTTTGGGCAGGGGCGCGCCACGAGCCAAATGGCTATTAGCACCGGCAGGGTTCCTTAGAAACAAGAGGGGACTGACACGCACACAAGCACGCTTGGATCCACGGAGGCAAACATCGTAGCGTACGAGCCGGGCCGGGGGCGCGCACACGTGCGCGTCTCCGGACACGCGTGCGCGCGCGGCTTGCCTCGGCTCCCCCCTGGCCCTGCCTGTGTGTGACCGCTCGGCTCCGCGTTCATGGCTCATTTTGTAACACAACTCACTTCACTTCACTTTGCTCTACTCTGACCGAGCGACTGCCAGTGGCGGCCGGGACTGCGGAGGTTGAGCGCGTTTTTTGTCACGATCGTGTGCAATATCGGAAGCGTCCTTTGTTGTGTTGCAATACTTACTAACTTCTCTGAAATTGTTCGATAAAATTTAAGTTTAGTTAAGATGTGAGGTCAGTCACTCCTGTTGTGTCATATTATCCAAGAATCCCGCGTTTGTGGCACACACCCGTGCAGACTCCGACGGTGGTGGAACTATAAACTTGTTATCGTACTCACAGTGTTTGCATTACGAGTATGAATGCATCGAGATTAAACTTTAGTATACCAGTTTAGTGTTTCTACTCAGCAATCGCTTGTCGTTTATCGTGCGTGTTAATTGGGTATGGGAATTAAAGTTAAGTAGAATGCGCAACGTGTGGCGCCGGCCTTTTGGCACACTTTACTAATAGCGTGAAGAGCTGGTCCATGAGTCACCGCTGGCCGCTGAACGCTGCAACTGCAATGTAAACGAAATGATGGATGTACTCAACGAGCCGAGCAAGTGGCAACGCGGACGCATTCTGTCTTCCCTCAACAGAAGCTTTCGATTAACCACTGGAAAGTCGAAAAGTATCACTAATTCGCCCACGGATACCAAAACAATGGACCAAACATTGGAAAATACGACCTTGGTACGTTACTTAAACATTGTTTTTTATTATAAACGTAGCAAAATATATTGCATGAGGTAGGTAGTTTTATATCAAGGCTGCTCGTTCTCTGATACTGCAATAGGTACCTATAGTTTAGTAGTATAGAATACAATAAGTACCTAAGATATTGCAGTTTCAAGTATGTTCCAACACCAATTCTTATGATCCTGCTTCATAGTTTAGTTATCTTTGCCAAAAAGGCCCATTCACGTACTCGTAACGTAATCAAATCACCCTGTATTCTTATTCTGTGTTGATAAAGCCTTAAAATGTGCCTATCTACTATTAAGATTAGATAGATAAATAGATTCAGATAGATCACGTTAAAAATATAAACTAATGAGTAATAATATCCCACGTGATGCCGGGTTAGAATTTGTACCACTCCAACTTTCTGCGGGTGTCGTAAGAGGCGACTAAGGAATATCCACCGTAGGCGTGCAGCAGCGCCTTCTGCAGAACAATTCTACCACCAAACTGCGATCACCAACCCGCATGCCCATCGTGGTGATTATGGGCACTACCCCCGATATGATGAAAGCCAATAAGTCTCTTATCAGGGGGTGGTCTGCGTCCATCAGTGGACCACTACCTATAGGCTGTAAATGAAAATAAAACAGTACTAATAACTTTCAAGAAGGTACTCGTATATGATTAAGTCATACGTATGGCAAGCACGTTAAACAGTCCCTACAGTTGAGATTCCAATCATACGCATAATGTAAATAACACTCCTATTACAAAGTTGTACCAAGTTCATTGTTTTAAATAACAATCACATAACACAACTATGTTAGGGGCCCTTGAATGGTTAATTCATTCCAAAATTAAAAGCAGTTGGTGCCCATATTCATGTTCTTAATAATCCTATTGTTACATGCACGTCGAAAAGTGTTGGGCATGTTTATTAATCTGGCTCACGTCATCTCGTGAGACAATGGCAGACAGAACTAAACACCGAAAATAAACAATGACATAACACAAAAGAAAGAAATGGAAAGAGAAATGTGTACGGGTATCTTTACCTGTTTTTAACAGTTTACTGGGTAATTTCATTCATTTTGTTATCTTAGGGATTTGTACTCAAAAGGTGCTAACGGAACCCTATTATATTACTAAGCCCAGCCCCAGTCCGTCTAGCAAGTTAATGTCTCCATTTGGCGATTTAAAATTTAGTTGCTATTACGACCATTAAACTAACACATTCATGGTCCAAGACGCAGTCTTCTCCCCCGTGTGGCGGGCGCTCCCCTGCGGGTTGCACCGCCAGGGCTGGGCAGTAAATGCGTTAAATAAAATAAAATGTAACGTAGACCACCTCCTTGATAGGCGGATAATATTAAGATCTAATCGGGCTGAGCGCATCTAGGTTCTATTGGCAGGACTGCCAACAGAACCTGGATGCGATCAGCCCAAATTCAATAATGGCGCCAGTCGAAGGAGCCCTGGACTAACAGTGCTTAGATACGGGCTTATAGTAATGATAATGATGATAAGTCCAAGATCTCCTTCAATACTTCGTTAAATGAAAAAACCTGCTGATAATGGATTATCATAATCAAAATAATTTCCAAATATGATTGTACAGGTGCTTTGGTATTGCGACCGACATAATTTTTGGGGCAAGGTTTGGGGAATTTTTTACTACTTTCAATATCATATCTCAGCAGCTGTGACAGCACATTGATTTTACCGGCGACTCTCCCCAAAAAAATATGCCGGTCGCAATACCAAACACCCGATATAATATTTTATTTTTCAATCACGAATAGGTCTTAGTTCGACCACAACCTCACTTGATGGTAAATGACGATGTGTCCGATAGTCTAGATTAGAAGACACCTAATCACTTTTGTCTTGAACTCTACATACCAATGGCATAATATGTTATACTTGGTATTTATGAAGAATATACATATATTAGATTAAAATATAAATAGTGCTGGACAATCCACACAGCATCATCTAGCCCCAAGCTAAGCAGAGCTTGTGTTATGGTCACTAGATGACTGTTATAATTAATACAATACATTACCTAGATAGAAATTTTTACTATACATACATTTGCTTGCCCCAAGGCGGGAATCGAACCAGGAACCTCCTGCGTCGCAGGCGGACCTTCGCCGGCTGCGCCATATCGGTCGTATATAGGTATAGATTAGATAGAAAATCGTCGTCCTGGATTCAAAATAATCAAAGGACTACGCACACACTGATTTACAACAAGAAGCTAAAACGACTTCCGCTCGTATGTGCATAATATCCCGGTTCGAGACAGGATTTCCGGTGAAATAACGCACGTGAGATATCCCGTCTCTTATATGTGAGGACGCCGGTGCAGTATAATAAAGCTCACACAAACTCTTCAAGTACCTATCCAAGTATGTATAAAGGGAAATGGAGCTTTGGGTGCGGGAAGCATAGGAAAGAACGAAGCCGTTGGTTCTGCCAGCGTCCAGCGAAAGACTGTCTATGCCCACCAGCGGAGAATGATGATGAATTTAAAATTTGGCAATACTCAAAACTACGCTGTCCCCTTTTATTCTAATTCTGAATGAGGGAACTGGGATCTGCACTGACGTCTCGCATAGGAGTGTATTGTGCGTGGTTCCCCTTTCTTTTCTTTTTTTGAGTGGTAATATGCCATCGCACTACCCATCCGCCATGGGGGTGCCGTAGGGGGTGTGTGGGGCTTGAACCCACTAAAAACAGTCCTCGCCGTGGTGGGGCAAGATCGGGTCGCGCTAGCATCCACAATCTTGCCCCAGCGGTATGCCCATATGTTCCTGAGCCTCGGCCAATGAAGGGATAGCCCCGTTCACTATTTATCCCTCAGATATATGGAGACGTGCAAGCGACCGAGAGTCCCCCGACTCTCAACCAGTGACTCCACTAAGGAGAACCAAGGAGACGGGCGAATCCTCCTACGTCCTCCCGGTAGTCTGCGCCGGATTGGGTCAGATTGGGCGTCATCCTCTCTGACCCGCTCCGCGGCCTCCTTCTGCGCCATAACCGCCTCGCAGAAAGAGACCATTGCGTCCCACGACCTTTCGCGACCGAGCATGGCGTTTACCACGCTTGGTAGAGACAGGTCTCGTCCTATAATCGTCGCGAGTTCGTGCCGCTGCGGGCCCCATGCGGCACACTGCTTCAGCGTGTGCTGCGCCGTATCCTCCGGCGACCCATCGATCCTAGCCCTAACCAGCCCAGCTCCTTGAAGTACCGGAGCAGGACTTTTGGCGACTGACAGCTTCGTATCAGCTTTCTGTAGGCGTGGACGGGTCTGATGCCTCTATGAGCGTCTTCAATCCCCTACCCGTCTGACCTCCTCTGTGGCCGTGCAGTGTACCACTACATGCTCCACAGTCTCTTCTTCCTGGAAGCAACCGCGACAGAGGTTAATGTCTGTGGCTCCAGTCTTGAGAAGGTGATGGTTCAGTTCATAGTGACCTGTGATAATGCCCACCATTGTTCTTAGGTCCTTGCGGCTCATGTTGAGCAATGCTGTCCCCCTCTAGTGGAATCGTAAATGCTATCATAATAACTTTACTTTTTGTTCCGACTGAATGGGCACTATTAGGTACTAGTCATACCAGTCATCTAGGTCATTAGCTAGTAGGTGCCACCTACTTGCTCCAGTTGGTTCGGTTAGAGATGTAACCTATTATTCACATACCGATTTGTTATTCCGTGATCATATTAGAAACAGCCATCTATCTTACCCTAAGAGCCCATGACTTCCCACTCCCACTGTTGAACAAAAAGCCTCCTTTGCATTCATTGATTCTGGTTTTAAGTAAAACCACATTTTCTACCAGTAGATCCTATTCCTCTCGGCATTCGACAATAGGCGTTAAAATCGTCCCGTATCTGCTCCGAAATATTTTTTGTATTTAATTATAATAAAAGACCTTTTGTTTCTCTTTCCAGGGTTTGAACACAACCAATGACGTCACAGCAATGAGGCCCTTAGAAATCGTTGCCCCTCGCATCGATACCTATCGCTTCTCTATGGCGAATCTAGAAGAGACCCAGGATGCTGACCTGGACGCCATCCTTGGAGAACTGTGTGCTTTAGACTCCGAGTATGATGAAGAAATCTCTAGAGTTTCTGCAAGTGAGTGTAAATTATTTTCTACTATTATTATAAGACTTTGCTTGTGACTTTGAGTAGTGTTGACCGAGTCATGGTCTAGGTTTGTCAAATGTGTCAGTTGTTTGCGATGACAGAGCCAACTTGTGCATGGACCGTAAGGTGTCCCTTATAATGGCATACCTAAATAGAAAATACTCAATTAAAATTCTCTATTGTATTGCTTCAATAATCAATTCAAATTTGCCATTGTTTTAATCATTGAGAGAACCTTATTTCCAAAACAAACACTGTCCTTGAGAAATAGGTAAACTACTCCAAGTGTTCATTCGTGTTTGGTACCCTTGTCATAACGCATCTCGTATTAAGACAAGCGCAACATAAAATCCAAAAGCTATTGCTGTTTTGAGGTCGTGTCGTATAATCGCAATGCGTCGTGCCTTGATCGGTATCACCGCCCATGAAATATGAGCCAACCGCAATGTTATTTTACACAATGACGACGCGATATGATTCCAAGGGTCGGAAATCGAAAACTTTTGTAGTGGTTTGGTGGAGAATCATTCCAATTCAAGTATCGGGTAAAAGCTGGAGCGTGACTGATGAAAATCTTTGTTGCAGAGAGAGAAGGCTCTGCGGAGGGCCAGAACCAAGAGAAAGAAGCAAGCGACGCGGCATCCAGCATCGCTCGTACAGACTCTCCTGATAATGACTCTGCCTTCAGTGATACCGTACGTCTTTTAACCATCTTACTGTTTTTTTAGCTTTGACCATAATTATACGCTAACAGAGCCTTATTAAAGAGAGTTCTTATTTAACAGGTTTCCATGCTTTCGAGTGAATCTTCTGCATCGAGTAGCACAAGTTCCAAATGCAAGGCTCTCAAACTAAACATACACTCAACGCAAAAGGTAAGTCACCTACACTGATTATACCTGCATACAATACTGTTATTCAAATATTTTTACTCAATTATCGTGTGAATATAACAGATAACATTACGTGTTCCGCAGGATGCCAGTTTCCAGCAAAAAGCAGACAAAATAAAGTTAGCTTTAGAACGTATGCGTGAAGCTAATGTGAAAAAGTTGTTTATAAAAGCTTTTTCAATGGACGAGTCGTCGAAAAGCCTGTTGGTGGATGAAAAAATGACTTGTGGTTATGTGACCAGACTGCTGGCTGATAAGAACCATGTCACAATGGAGCCTAAGTGGGCTATCGTTGAGTTTCTGCCTGATCTTCATATGGGTAAATAAAATTTTAATTTTAGCGTGATTATTTCTTGTGATTTCAAAGAAGCTGATGTTGATTTTTTCTACGAAGCCTTCGCCAGAACAACACTATTCGTCGTTTCTATTTGAAAATTTTAAAGGTTGGTACTTAATCGAGGTTTTAAATTATAACGTTTAATTGGTCTTACAGAACGTGTTTACGAGGATCATGAAATGCTAGTGGATAATTTAATGCTTTGGACGAGGGAGTCCAAAAACAAATTACTTTTCGCTGAGAGGCCGGATAAAATATCACTATTCCAAACTCCTCAAAAGTTCCTACTTTCTGAAGACGATAGAGGTAATGTCTTTTTTGTTATTTTTTCACGTGTTTTGCTTTGATTCGTTGTTTATAGTTCGGCCGATGTCGCTTAGAGGTCGCCTACAGTATGTGAGATCGTATTTTCTAATAAAGTAATACGAGGACCTTTATTAAACATGTGTTTGCAGGCTGGTCAAGTGAACACGATGAGCATTCTAGACAAGTCATTATAGATGACTTTTTCGGACAAAATGGCGTAGCGACCGCGTCATCAGTCTCTGGACACCAAGTACCACCAATGGAGGGTCCGTTATACCTCAAAAACGATTCCAAGAAAGGGTGGAAGAAGATTTACTGCGTATTGAGGCCGTCAGGTACGTAATTCATTCTAGCTCCGTGTGGCCACACTCTCTATTCCTGCAATGCGAAAAGCACGCGCAAGCGAATACATTTACCTTAATTGCACATACAATTCACTTTAACTACATATAAGATGCTTTAAAATTTAAATTTGTTCCTCTGATAGGACTCTACTACTCGCCTAAAGATAAAGTGAAGACATTGAAGGAGCTGGTTTGCTTAGCGACTTTCGAAAATAATGAAGTTTACCTAGGATTGAATTGGAAGAAGAAGTATAAATCTCCGACGGACTATTGCTTCGCAATAAAACACCCGAAGCTACAGCAACCGAAGAGCGTAAAGTTTATAAAGTTTTTGTGCGTGGACGACCAGCGTACGCTCGAGAGATGGATAACTGCGATGAGAATAGCCAAGGTAAGGAAAAAACTTTTCAGACACGGTTTCAACTATAATAGTGTAAACCACAAAGTTCCGTCCAAATGCCTCTATAATTTTTTAAGTTTGTATAGTGTAGGCAGAGATGCGAAGTTGCTCTTTTTTGCCACCATGGTGGCCAAAAACAGCAACTTCGCAACTCTGCTTAAAGTATACAAAATAAAAAAATTACAGATGCATTGGAAAAATGCTTATGATAGGTATCACAAATTGCCCAACGTAATTTTTGGAATTTACTTTCTTCGACGTAATAATAAGATAAAATATGTGGCGGCGCTAGTGTTCGGGGAGGTAGAGTCTTAATCAGACATATTATGAAGTGTATCTCTCTTTCTCTTACAGCATGGCAGACAACTTCTTGAAAACTATAAAGCGCTGGTAGAGGAACTAACGCAGGAAGACCTCGATCATCTGGCTCATGCTCGCTCATGTTCGGTCAGTATGAGTTTTTAACCCCCGACGTAAAAAGAGGGGTGTTATAAGTGTGTCTGTCTGTGTATCTGTGTATCTGTCTGTGGCATCGTAGCTCCCAAACGGATGAACCGATTTTCGTTTAGTTTTTTTTGGGTCATAGATAATTTTATCCCGAGTGTTCTTAGCCATGTTTCATGAAAATCTGTTCAGCCAATAGACGCCGGCAGGTTTTTAAAATTTTAATTTTGTCTTGTACTTATATCTTTTATACTTTTATTAGTCTGGAGCTTTTCCAAGAGTACATTTATCGTATTTATGGAAATAAAGGGTTTTTAATTTGATTTGATTTGGAGAAAGGTCTGTTTTTTCTCATCAATGTTTGCACTTTGGACGGTATTTCTTTCTATACTCTAGCCATTCTCAATGTACAATGTTTGTAAACAACTCTCAACACAAAAATCTAAATTCTCTGTTCCTCATGGTGTTGTTAAAATAATGTCAGCATTACGCATTGTAGGAAAGAGCTCAAATTTACTACTAGTGCAAGTTCTGACTCAAAATCAACAACAAGAAAGTGATTTTTAGGTTAAATATGGCGGCAATGCTTACAAACATTGTTTATTGGGCTATGTGTATTTATGTATTTATATTTTCAGCTATCTATGTTATAATGTATTTTCTACTGTGTTATATATAAGTTCTAGCTTTACTTAAAAGTATGATAATATAGGTACATTATAGTTAGGGTTGCACAAGTAATATAGAGTTCTTTTTAATTCGTTGTAAAAATTCTAGCTTCAGGCATCTGTGAAATTAAAGTAGCCGGAGGTTTGAGCCCTCGTGTCTAAATACAAGTTTAATGTAAACTTAGTTAGAGCGAGGTGTCACTATCTTTGACCATGAAAGGTTTAACACAAGTATGTTTGTACTACAAAGATTAAAATAGACTTTAAGGAACAACTTTGTAAACCTACTTTAGTGAATAAACATTTATTATTATTATTATATTCAGTTTGGCCAGAGTATATGTTCGTACGCTCTTTTTACCCCCGAAAAATAGCAGTGTGTGTGTTTGTATCTGTGTGTCTGTCTTCGGCATCGTAATTCCCAAACGGATGTACCGATTTTGATTATGTTTTTTCCGTCTGAAAGTGACTGAAAGTGACTTCTCGAGAGTGTGCTTAGCCTTAATCTTTATTGAAAATCATTGTATCCGTTACTTTATTATGATATTGATGGTTAAATCGTCTGCGTTTTCAGTTTAGGGTTCCGTACCCGGAGGGTGAAAACGGAACCCTATTACTAAACCTCCGCTGTCCATCCGTCTTGCAGAGTGCTCTATCATAATGTGTATTTCTCTTGCCGCTATAACAAATACTAAAAGTATAATAATGTTGAAAATTAAAAAAGGTCTCCGAACAAGTAAAAATTTGATGTTTTTTGAAAAAGTTGCCTGACTTTTACTGTACGGAACCCTTCGTGTGCGAGACGACTCGCACTTGGCGGTATATTATGTAGCTTGCTTGTTACGACGCGCATAACAATTTATATTTTTTCTACAGATTACATCGATTCCTGGGAAAACGAATTTAATAAACACAGCCAACGCTAACAGTATGCCAGTGCAAGCTCCGCCAAATAACGTCAGTGCTGCCAACTCGGATATAAGTAGTGGCAGGTTTGTATTTATATTATTTTAATAAATGCATGCTTTGAGTCATGCTTGTACCAACTCTTCCCGCGGGTGTTGTAAGAGGCGACTAAGGGATATTCACCGGGAGCGGGCAGCAGCGCCCCCTGCAGAACAATTCTACCACAGAACTGCGATCCACAACCCGCATGGCCTGCGTGGGGATTATGGGCATTACCCCCCATGAGATAAAAGTCAATAAGGCGCTGATCAGGGGGAGTTCTGCGTCCAGCAGTGGACCATTAAAGGCCGTTGAGGTGAGGTTGAGGTTGGGTCATGATTTATTCAGCTAAATGTGTTGCGAATGAGCTTAGATTGCACTTTTATATTCTTGTAGAACATATTATTTAATGATTATTATATATCGTTATTAGGATTAGTTGCCTATGCACTTTCCCCACAGAAATTTATTCTAGATATATTTCTGTGACTTCCTCAAAAAAAATGTACCTTTTTTGCTAATTTCCCGTCATTCTTTTTATTTCTTATCGAATTTTTATGTGTTATTCAAACGTAGATAAATTCCAATCAAGTTTTCGCACTAGGTCCTTTGCTGTTGCTTGCTGTGATGCTGAGCGCTTACTTTATGATTTAGCAAGTCACTTTCCTTTTTAATGTTAACATGTTAGTACCTTGTCATACCAAGGTGAGCTTATTAACGGACGTAACGCGGTCGTCGAGTAAGTCAGCGTTAATATGACAAGGTACAAAATGTAAACACATTAAATGCAGATTGTTTGTTCCTGATCATTTCTGCATGTTACTGTAATTGTTACGGCTTTTATAGTTTGCGATTGTTTGTAAATATATCTGATATATATATCTATGAAGAAATAAAATTATTTTGTTTATTTCTTTCTTTTATGTCTTTAGTATTATTTCCGTACCTATCTCATATTGTCTTTTGTTAGATAGCTAGTTATCGTAGCCTATATTGTGTCTATTCAACATTGTCCACGTTGGTATCTTACAGGCATTCCCGTGCCTCCTCGTCCAGCTCCAGTGGGTGTCTCTCAGACGGAGGCACCGCTTCCGAGAGTGCTTTCGACTGCGAATTTCCTATGGGTAAATATTAGTTTATTGCTACATAATTTTATTTTATTGGTAAGTAAATAGTTTTCATGATTGGTGGGGTTGGCAACAAAGGCAGCAGGCCCGCGTCTTTCAAAATACTCTCAAGAGAAGCTCCCATACAAAAAACACGATTGTTGGGCTATTTTTGTTTTAAGTTTGTCGAGGCTGTGTCTCTTGAAACATAATAGGTAGACACATGAAACTTTCTACAAGTACAGTTCAACTTCCATACCAACAAATACCAATTAATAAAATAAAGTGGAAAATTTAAGGGGATCTACAAACAGTTGGTGTTTTTAGATACCTGTTTCCCGTATTAGATATTATGGCACCCCTTGAAACCTGGCGCCTGACGACCACTCCTCTCGCTCTACCTTAGGACCGGCGCTGGTCGGAAGCACCGCCGATTTTGTTTGACGAACTTAACTAAGAGCAAATTTTAATTCCAGGTACAATAAAACGAAAGCCATCGATGAAGCCAAACATCCCTCTAACATGGATGACGCGTCAGCTCAAAGAGATGGTGGAGAAAGACGGCGAAGACGGCGCCGGCGATCAAGGGACGCTCACCCGCCGCCCGCGCCCCGCGCACGATGCCACGCTCAAGCGACACCACACCACCGGTGCGTACAACTCGCTTACACTCACGGACTCGCTTCTCTTGTCAAACAACTGGGTTTATTCCCAGCGTCTTGGTACCCACTTACACTCACCGACTCGCTTCTCTCGTGGATGACTGGACGAGACGCGACCAGGCTCGCTCACCCGCCGCCCGCGCCCCGCGCACGATACCACGCTCAAGCGACACCACACCACCGGTGCGTACAACTCGCTTACACTCACGGACTCGCTTCTCTTGTCAAACAACTGGGTTTATTCCCAGCGTCTTGGTACCCACTTACACTCACCGACTCGCTTCTCTCGTGGATGACTGGACGAGACGCGACCAGGCTCGCTCACCCGCCGCCCGCGCCCCGCGCACGATGCCACGCTCAAGCGACACCACACCACCGGTGCGTACAACTCGCTTACACTCACGGACTCGCTTCTCTTGTCAAACAACTGGGTTTATTCCCAGCGTCTTGGTACCCACTTACACTCACCGACTCGCTTCTCTCGCGGATGACTGGACGAGACGCGACCAGGCTCGCTCACCCGCCGCCCACGCCCCGCGCACGATACCACGCTCAAGCGACACCACACCACCGGTGCGTACAACTCGCTTACACTCACGTGCTTGCTCATCTTGCCATAAAACTTGGTTTATTCCCAGCGTCTTGGTACTCACTTACACTCACCGACTCGCTTCTCTCACGGATGACTGAACGAGACGCGACCAGGCACGCTCACCCGCCGCCCGCGCCCCGCGCATGATACCACGCTCAGGCGACACCACACCACCCTTGCGTACAACTCGCTTACACTCACGGACTCGCTTCTCTTGCCGTAAAACTGGGTTTATTCCCAACGTCTTGGTACTCACTTACACTCACCGACTCGCTTCTCTCGTGGATGACTGGACGAGACGCGACCAGGCTCGCTCACCCGCCGCCCGCGCCCCGCGCACGATACCACGCTCAAGCGACACCACACCACCGGTGCGTACAACTCGCTTACACTCACGGACTCGCTTCTCTTGTCAAACAACTGGGTTTATTCCCAGCGTCTTGGTACCCACTTACACTCACCGACTCGCTTCTCTCGCGGATGACTGGACGAGACGCGACCAGGCTCGCTCACCCGCCGCCCGCGCCCCGCGCATGATACCACGCTCAAGCGACACCACACCACCGGTGCGTACAACTCGCTTACACTCACGGACTCGCTTCTCTTGTCAAACAACTGGGTTTATTCCCAGCGTCTTGGTACCCACTTACACTCACCGACTCGCTTCTCTCGCGGATGACTGGACGAGACGCGACCAGGCTCGCTCACCCGCCGCCCGCGCCCCGCGCACGATACCACGCTCAAGCGACACCACACCACCGGTGCGTACAACTCGCTTACACTCACGTGCTTGCTCATCTTGCCATAAAACTGGGTTTATTCCCAGCGTCTTGGTACTCACTTATACTCACCGACTCGCTTCTCTCGCGGATGACTGAACGAGACGCGACCAGGCACGCTCACCCGCCGCCCGCGCCCCGCGCATGATACCACGCTCAGGCAACACCACACCACCCTTGCGTACAACTCGCTTACACTCACGGACTCGCTTCTCTTGCCGTAAAACTGGGTTTATTCCCAACGTCTTGGTACTCACTTACACTCACCGACTCGCTTCTCTCGCGGATGACTGAAGGAGACGCGACCAGGCACGCTCACCCGCCGCCCGCGCCCCGCGCACGATACCACGCTCAAGCGACACCACACCACCGGTGCGTACAACTCGCTTACACTCACGGACTCGCTTCTTTTGCCAAAAAAACTGGCTTTTTCCCAAAGTCTTAAGAATTCCTAACGAACTGTTTCCAAACTATCTCGTGAGTCATCCATCACCAATCCGGTCCCTGCCCGGGGTCCACCTACATAGTACCTACACCTGGCTGTACCAGGGGAATTCTTTTATTTCCGTGATTCATCTAGGTACCTACATGGTTTTAAAAATGTATCAGAGATTTATAAGTATAGTTGATAGGGTTGCTATCAATAAGCTAAGCTGGGGTAAAACGCTAAGGGATGCTAGTTAGCTGAGGGTGGTAAAAACTCCGGAGAGATTATAAATAACCGAACCCGTTGAGTGATGATTGAACACTGCTTTATTGTTTCCACATTAGTTGATAATCGAGGTCAATGCAAGCTAAGCTAAATTTACATAAAATGTGCTGGTTAAAATGTACCTACTGCATGTACTTATGCGATAGCTTGTACATCTTGCCAACCAGAAAAGAAGAAAAATGGACCTACAATTTATAAAGTTACAAATAAAACAAAGCTGAGGTAATTAACTACCTAAGTATTTAAACTATACAAACAATAACGCTAGAATGCTAGAAGCTTATAAAATTAATTTACTTAATCTAATAAATGTCCATTGTCCATAAGATAAGCTAATTGCCCCCGGTGGGCTCTACTACGTCACCAAAAGAGTCGCACGGTATGGGAATCGACACAGATTGCCGTGGGGGCTTAGGAGGCGCGATGCCTTTGTTTACACCTAAATTGCTCATACTCACTGAGTCCCGAAAACCACACTCGCTGGATAAATATCGCTCGTTGAA
Source organism: Eupithecia subfuscata (assembly GCA_963564075.1). Taxonomy (NCBI): domain Eukaryota; kingdom Metazoa; phylum Arthropoda; class Insecta; order Lepidoptera; family Geometridae; genus Eupithecia; species Eupithecia subfuscata. The sequence goes on from OY751095.1 coordinate 12,087,238, forward strand.
CGCACTCGTGGAGGCGCGCGCGCGGGTTTGGGCGGCTGCGCTCACCGGGGCTACCCCCCCGGGAGGAGCCGCCAGCTGCATACACCGTCTCCTCGCTCGAAGAAAGGCCGTTAAGATAGCTAGTATTACCAGTACGACGAGCATGCCGTAGATGATGGAGTATTGATGAACATCGTGAAAGCTGAGGTTTGAATCTGACTGCTGCTTCAGATTGTCGATCTCGTCCAATACCCGACGATAAGCTAGCTCGTGGTTCTCCGCTGTGAAGTTGTAGCTGGCTCCAGAAGTCTTCATGACGCTATTCAAAATAGATACCTCTGGGGCTTCGATAGAAGGCTCTATACGAACCTTGCGTAAGAAGTTATTGTGAGAGTGAATTGTAAATAAATCAGCTTTAATAGTGCAACCTTGACCTATATCCAGAAGGCCGGTGCCCGATAAAGTACTCATACTAACATCAGCTGTGCAGAAAGTGCGAATGTTGCATTTGTCGCAACAAAAATAAAGCCAAGAGTTCTGTCTGTGCAACTTGATCCATCTGTTTACACACAGGGATTGCTCGTAAATACAGGGCGATGTTAATTTGCCTGCATTTATTAAAGTAAGATTACAAATGTTTTGCTGTTGTATATTAAAATCATAAATAGGTTTATCTAGTGGACATAATATTTTTTCTTCAGTTGCATGAAGACAAGCTTGTAGATCGTAGTCAGTTAGGAATAAGACTGCGTCTTTTCGTAAGTTGAAAGCTAGATAGGGGTAGGTAGGTACGGTTAGGTAGGATTTTCGTTCCTTGTTCAGTGGAATACTAATTATCTTGTCGAGCTCGTAAATTTCATTGCTGACTAGGATTCTAATTTCTATGATGAGATATCTTTTAAACACCTTCGCTGATACCTTTAGTAGCTTGTAGATATCTCGTATGCTTCCCGTTTCTGAGGGTACTTTTAGATCACCCTGTAGCTGTGCCGATATGAAGTTAAGTTGTTCTTCCAGTTGTTCGCTAGCTATAAGATGTGAGTCGATGCGGCCGTGACTTATGTCTGTCACGGTGTCTATCAGTGACGTCTGTATGCGTCTCAGGTTCTCTTGGATGATATTTAAAAAATGTAAAAAATGTATTGCCCATGGTCCACCTAGATATCTCAGTTACAGTGACAGCTATCAAAATGACAGTTACTGGGTTTATTCCCAGCGTCTTGGTACTCACTTACACTCACCGACTCGCTTCTCTCGCGGATGCTATGACAGAAGTAATAACAGTTTTTGTAACAAACACTACAAAAGTAGTTTTGTAAAAATAGCAATCAGTCAGACCTGACAGTTACTGACACAATTAAAATAAAATTTCATAAATGTAGTAATGTCACAGACACAGTTTTGACAGAAATTACAGTTGAAAAAGAAATCATATTTTATGGTTCACAAAAACCAAAAGTACCCACTTAATACTTTCTTAAAAATATATTTTAATCTGCCTTAAAGTAACAAGAGCCCGCCAAGGGGACCAATAGGTCCCACCTCAGCTGAATGTTGCTCCACAAAAGATGAGTTACAGACAGAAGCGCTTGTAAAACCAAACCACCAGTTAGGTACTCTCAGAAACGATAACAAACGTTACCTAATCCTCCCTTTTTCTTTCCCCAGCAGACACCTCCACCGTGCTCGTCAACGCAGTAACACCCCCGTCCTCTTCGCCTCCCGCATTTGGCCACTACGAATGCATCTCACGCGACGCGTCCTTCCGGAGCAGCGCGGACAGCGGCAGCCTGTACGGCTACTCGGGACTATACGACACGGTGCAACGTCGGCCGGCGGTCGACGATTTACCACCACCACCGCCCCCCCTCCCCGATGATATGTTTAGCTCCACTCTAAGCCTTGAATCTCTACCTCCACCGCCGCCGGAGCTAGAGCCCCTACATTCGTTATCGGGCTCGCAGCTGAGTCTACCCCCGCCGCCGCCGGAGCACGCCCTCGATCCGCCACCCGGTCGCGTCCATGACATAGTATCACAGCTCAGTCACACAGACCCGTCGCGCCTCAAGCTGACCCGCGTCATACCGCGCCAGCCGAGCCTGGATAGCGTCGCTTCGGAAGCCTCACGTATTTCCGATAAAAGTCACGGTATCCCGAGCGCCGCATACGGTGCTTGCCTCGTCGAGCTGCAGACTAAGAAGCTTAGCAACGGTGGTTCCGTCACCAAGCCGAACGAGGGGAAAGAACGCACTGGATCTATGAAGAAGGTTAACTTCGCGGATGATATCGGCTCCGTCGACAAGAAGAGTAGAAAGATCTCTTTTAACCTCGGCGATGATGGTGGCTCCCCGCGCCGACCACCGCCGCCGAAGCGCAACGAAAGCACACGGCTGTCCTCGCCTAAAAAGCTGGCGGATTCCACCAGCAACCCGCCTAAAGACTTTCTGAAGGACCTCCAGCGCGTGATGCGTAAGAAATGGCAGGTGGCGCAGAAGTGCGCGCTCGACCCGGCCACGACGCCGCACGAGGTTCTCGGCTTCCGGGAGTACCCGCTGTCTGAGGATTACAAGGAGGCGAGCGTGTCTATGTGGGTGCAAGAGCATTACGGCGCACCGCCGCCGGATCCGTACTACGAGAACGTGTTCGTTCGGGAGGGCCCCCCGCCGCGCGCGGCCCCCCAGCCCGTCAAGAAGCGCCCCCCTCCGGCACCCCCGCGGCGCAGCGACTCCACACACCTGTCGCACGCGCTGCAGCCGCAGCCGATCGTCTGAGAGGAGGCCCGGCCGCTGTCGTTCCCGCGGCCGCAACTCCGACCCCAACCTTCTTGGGCACGTGTCTTGTGCTGTGACTGGAACGTATGCAAGAAAACTAAGCAAAGGAATCGCGCGATATTTGATGTTTAGAACGATTCGATTGTCCACTTGCTTAGGCGTAAGAAGTCTTCGAATTACCTACGGTTTAGCTTTCGTTTAGAGCTTAGAGTAAGATAATTGAATACCATGGCTTTGTAAAACGATTGAATTAGTGAGATTATGACTAAACTGGTGATTTAAATAATTGCTCTCTAGAAAAGAGTGCTTGTGTGACACTGAAATGTGATGAATTGCGTAAAGTGAAAAGTGTGTAAAGTGGTAGTGAATGACCAATTTTGAACATGTTATCGTTATAGTGGACATTATTAATATTAAATACAACTTTAATCATAATGGCGGTGCTATTTTGAAGAGATATATATACTATGGAGAGTGATCTTGCAAATTTACTTGTGACCTACCTGTATTTGCTAACTTTTGCGAAAAAAACTGTTGGGTACAGTCGTCGATTACGAGTAAACTTGCAAAAGGTGGGTATTTATTGTGTTAGTTTTTTGTCAATTTTATTATTATGTTCCTGTTTATTATACAGTGTTTCTAGTTATAAATTAAACAAACGCCATACCTACATTTTAATAGGGATTCTTGGATAGGCTACGGAAGGATCTCTTCCAGTATTTAATCATGCAGTAGCTTTTGCAATAGATCCTAAATTTAAAGAGTCGAATAATCAAATAGGTAGGTAATATTTCCAAAGATATTCGCTTGAGGTACTTATTCTCAAATTCCGATGCAGTAGGTTATTCGGCAGAGAGTAATTTTATGCCTTGTTAGAACCTCATATTCTGTGTACTATGTAGAACTAATATTTTATGCAGGGTTGTCGAAAATTAATGGGACATGGAGTAAGCATTGTAGTCCGTCCAGTCTAAAAACTACTTTCTACTTAACTAAGCTCGCTGTCCTTAATAAGTAGGTACCTATACCTACTAGTTAATTTAGTATAATGTTAATGTCCTAAATCTGCAACTTTAGACTGGTTGGAAATCTACCTAAAGGTTCGGCCAAACCTGCGCGTCAAAACGTACATAATATAGGTACAATACCTCACTATTACAATTATCGAAGCTATTACAATAAACAAGAGAGATCTTACTTTGTAAAACTGAATGTAAAAAGTTTTCGAATTCCATTAATTCTGATCAGAATTCGACCATTTACTTACTAGATGGTTCTATCCGTGGCTCATTAATTTTGGACAGCCTTTCAGTAGGGAAATTCCTTTTGTACATTTTTAAAACCTCTCATAGAGAATTTTGGTATTGTATGTCGTCGTAACGTAACAAGGTACCTTCCCAAGCAGAACGTAGAAGACATCACATATTATTATAGAGCTAATGATGTTATTTATAACCACTGTGTTACATAGGATTAAGATTTTTATATGCTATTATTTTACTGTATCTATTCCAATTTTCTAGATTCAATTTTATTGTTAGGTATATCTAGAGAAAATGTTAATAGAAAAGCCATTAGGGTATGTATCCGCTGGACGATTAAACTTTTGATATTTTGTCTGTACAGAGGTCCATTTTCAACATGAAATTTTATTTCATACTCTTCTTCATGTCTCTTAAACAACCGTATGTATGTATTATAGAGACAACGGATGTGTCTAGGTCTAATAAGTACGAGAACGTGGTTTTCAGCGCTCGTTGTTCCAGCCAGTAGGTAGGTAGTCATATCACAGATTCGCAATGAAATTCGCTCTTATCAACTAGTCCCAAAGCTTTTGCATGAGAACATAGAATAAACCAATGAATTGGGAACTAGACAGGGACAAGAGTAACAATGAAACTAATAGGTACTGCTATGTTGATCTCAAGGTATCTGCGGGAAGCTTGTTGGCAGATTCGATTTACTAATGAATCGCGCTACATACAAACACAGTTGGTCAAATAATTGGTTTGAAAGTAGGGGCCAAGCAGACTAATTGGTTGGTGTCAAGGAACTACAAGTATAGGGCAGCTAGACACTAAAACATACCTGGTCTGTGTGAACTAAAAATGGTAGCTATTCAGACCCATTGGTTGGTCTATGATAACTAGAAGCACAGACCAACAAACCCAATTGGCTGGTATGCGACTAGAAACACGGACCAATGAAATCAATTAGCTGGTCTACGAGGACTAGAATCACGGGCCAACTAGACCCAATGAGTTGGTCTATAGGGACTAGAATCACGGGCCAACTACCCAATAGGTTGGCCTATAGGGACTAGAAGCGAACCAACCAATTAGTTGGTCTGTGGGACCGAGACAGGACCAGGAATATGAATGTAACTAATAGTGTGTTTTTGATCTCAAAGTACCCGCAGGAAGCTCGTATTTTGGCGCTGTGATTTTGTCTGAGGGATAAATACGATAGTAAATAAAATAAAAATTGGTAAAAGGTCAAAAACATTTAAAAAAAAACAGCCCATAAAATAATAAGGCTGGGTTCTTCGCGACCACAAGCTACAACCAAAGAATATCAGTTCGTAATATTTTTTTTGTTCGAGTTTACCGAGCTTTCTGGTGTACAGTATAATGTCTTATAAATTGTTTGACATTAAATTTTATCGGCAGCTACGGTAGCCATAATCGAGTTACCTACTAATACGCAATCTAACTAACTTTAGTTACCAGCTACCTGGTATGACAACGGAATATCCGAGATATAGCGGTGAGCAAGCAAGGTACCAACTTGCTTACCAATCACTTAGTACCAGTAATGTGGTTTAAAGGTCGTAATAATATGTATACCTACTTACAGAATGATTAGCAAAATTGTTACAATGGTGTTAATTCGAATGCAAAAAACCTAAACTCATTTGACTGAAAATATTGTCATCCTTTTTATTTTGTATTTAATTTGTTAGTCGTTTAGTACACAAACTCTGCTTAGCTAGGGTCTAGATGACGCTGTGTGTTGTCCATTAATCGATATAAAAGGGATGGTGTCAAATTATCTAGTTTACGTTTTGTGACATCTGAATTGAGACCAGTATCTTTACCTGATTTGTTACTAGGGCCATTGGTTAGATGATAAAATATAAGATAACTAGGCAAATAACAAAGTACCTAACTGCCAAGATAACTTAAGGCGCTACCCCGACCGAAAACAGCGCCACCACCTATTTTATCGTATTATTCTGCTAAACGAAGTTATTTTCAAATATCGATTGGCCAGTTTGTGAATCCTATCAAAAGCTTTTTTTAATGCATCTGTAAAAGTTTTATTTAGTATACTTTAAACAGAGATGCGAAGTTGCTCGTTTTGGCCACCATGATGACAAGAAAGAGCAACTTCGCATCTCTGCCTACACTATACAACCTAAAACATTTATTGAGGCTTTAAAAAAAAGCTTATGATTCACAAACTGGCCAAAGAATTTTTGAAAATTCCTTCGGTTTACAGATTATTAAGATATAATAGGTGGTGGCGCTGATTTGGGTCGGGGTAGTCTTAAGATGAAAGTACCTACCTAGGTACTTACTAAACCAATTTTGTCTAACATGAACCTAAGGGTGTAAATTTAAATAACTTTACGTTTAGTCAAATCTCAGTAGGTATGTAAGTAGATAGTAAAAACAATAACATGACTGTAAGTATAGTAAATAGTTATTATCGTTATGGTCTTAGAACGATATAATGTTATACCTACTGAATTGTGGTGCCGAAATTTAAAAAAAACATGTTATTCTAATGATCCCTCCAGATGTTGTAGCAAAGACTGACCTGACACACTCACATTTTAGCCGATTATTAGGAAGGGGTCGGTTCTCCATTCGAGCTCATATTTTTTTGAGCCGAATGTACCTACCTACTAGGGAACCGTAAGGTCGTCATTTTTCCGAATTATTCCCAACGTCATAGGTGAAATGCGCCTGTTCCCAACGTTTTACGAAAGGTATTCCCAACGATTCTCACGAAATTCAGAACATCGTGATTTACAAACTCGTCATTTAGCGACTTACTATAAAAAGGTAACAATTTTCAATAACAGCTGTCAAAACGACAGTTGCTGTCATAAGTGTCAGTTATAATCACAAACGCTCGTAGATGTTCCGAGTATTTTTATGAAACTGCATTTAAGTATATATTGACAATAAAATTCTCTCTAAATATTTCCGTAAAAGCTCCTCGAGTCATGTACAAAACTTTTCTGTATCTTAAGGAACACGAAGAACTGTTTTATACTACCTGCTAACAATAACAAGTACTTTCTGAATCCATGAGTGGAATTCTGTCAGACTCCAAAATTAATAGATAAGGGCCTTTTATACATATTCCCCTTTTTTAACTTTAGCTTGTAAATTATTATAATATCAACTAGTGAACTCCTGGGGCTTTGTTCCCGTTATCCCGTGGTTATCATTAAAACCACGGAAATAGTAATTCCGTGATTAAAACTACTGTCTTTATGTAAACTATCGCTTTTTGCATGTATCATAGAGTAAGGGCTCTTGTTCACACATGTTTTTTTCACCGTGAAAAACTACGGTTAATTCGCCGTGGGAAGGCGCGGTCGTCAGTGTTGTATGGATCACTATGGAAGGACGCAAATTTTTACGCAAATTTTCACGGCGGAAAAAAAACGTGCGTGAACAAAGGCCCTTAGAATAGTGATTGTACTAACTATATGGCAACCATTAAATAATCTATAAAATTATTTACCTTCTATAACTTTACTATGTCATAGACTTTACGCATTTATTAGTTATTTTTAAAATTTTATGTTTTAAATGTACAGAGCTAATGTTTGTAATATTAATACTTTGTATATTTTTTCAAATACCTAATGAAAATAAATTGATAAAACTTTAAGGATACTTTTATTTAATCATGCTGTAAATTTAATTAAATTTATACTCCGTGCGCAGTCGGGTAAAAAGAAGGCACAATGGCCATAATTATGGTGGGTATGAGCCATATATACGACCTCGGTGGCGCGGCGGGCGAAGGTCTGCCTGCGGCGCGGGAGGTTGCGGGTTCGATTCCCGCCTTGGGACAAATGTTTGTACGATCTACAAATATTTGTTCCGGGTGTTCTGGTCGTTTCTATGTATAATAAAAATATCTATCTATGTAATGTATTATATTATGTATATCAGTCATCTAGTACCCATAACACAAGCTCTGCTTAGCTTGGGGCTAGACGATGCTGTGTGAATTGTCCAGCATTATTATTATTATATTATTATTATTATATGACTCTTGCATTTTGCGAGCGATTTTAAGGCAAGTGCATAGGTAGCTTGCTGCGATTGCTAATCGCGACCACTGCGCACTTGCCTCGCTTTAAAATCGCTCGAAATCGCCAGTGTGAAGCTAGCCTTATCATTATCATATCACACAAAGACCTCCTTGGCTTACAATCACTGTAATATTATAAATGCGAAAGTTTTACCTGTGTTTATTACTTCGTCACGCCAAAACTACTAAATGGATCGTTCACAGATGTAGGTCTAAAATCGAACTCATCGCTTTTCGGCATAGTACAATACACATGTTACAGTTTAGAGCTCCATGCGTTCCATTCATAGAGGTAAGATATAGAGTATATATGTTCCTTGGGTAAGATATTGTCCTCTATGGTTTCATTCTAGTAAATCTGTGGTTCTTATCCTTGTAGTATCTCTATTAGAATACTAAAACGGGTAGGTATGATATTCTCTTTGGTTCATATATTTAGAAATTTTGTAAATATCTAAACATCTAGTAATAATGAAAAATAAATTTACTTTGCTATGTACCTATATATTTTTTACACGAATTTATTGTTGATATAAAATCTGCCAAACCCTAGACTTCTTGAAAAATAAATCTGAGTAAGAATGGCTAAAATTACTCGAACTGAAGGTGAGTGTTGTATGCAATATTACATATAGATACCTAGACAGTGTAAAGGTTTGGAAGATCAGGGTTAGGTGCCCACAATTATTAATAAGTTAGTAACATCTCATAACCTTCAACCCAAATACGAACGAGTAAGTACTATGTATAACCAATTTAAGTGCACAAGTGTGTGCGTTTGCGCACACACTTGTGCACTTAAATATGTCCTGCGCAAATTGCTAGTCTCCGTTAAGAATGGCCGCCGTGGCCGAAGTTCGACTAGGACATCATCATTATCATCATGACCAATATCTATGCCCGTCTACTAAGAGCAAGAGAAGAAGAACGTGAATAAGTTATATTCTAGCCCATCCGTATGTAACCTGTTGTGCATGCAAAGCAAGCAATCATCTTATTGCTACTCACCTGTGACATCTCGATACTATCGAGCATCAAACTCAAAGTTCTCATATCACCTCAACAGAAGACTGCAAATGTATCAAAATCGTCGGTCAGCTGGAGGCCGTGAAATGGAGGTTGAAACCGCGGCAATACAAGCCCAGCCCGGGCTACCTCGCTCTAGGTGACTGGACCACCAGCCCGTTCATATGGCTGGACTGTGCCAAGAGCCAAGACGGTCAACTCGCTAAGGACGATGTGTTATTGTGAGTTACAATTCTGAGCCGGTCAATCAATCTATCAATAATTGTTTATTTTCGTTAATATAATCGTATACAGGATACCTACACTTAGAAAAGGTCAAATTCTTTTATTTACCATTTTCACACTACACCACAAAAGGGTGAAAAGGGTTGTTTCTGTCGCTACCGAAGTATGTAGACTAGAGTAAGGAAGCGAAAAAACCTTTAGCCTGTTAGTTGTTATTTTTCGAGTTCCAGTGAAACTCGTCCCCAGCATTTTTTATCCTCTAAATAATCTGATCTTTTTGCACAGAAAAGTTTTGACAAAAGAAATTTTGCTGATAATTTTTGCATCTCACTTGGAGTTTTGTTGAATGTACATACTCCTGTGCTCTGACTATGACCTCTTGGGTTGATGCACGCCAATGTTTATCCCCCGTTCCATCCATTCTACTTCTTTTTGTCACAGGAGATCCTGGTGAACTTATTCCCCAGGGAATAAAGCTGGGGATCCTGGTGCCCTAACTCCATAGATGTGTCTCCAAGAGGTCATAGTTATAATCATCATCGTCACCATCAGCCTATGTTTGTCCACCAGCTGGACATAGCCGTAATGAGAGCCAGCGCCCTGTCTTCAGCTTGCCGCATCCAGCTGCCTGTGCAGTCTTTCGCAGTCTTTGATATCACCTGGCTGAACGTTGCTACACTACGATTGCCGAGTCGTGGTCTCCACCCAAGAAAACGTTTACCCCAGTGGTTGTCGGTTCTTCGCGAGATATGGCTCACTGCCACTTCATCTGCTAAGTCCTTGAGCTATGTCGATAACTTTGGTTCTTTGTCAGATGTCATAACGAATCCTATCCCTTAGAGAAACTCCAAGCATAGCTCTTTCCATAGCTCGCTGAGCAACTTAGTACTTAGTATAGATAAAATAAAGTCCAAAGAAATATACTAGAAATGAACTGGCTGCTGGCCACATCTGTGCTAGGTTGTCTTTTTCCGGATAAAAGTTTATAATATCCTTCCCGGAATACAATTTCTCCTTGCTAAATCTGTGCAGCTGTATAAGTGTGAAGACAGAGTTAGGTACTTTCATATTAGTGATGTAATGTAGGTACAGGTATATTACATCACTAATATGAAAGTAACTCTATCTTATAGGATAATTAGGGATTGTAGCTGTCCTGGTAAGTCGATGATGGAAGCGACTCAATCGGGCTATTTGTGATGTCGAATTAGGGATGCCTACGTCCAGCAATGGCTGCTTGTGAGCTGATAAGATTGAAGCCGACCCCGCAATCTCTTGATTGCGTCGCAGGCAGATGTTCGCCCGCTGCTACCTATGCTACATGATACAGTTAAAACGTAAAGATTCGGTTAATATTCGTTTATCAACAGAAGCACCGACAGTCGGTACTGGTCCATCCACGACGTGCAGAGGTATTTTTACCTAGACCTGCACTGCGAGAAGGTGTTGTTTACCATCCAGTACCCCAACCTGCGGATGTCCTCGCCGCTAGGCTGCTACTTGTGGAAATCAAACACAGCTCTGAAGTTACCGTCGCAAGTGTACAAGAAGGAATTGTATAGTTCGTTGGAAACTACTCTAAAGGTTAATTATATAATATATATACCTACTCAGATATATATTATTGTTTTCGATTTAAAAAATATTTGATCAGCCTATGCTGCTGCTTCACGTCCATGTTCAACCTCTCCCACACATGGGGGTTCCATAATCACCACGCTTGTCTAGCAGATCGGTGGTCGCAGTCGAGGTGTATAATACGCAAAAAATTGGTTGGTTTCGTTGCTAAGAGTGCGGGCTCACTTACCTACTTTATTTGTCAGAATATTGTTGTATAGTTATTCTATCTCACGAAGTCCGTTGAGCCCTGGTTGTAGTAGTGACTTTGCGCTTAGTTGTCATGCTGGCGGTACTCGCTACCAAAATCTGACGTGAATATAATGAGCACTAGTGACCCGTACCGCGTCTCGGGCGAGACTGATTGCTTCTGAGCTTACGCACACTAAAACTATGTGTACCTATGCATGCATTCACTATGACATACATAGCCCAACGGACTTCGTGAGATAGAACAACTGTACCATCGTAATTGCTTCGATTGCTTTGACATAAAATGTTAGCTGCAAAAGCCTTTTATCAAAGTTGATAGACTAGCTATGAAACGGTGCAGCCAGTCTATTCTAATGAAATGATTTTTAAAGTTAACTCTTCACCAGGTTCAGTTAATCCTTTATTATCAACTAACTTCTGTTTTCGGACGCGTATTTCTCAAGCAGTAGGCTGTATGTACGTCAAAGAAACGCAAGATCGTTGGAGAATACCTACGCAAGAGTTGGGTCTTTCTGCCACATCAACTTGGCGGATTTTACGTCGAGACTTGGGCTTTCATCCAAACAAAGTTCAAGTAACTTAAAAGCTGGCTTTAGAGCACTTGGCAGCTGACCCTGCTTTCGGGAAAAAAATCGTCTTGAGTTCAGTCTACTAGGATACACCACCTACAGCGAAGTCGCGACGGCCATTTGACTTATAATGTCATCGAATGTCCTTTAAAAAATTTTTTTTTTGCCTATATCACCGAACCAAGTTGTTATATTTCATTTCAAAGTTTTAGCGCTCTTAATGAAAGACCCTGTAATAAGTAGTATATTATCTACTAGCTTCTGCCCGCGGCTTCGCACGAGTAATTTCGGTATATTATGTAGCCTATTGTTTAAGTTAGGCTACGTTCTAAGTGTATGCCAAATTTCATCTGTATCTGTTCAGTAGTTTTGGAGACCCTAGGTAACAAAAATTTCACATTTCACAAACTTTCACATTTATAATATTCGTTGGAAGTAGGATAGTAGGAAGTTAGGCTATGTTCTACATGTAGGTACGCCTAATGTCATCTCGATCTGTTCAGTAGTTTTGGAGAACATAAGTAACAAAATTATTGACATTTCACAAACTTTCGGCCTTATAATATTAGTACTTACTTAGGATTAGTAGGGTAGGATTTGTAAGCTTGGCTAATATTATTAATGTTAAAAAGGGGGCTAGCCATCGTCTATACGGCTCTCACATAGGTAAATATAATCAGTAAATAGATCTGATACCTACATACTATTGAAATAAGTTCTTTCATAAATAGGTACACCTACTTAATAAAACTTGTTTTACTTCTCAGAACCTAGAAGCAAAGGAAACTCAGATGAGTCGACTCATAACATCTGATCAGTTGATTAATATTGACCAGCTGGATTGTTGCCGGCGGAAAACCTTTTTTCGTATCTTACTGAACATATTGAGGTAAAATCAAAACATAATTATATTAACTTTCTCAAAGTATTTTTTACTAGCGAATAAGTTAACGAAACAAGCAGGCTCGGCCCGGCTAGCCTATTCAGCAGGGGTATTTTGATTCGTCGAAAGGGCCATCGAATTCGATATCGGAAACTTTTTATGGAGAAAAACGTTTCCGATATCGAATCCGACGGCCTTTCCGACGAATCAAAATATCCCTGCAGATGTATACATGAGTCACTAACATCACTAAAGTATTTCCGTCGCTCCTTGAATAAATTTTGATTACCTACGAATTTCTAGCCATCTTTTGGTGTTTTCTTTAATGCACTGCTCCGCGCTCGTCAACCTGAGGCCTGCTTCTATGCGGTTACATCTTCAAATTACATTATTAGTACATACATATACATACTTTCACTAATAAACATGCCTACCACAAACAAGCGGACATAAGCCATATTCACAACGCTTGGTAGGATTGATAATCGCAGTGGAGGTGTTAAAAATACGAAGAGAAGCTACGGGACTAAGGGAACCTACCAGAGGAAGGGCTCTCCTCTTAGTCGCCTCTTACGACGTCCACAGGCTGAGTTGCAGGTGTCGATTCTCACATAGCGACCGCCGCGGCCATCACGTCATAGATGTCAAGCCTCATGTTGTATAGTACTAATGTTTGCAGCTTCCAGGATGGCTTGCAGCTGGTTTCTTTCGAGAACCTCCGCTGTAAAAGACTCGAAGGGGTGAGACTGATTCAGCAACTGGCTTGTTTCAACGCACATTCACTCAAGTACCTGTTTCTGTGGCAGTTCGTACTGCCAAACGAAAACCCCTTGCTGATCAACTACTCTTACATCACTGGTGGGTCCAAATTTTTACAACCGATTTCGAAAAAAATAAGAGATTTTATGTTCGGCTGGATGTAGTTATGTTTTAGGTATGTACGTTCGCCGATTTTTCTGTCACTCGTGGACTAGTTTTGATGATTATTTTGATTTTGTACAGATAGAGTAGGTACGGTGGCCCCATAAAAATGTTATTCACGAGCGAGTATTTGTCAGGCGAAACTTAAATTTAGAGGAATTTGAGGTCGGTTTTTCGTTTTTGTAAAAAATATCAAATAATTTTAGGAGCTTCTATTTTAGCTTTCACCTACCGGCAAGCCTATTGTGACTCTGGTGACAATGCTTTCCGTAGTGAGACCGTGCCGTGGCGCCAAGCGAAATGAAATAGCTCGCTCATTTGGAATCAGTGTATTGTGTTTTTGTGATATTTTTTTCACAAAAATTCCTCAACCTCAACAGCCTGTATTGGTCCACTACTGGACGCAAGAGTTCCTCAACCTCAACAGCCTGTATTGGTCCACCTCTGGACGCAGGCCTTCCCCTGATAAGCGCCTTATTGGCTTTTATCACATGGGGGTCATGACCATAATCCCCACGCTGGGCATGCGGGTTAGGGACCGCAGTTCGGTGGTAGAATGGTTCTGCAAGGGACGCTGCTGCTCGCCCCCGGTGGATATCCCTTAGTCGCCTCTTACGACACCCGCGGGAAGAGTTGGGGTTCAATAAAGTTCGTGCAATATGATTGCACAATAAATGGTAATAATAACTGTTACGTTTATTGGCAAAAACACTATTTTTAACTGCCTACTTATGAATATAGTGCGCGTGAGTCGGCATTTTGTTAAAGCACGCATTCAAAGACAAGCCACAGTTGTTGGTGTCAGGGCGTATCTAACGATTTAAATCTTTGGTGACAATGCAACAAATAAGTACTTAATGACATGGAGCTGATCCTTCGACCAGGGAGTACCTATAGTTGTTTTCGTTTGACCAAGAGCTGATCTTATGATGGAGCCGAAGGAACTCTGTGTATAAAAAAAAATCGATGTCGAGTTTAGAATGTGAGGAAAAGGTCGAAGTTAGACCAAAGAGGTTTCTATAATAAGCTAGCTCCTATGACGTTTTCGAAAATGAGCAGTGAGCTGGCAACCCCGTACAAAGCATTTTTTGACATAGTTTGTTGATATTTTGGTCTTGTTTGGTAAAGCCACAAAAAAATATAAAATTTTCTAAAACCGCAAACGAAAAAAAATTGTGCAAAATGATTAACTTTTTTCCGGTTGCTTTGTTAATACCCTGTTTAAAAGTGCTGTGTTTTTTCCTACCGGTCGCAGCATTCTTTAGTATGATCGGGGTATACGTGCGAGGAGTTTTCTCATTCCTTGATTACAATAACGCGGCTATTGATCATGGCGCCGATGGCGCCAACGACGACATATTAAAAAATAAGTTTTTGAACCTAAAATTCTGAAGACAATTCTAACATTTTGGTATATTTTAGAGGCTTCAATAGTTTCTATAGTAAAGACAAAATGCTTATGACATAGACACATAGAGGAAGGAAGCAGTTGGCATGGTAACCATGGTGTTTGTAAATACGGTGCCAAAACCAACATGACTACCGACGAAGAGAAAACCCGCATTGCGAAACTTTTACATGACTTGGAAGTACCAGAAATGAAACTAACAGAACGATGCTCTGATTTAGTAAAAGACTTTCATAAAAAATTTGACAAAGAAGTCGAAGAGGAGGAGGCACAAAACTTTACTATGGAGGAACTAGGAGCCAATCCTTTTTGTGTAGATAGTGAACTTCTAGAAGAGAACGACAGGAGACTGAGGGAAGTGATATCTGAATGCAAGAGGTTGGTTCGGTAATTTCAAGTTGGTGTAGTGTAGGTACCTATATGTTGATCACCATCATCTCGGCCAAACGATGTCTTCTGATGGACCTAGGCCGCCCCCAACGGTCAACATAACCGGTCCTGCGCGTGGCCTGTGCTCATCCACAAAATTTTAAGCACTTAGTCATATGACTGTACTTAACTGTGTACCTAATACGATAGCAGAATAACACTTGACTGTACATCGTACCTAGTAGAACCCTGTTGATTTTGGTGTCAATTTAAATATAATTTGTTTTTTTTATAGGTAGGTGCCTAGGTAGTTAGGTACTTTAGCAATCCTATACTACTAAAATTATAAAGGCGAAAGTTAGTAAAGATGTGAACTTGTTTGTTACAAGATCTCCAAAACAACTGAACAGGTCCAGATGAAGTTTGACATGCGTGTAGAACATCTTATAGATTAAACTACTTTCTATCCGGGGATAAAGTGTGTAAAATCGCGGGTTGAAGGTAGAAGGGAACGAAGTATTAAAGCTCCCTCGTAAACCTCGTAAACAAACGTACCTCCCACTAATAAAGCTACGCCTTATATTATGCCTGCGACGCAGGATGTTGCAGGTTCGATTCCCGCCTCGGGACAAATGTTTGTACGATCTGCAGATATTTTTCCGGGTGTTCTGGGTATATCTAATCAAATTTATCAGTATCTTTGTAAGTTATCTAGTACTCATTTAGGGCTAGATGATGTTGAGTGAATTGACCAGCATTCTGCATTCTTTATTTGTTTCATTATCAATAGGTCCCCCTGGAACCCATGTTTTGATCTTCCGTATTTTCCAGAGCTAAAAGAGAATGCAAAGACATGCAAATGCAGCTCAGGATGACTGACCCGAAACGTCCGTGGCGGACTAATTCCAATAAGGAGAAACTTCTTCGTATTGACAATGAAATAAAACAGCATTTGGATAGAGCCTCTAATATGATCACTCCGATGGCTGCTGATGAAATGCAGGAGCTGGTGAAGAACTGTCGAGATGACAATATTAGTTCGTCGCCGGTCACTGGCGCTAGACTTAGGCAAACTGTTGATTCCGCCAAAAAAAACTTGACTAATTTTCAGTATCGCAAATGGGAAAATACTACGGCAACTTCGATTTTACCAGAAGCGCACGCTATTAAACCTACTGGAGTGACTCAGAGCCCTCAGTAGCGTAAACTTATTAAATTTGAGTTTCGTGATTGTTTTTGTTTTCCTTTTGTATAACGTTAGATACAGTTTTTGAATAAAGTGTGTGTTTCTGCAAAACTTTTTTTCTTTCTCACACTATGATAGCCACATAGAATTTCAAATAAACTGTCAAGCAGGAACCTAGGAATTTAGGAACTTTCTTTACTTACTCTTGAATTACGAATTTATGGAAAAATCGTATATATCGTTTCGCTGTAGAGTCGAGCTTCAATATAACAGATATCAGGCGCGGTCCCAGGGGGGGGGGGGGGGGGGTCACGGGGGTCACGGGGGTCATGAAAATAGGCCCCGTTGCCAATTTTTCTAAAAAATTCCTCAAAATCTAACAAAAACCAAAAATTGTCGCAGCTCGCTCAGCTTGCCGGCAACTTCATACTGTCTGCCTCTGGTCATGGGCTCACCCCTCGTTTGAGGTCTGTTTTCCAAACACTCCAAAAATCTAATGAAACCACTAAATTATCGCAGCACGCTCTGTTTGCCTCTGATAACATTCTGCTGTTTTGATAAGGTTCTGGCTTGCTAGTCCAGGACTCCTTCTCAGTCAGGTGAGTTTGCAACTGCTAAATATCTAACACCAAACAACTCACACGCACAGCCAGATCATAAATAATTTCGCGGCTCGCTTCGCTCGCCGTTGATTCTATGTGGTGTCTGGTCTGTTGTCCGCATATTTGGTTGTTATTCGACAAACTTTAAAATAGTTCTTAGCTCATAATTTAGCTTCCTTGTCTTGCATGGACGCATGCCTCACCAATTTCAAGAAAGGCTGGGGCTCATTCCACTCGCTGATATTTATTTTTTATTTGTTTTTAAACATATTACTAAGCCGCCGCAAACTTCTCAAATGTTCATATTTCGCTCCACTCGCTGTTATTTATTTTCTGAACCAGTTTGTGACCACCCGAAAAGGGATCAAAAATTTCGGCGGATCGCTCCGCTCGCCGTTACATCTTTTTCGGTGTATTTTTTGTATTTCTAATTTCTGTTAATCTCCCTTGTTCCGCTCGCCCCGATTTATATTCATAGCTTTATATCTACCACCGCAAAGTATTTAAAATTTTCGGGGCTTATTTCGCTTACTTTATTTTGTCATAGGCTCTTGCTTACTTTTCCCCAAGCATCAGCAAAAAATCTCCAAAATTTTTGAGGCTCGCTTCGCTCGCTATTACTTATACTTATTATTGTTGGGTTGGGAGTTGGGGGAAGGGATGTCATGTTTGCGGTCAATATGCAAAACACTGCACTTTTGAGGCTCGCTCCGCTCGCCGATAGTATTTTGTCATTCAATATGTTTGGTCAAGTGCTTGATACTAGTTTTACATCAAATTGCTCGGGTAGTTACCCGAAAAAGTAACAAAAATTTCGGCGTCTCGCTCCGCTCGCCATTACTTTTTTTCCGTGTCTTTTTTGTCAATGCTCTTGCTCCGCTCGCCCCTATTTATATTCATAGCTTTATATCTACTACCGCAAAGTCTTATTTAAAGTCATTTATTTTGTTTATCGATCCATGAACTGTGTTATTCGATTAGGCTACTATTCATAAGCCACAAACAAATAGTTAGGCTAAGGATGCTATAAGTACAAAATATAATCTGGAGATCACACAGACACTCAGGCCAGGGTCCGTTACATTTGTATCAATAACAAAATAAATGATGTGGGTAAAAAGTAAGCAAGAGTAGGTATACTTGCTTACTCTCGGTAAGCAAGTATACCTACTCTTGCTTACTTTTGCCCAAACTTCAGAAAACATCTCAAAAATTTCGAGGCTCGCTTCGCTTGCTATAACTTATACCTACTATTGTGGGGAGTTGAGTATAAATTTTCAGCGGCTCGCTCCGCTCGCCGATAAAATTTCGTGATTTTCGGTGGGGCCTGCAACCCGCCTACAAATACATTTGGTGGTGCACCAAGTGTGACCCCCCCCCCCCCAAAGTCTTAGGCTGCGACCGCGCCTGACAGATATAGATTTATTTAATAGCATAACCAAGGGTCTTTAACGCTTATTGAGTAGGTAGTTTATATTTTAATTAGGTATTCATGTATATTAGTTTTTATTTTAAACCAAATAAGTACGTCTATTCTTTTTTAGATTGATTTTAATAATTTCTTTCAGTATTTTTTGTGGAAGCTTATAATTAGCCGTTAGTCGCACACCATTTTTGTTATCATAGTGTACCTAACTGTTACACTTGGCTGTTAGTTTTTCTAAAATCTTAAAATAAATAAACAATAAGATTTCTCCCTGATTTCACAGGCAGTGGACAGTATTTCCCTCGTCCTGAAACCAGGCAGTGTTTTATTCACAGCCTAGCAGCATTGAAGAATCTGCGAGTTCTGGCGCTAGAGTACTCGCATATAGCAGACGGCACCGGCAGCGCTCTTTTATCACTTTTGCCAGTTATAAAAAGGCCTAATTTTCACTTCCAGGTACATTCTACTTATTTAGATAGTGACTTTCTTATTAAATAGATGTTTGTATGCAAGAGGTAAAAAATAAAATACTAATACTTACCTATAAGAATCATGTTTTTATTTATTTACTAGACGATCGCCTCGCGGTTTCACCCGCGTAGTTTCCGTTTCCGTGGGAATTCCTGGATAAAATTTAGCCTATGTCACTCTCAGAAAAGTAAGGTTTCTAACGCTGAAAGAATTTTTCAAATCGGTCCAGTAGTTTCGGAGCCTATTCAATACAAACAAACAAACAATCAAATCTTTCGTTTCAAATTCTCGCTTATTCGATTACTTTTATAATCATATTAAATTGCCTAGGCAACGATTCATTCTTTTACAGTGATCGATTTAATAATAATATACATAAATATTTAAGTATAAGTACTTTACTTTATTGCACAAAAGTTGTACATGGCTAGATAGCATTCTCTACCTTTGACTAGTGCGGACAACAATTTAGTAGGTAGTGCTAGATTACAAAATTTATAGAAAAACAAGAAAAATAATAAGTACAATTAACAATTCGTGTCTTTAAATACAATCTAATAAATAATAAATTTTCGCAACCCAAAGACGAAGTCCGCTTCGTCTTTGGGTTGCGGAAATACGATGCAAAGGTTTTGTAGTCTCTCCAGTTTGTTTAACGGCTCCTCTGTAGCGTCGGGATAGCACTCACGATTTATATTGTAGCGACACTATCGTCGCTGTCTTTTTACGTGTTCATTGTGTTGTATTGTTCCCAGTTGATTTGCCGCGAAGACCAGACGCCAGGGCGGGCGGACGCCGCCCTTGGCGTCGGAGGCTACGGAATTCCCGACACAACGTGGAAACGCGTCAATATACTCTGCCCTGATATTTACCTGCATATGGTTTTTTGTACGTGTTATTATATCCATACCTACTTCCATGATCTATGCTAATGCGTACTAATATCTAATATTGATACGTCATACATAATACTATAAATGCGACAGTTTGTCTGCCGCTATTTGTCTGTCAACATTTTCACCACTAAACGGATCGTAAGGAAGATAAATGGTTTCTGAGGGGAACCAAAAGCTACCTTTTGTCTCAAAAATTGTCTTTGAGGTACATAGTGAAATTGAGGAGGTGTTGTCGCGCACTGAGCTACGAGTATTAGCAACGCACTGTGCTATGCTACGAGTGTTAGCAACGCACTGTGCTATTCTACGAGTGTTAGCAACGCACTGTGCTATGCTACGAGTGTTAGCAACGCACTGTGCTATGCTACGAGTGTTAGCAACGCACTGTGCTATGCTACGAGTGTTAGTAACGCACTGTGCTATGCTACGAGTGTTAGCAACGGACTGTGCTATGCTACGAGTGTTAGCAACGCACTGTGCTATGCTACGAGTGTTAGCAACGCACTGTGCTATACTACGAGTGTTAGCAACGCACTGTGCTATTCTACGAGTGTTAGCAACGCACTGTGCTATGCTACGAGTGTTAACAACGCACTGTGCTATGCTACGAGTGTTAACAACGCACTGTGCTGTGCTACGAGTGTTGTCACGCACTGTGCTACAAGTGTTATAGTAGCCCAAGCGGGGATTTCGGGATTTACTAAAGCGCGGCAGATTAATATGCAGGGGGATACCTTGTACCCGGTTAAGTACCTCCAGCAAATATGAGCCGGCCGCCCGTGAAAGATGAAGCATCAGATTAGTAAAAAATAATTGATCATCAGAAATTCTCGAGCGCGTCAGATTAAGGTAGAGTGAGTTAATTACATGCTAAAAAGTGTATATTCCACTAATCTGAAAATTTGAGAGTGACGTAAAGAAAGGGTAGGGCAGCAAAGTTGTAAAACAAAACGTCATCTCGACATTCTCGAGCGTAGTTAATTTTTTTTTAATTTGAAGGAAATAATTCAAGGATAACGAAAAATATATAATATGACGATTTCCGCAAGCCGAAATAACAAAAATTCGTGATAAAGTTTAATGCGTGCAGGCGCAGCTGCGTGATGTCTACATAATAATTACATTTCCCTCTCGACGTTTCTATTCCTCTCTCACTCTATCTTTATCTATTACTCTCTCACTCCGTCCCCACTCTGGTTTCGGTTGCCATCAGCGTTGCGATTTGGCAACTTTGGTTGCTATTTTGGCAACATTTGACCCATCGTGGCAACCAAATGGCAACCAAGCTCAAATGGCGACTTTTTGGCAACTTTTCGACTTGTCGCGCGATCATCAGTAAGAAAATATCGAATATCTTTCGCAGATGAACTGAACGCGTCGAATTGAACAAAATCAAAATCTTGAACGCATTTTTATTCCCAAAAACAATACATAATTATTACACAAACAAATTGTACCCGTATTTCTATAGCCAAATGAAAGTTTTTTTCATGCTTTTCTAATACTTTTGTTTTTAAATCTACTGGTAAGTTCTCTTTTTATTGTTTTAATCGAAGAAGCTACATATAAAATCCTATTTGAAAAACCAATTTTACTGATTGAATCATCATTCATTCATTATTCATCATCAGCCCTTCTCAGCCTTTTGGGTACATAGGATAGGTAGGAATGTAATTATGAGCAGCGTAAGATTGCATGCATGAAATCAACGAAAGGTACTTAGGTAGGTAATTTTGGCTACAATGAGTGTTTTTGTTTTGTCTTCGAGTTTCAGATTTTGTCTCAAATAATGTAAAGGAAGATGATTCTACTGATAAAGATGATGATTAATTAATCATTCAATAATAATAATAATCATTCATGATACATTTTTTTTGTGCATTTTTTAAAATTATTTTCTTATACGAGTACCTATTAGCAACGCACTTTGCTATGTTACGAGAAAATACTGGCTGAAAAACTGCGCATCGCTGGAAACCAAGCGAATTCCGAGCGAAATTCACCGCTTTTCGGTAGCAAAACCGCTTTGGTTTGCTTGCTTAACTGACTTGGATTCATTTTTGGCAGTTCGTATTCGTGACTACGACCACATACGGCGGTTCCTGGTCCCCAGTATCCCCCTTCGGGAAGTCCACCTGCAGCTGGGAGTGGACTTGAAACTGAGGCAGAGGCAAGACTCCGACCTCAGCTGTTTCATACGTCACATCGCGTTTCAATACGGCTCCACTTTAGGTTAGCCAATAGCCGACGTTGGGGTGGGTATGGTTTTCACCCAGGACATGCAGTGGCAGAAAATTCATTGTAATTAAAGTTAGGTATACAGGGTGTAATCGTTAAGTGTGCACAGGCGATTATTCCGTAACTATTGCAGATATCAAAAAACTTTAAACTGATATCGAAAGTACTTTACCTAATGAGTAAAATGACATTAATAACTTTTTAAAAATAAAACGAGAAATATCCAAAAAAATTACATTAATCACTCCCATACATTTTATTTCTTAGTAAGTACAAAATTTTGTGTTCAAAGCATATGTTCGAAGTGACGTCCTCCTTGTGCAATACAATGACGAGCTCTATTTACAGTTTCTAAATGAACTTTCCTTAACATTTGCGGAGTAATTAAAGCAATTGCACGACGTACAAGATTCTGTAACTCTTCTAGGCTGTGTACTCTCTCAGCGTACACGTGGTCTTTGACAAATCCCCATAGGAAGAAATCACAAGGCGTGAGATCCGGGAATCTGGCAGGCCAAGGGGTTGCACTATTATTGGCTATTAAGCCATTATAATTGTTTCGTAAGAAATTCATTACAACATTTGTATTATGTGCAGGTGTTCCATCTTGTTGAAAAATTATCGACCTTCTTTCATCGTCTGGAATTGGTTCTAAGAGACTTGGCATATCGTTTTGTACAAAGGAGAAATATCTCTGTCCATTTAAGGTTCCACTGTAAAAATATGGCCCAATGATCCGATCTCCAAGAATACCACACCACACATTAATTGAGAATCGCACCTGAGCTCTAACTTCAGTAGTTAAGCGAGGATTGTCAATTGACCAATAATGCGAGTTTTTTCAGTTTGAAACATTACTTTCATCGGTCCATAAAATTGACCTTACATTGACATAATTATTGACTAGCCAATTGCAATAGACCAGCCGACGAGCAGGATCATCATTGTGCAGCGTTTGAGTAGGTTTTATCTTAAATGCTTTGAAGTTGTGTTTTTTTAATAACTTGTGTACATAATTGTGGGACACTGGAAATGATCGGGCCACTGAACGCGTTGATTCTTGTGGATTATCTACTACGTAGTTAATAATATTGTTATCTAAGTCATTATCAAATTCCGGAGCTCTTGTTCTCGAACCTTTTTTTCTGTTAAAAGATCCATAATTTATCAAATTGTTATCCAACTTACGTAAATACGTACCAGAAGGAACTTCTCTATCTGGGTACTCTCTTCTGTAGGCGATAATGGCCGCCCTATTGTTACAATCATGTTTGTAGTACATTTTTAACATGTCCCTCTTTTCTGTATTGGAATATGCCATTTTTCAATCAATAAATGCAACAATCACGATTATTAACGCAAATTGAAAAATACAATAAATTGGCGGGAACGAGAACCCGCGATAAAGAATTTGAATTTAGAACGAACACCAAAGAGTATCTTTCTTTTTGTTTTTATTTAGTATGTTGCTTTTCAGCTAGTTCAAATCAATACAATATTGAAACAAGGTTTATTATAAATTTGAAGTGGTAAGATAATCAATCTACACGTGTATCTACTTGAAATTCATTAATACCTTCATATCGTACATAATTATAAAATGACAAGGGTAAAATGAGTAGGTACTATTCCACTTAAAATAAGGAAACTAAAACCTTTCTACTACCTCATACTAATACTAAATGTATGGGAGTGATTAATGTATTTTTTTTGGATATTTCTCGTTTTATTTTTAAAAAGTTATTAATGTCATTTTACTCATTAGGTAAAGTACTTTCGATATCAGTTTAAAGTTTTTTGATATCTGCAATAGTTACGGAATAATCGCCTGTGCACACTTAACGATTACACCCTGTATACATTATTTGCCTTTTCTGAGTTGATATTATCTATCCGCACACAGGAACATTGAGCATCCATCAGTGGCGCTTCACTGACTTCCCGCTGCGGCGTGTGTTCGAGCTGATGCCGCGCCTCGTGCGGTTCCACTACATCGGCAGAGTCCAGGACGACGTGGATCTCAGGAGGATGCTTCTCATCGTCTCTAGCGGCGTCTGCGATAGTAAGCTGAGACTTATTTGTACAGGGTGGATTTTATGGACGGGGAGTCAGGGGAGGTACCTTAACCGGTGTAGGTACAGGAAAATATTCTTAGGAGACTATCCTCACGTCAACAGCCTGAATTGGTGTGGAGCAATACTTGAATTTTATATTTTAATACTGGACACAGGCCTCCCCCTGATAAGCGCCTTATTGGATTTTATCACATGGGGGTAATGCCCATAATCCCCACGCTGGGCTTGCGGGTAGAATTGTTCTGCAGGGGGCGCAGCTGCCCGCTCCCGGTGGATATCCCTTAGTCGCCTCTTACGACACCCGTGGGAAGAGTTGGGGTGGTGCAAATTCAAAATAATCCCACTGTAAGTATAAATCGGGTAGTAGCTCTGACCCCACTAACTTTATACCTACCAATATCAGTAGGTACTGCCTACATTTAGCAAAGTTTTTGAAAAACTTATTTTGCATCAATTGCAGGGGCGGATCCAGGATTTCATTTTGGGGGGGCCATTATGACAAAGTTCGGAGAACGGGTTCAAATCACAAGTTAACAAAAAAAATAAGGTTTTGACGTGACAACGTCTTATAATTCGATAGAGCCGGCTGCACGCACGAAAAAACATGACGTCATGCGGCGTTACCTCGTCATGCGGCGTTACCTCATCATGCGGCATTACCTCGCTCTGAGTTGTCACGTTCAACTATCGTCAATTTTAATTAGTACCCATAACACAAGCTCTGCTTAACTTGAAGCTAGATAATGCTGTGTGAATTGTCCAGCATTATTTATTTATTTATTTATTTGTTAGAACAATAGGTATCGCTTTCGACTAACTTCAGGGCGTCAATAACGAATATGGGGTTGTTTTTCAAATCCAAGATGGCGGATATTTATTGATATCATTATCTTACTCATGGGCATCGCTTTCGACTAACTTGAGGGCGTCAATTACGAATGTAGGATTATTTTTCAAATCCAATATGGCTGATATTTATTGATTTCATATCTTACTCATGGGTATCGTTTTCGACTAACTTATGAGCGTCAATTACGAATATAGGGTTATTTTTCAAATCCAAGATGGCGGACTCTTTGATTTCATATTTTACTCATGGGTATCGTTTTCGACTAACGTGAGGGCGTCAATTACGAATATAGGCTTATTTTTCAAATCCAAGATGGCGGACTCTTTGATTTCATATTTTACTCATGGGTATCGTTTTTGACTAACTTGAGGGCGTCAATTACGGAAATGGAGTTATTTTTCAAATCCAAGGTGGCCGATGTTTTTTAAGTTTTACTAATAATGAGTAAGTACCTACTTATCGTGTTTGACTAACTTAGGGGAAATTTTAAAGTTTGTAGACGGGATTAATGTTTCTAGGATGAATGTAGATCCTGCGAACTACTCGCACCATACACTGCATGCTGCATGCGAAAAACATTTTAATAATTTTCAGATGCAAATTATGGATCGTAGCTTATAGAAGACCTAATTTAGTTGGAAGAACTTGCAAAAACCTAAAAGATTCATACATTTGCAGTTTGCATTTTGAAAAGGATAAGTACGGGAAGAAATTATTGAAGAAAACATTAACATCATTCATCATCAGCATATTATGTTAGCCCATTGCTGGACATAGGCCTCTCCTAATGAGCGCCATAGCGCCCTGTCTTCAGTTTGCCGCATCTAGCATTTCGCGAAATACGACCGACCCACTGCCACTTCAGCTTGCTGATTGTTTGACAACATTAATAACATATTAATAATGTTCATTACATACATACATACATGGACATGCATAACATACACATAGGTACATATATACACGTTTCTTTTTCTAAAAGCTTTTTTAGCGTATTTGTTTGATGGTACACGCTCATACGCTATTAGAATAATTTTCAATTAAATTTTATGGATTACTTTTTATAAGTATTAATAATTAATTTAATAAGTAATAATGTGGATGATGGTGTTGATCTCAAATAAATAATTAAGTGAATAAATATACTTTACTTGTGACAACCCTAGTTCTAATACTCTGTCGCGTGTCTTGTCGGGATTTACCGGAAGATCAAAGGCGTCAGCCTACTGTATGTTTTTCTTATACTGTGATATTGTTATACTTATCTATGTAGGGATAATTATGTTTGTACCTGCTACTGTAGGTATATAGGCTAGACATATAGAACCTGTATCTACCTAGTTAATGACCTCTCCCTGGTCGTGTCGGTCTGTCGTCCCATTGGATTATGAGAGTGAGGGAATAGAGAGTGGCCTATGTGCACACACCTGTGCACTACATATAATATGTCCTGCGCATCTGGCTAGTCTCCAATGAGACTGGCCGCCGTGGTAGTAATTTTAATTATCTAAGTACATTGGAATTTGTCTGTACTGCTGTATAATAGGCTAGACTTATAGGGACCTATAGACCCAAGTAGATACCTAAGTAACTTAATCATCTACACTGAAAGTTCACAGGTAAGTACCTAATTTTTATGTATTTTAAACAAGCAGTCTTACAAAATATTTACTAATAATAACAACGCAATTTTTAAACATCTGTACAAACATTAATGCGTTAACTAAATTAAGACTTGAATTTAGTTATTGCTTACATAAAAATCACAGTATACCTAATCACATTAGGTATCAATAAAAATATTTATTTTTAACAATCAGTCTTTTAGAATATTTACTAATAGAAACATCACAATCTTTTAAACATTTGTACAATCATGAGTGCGCCCTAGAGTACTAGTAAAAATGCAATGTTTTCAACTTGTATTACACTCACGCACGTGTGGTTTTACATCGCATTGTCCCTCACGCACGATGCGCGGTTTGTTTTCTATGTTCTCTGTTTCTTTGATCTATTTTTGTCTGGGTTTATGTAGAGATTGCAATCCGGATTATTCGAAATCCGAATTATTCAGAAAAATTGCCATTTTTATTTATACGGTTATATGCATCTACATCTACCAAATACATTATTGAAAGAAATATTAGTGCAACAAACTTTTGTCCCGAGTCAACAAACTTTGTTGCCAGGTAACGATCTGTTAAAGATAACGATCTGTTAAAGACTGTTGGCATCTACCGCTGCTGGAGGAGGCCAGCTAAGGACAAGGTGCCTAGCCAGATACACTGTAATGCCGAGTGTCTAAACTGTACACGCTATACCAACTACTGACACTTAAGAAATTGCGTGCGAAACCGCAAACAAGAGCTACCTAGTTAAAAGATGTTGTTTAAATTTGACATTTCATTCGAATTAGTTAATATCCGGATTTGTGAATGATGAAATGCGTATTATCCGGATTTTGAAACCCCTAGGTGGATAAAAAAATTGGTTGTCTGTAAAGTCGGTTTACTGACGATAGTTGAACGTGACAACTCAGAGCGAGGTAACGCCGCATGACGAGGTAACGCCGCATGACGTCATGTTTTTTCGTGCGTGCAGCCGGCTCTATCGAATTATAAGACGTTGTCACGTCAAAAATATAACATACCTACCTAGACACATATGAATTCCTAGCTTTATATGTAGCTAAATAAAGGTTAAATACTCATAAAAGCTCACATAGTAACGAAACTACCTATTCTTACCACCTACCTACATTA
The DNA here is from genome assembly GCA_963564075.1 of Eupithecia subfuscata. Lineage (NCBI taxonomy): Eukaryota > Metazoa > Arthropoda > Insecta > Lepidoptera > Geometridae > Eupithecia > Eupithecia subfuscata. The sequence goes on from OY751095.1 coordinate 12,115,065, forward strand.
TCCGGTGTAATTTCACTAATAAATTATTTGTTGTGTGCGACTGTACCAAAATGCATATTTCGCACCTTCGGGATCAGAGTGTCACTTCTGCAACATTTTACAAAAACAACCTAAATATGCAGAAAGAACCGCGATAATCGACTTTGTATACTCAGCAAAATCGGTGACAATCGCATGAATAACATCGTGTTGAGGGCGGGGGGAACGTTCTGTTATTTTGCGTGATTGGCCCGTTTGCTTGAAACGAAACGTCTCACCGGTCAGTAGAGTGTTGACAGCCGAAGGATGACCTTGTGCGTTTGCGGCAGAGGGGCACTACGGTAAATAATGACATATTTGTTTACACACTTCTTGCAATAATAATGTTACTTCTAAACACAAATCACGTTTTGTTACGAAATTATGGCATTTTTCTGCTGTAAACATAACGGCACTTCTACTTTAAAATTACATTATAACATAAAACTTTTGTTTTCATTGGAACCACAACGGCATTTCTGTGTACAAGTAACATATATGAATACTTTATCATCGGTTTTGAATATCGATTTAGATGACAAGGCATGGTCGCAGGCCTCCCTGCCTGTCAAATTGGGAGGCTTAGGTATACGCAAAATTTCAAGTGAAGCCCTACCAGCGTTCTTATCTTCTGTCTACAGCACTAGTTCTTTAGTTGAAAAAATTTTAAATCCTTCTCTTTTGGTCCCACCTGGAATGTCATTGAAAATTTCATTTTTAGACGAAGCTCGAACGGCTTGGCATAGTGCTTGCCCCGATGCTGCTCCCCCAAAATCACTTTTGTCCCAACGGCAATGGGACGGGCCTCTGTGTGAGTTGACACGGAACTGTTTGTTACACTGTACTACTGTTTGCTCCAGCTCTGCAGATCGTGCCCGCCTCCTGGCCGTTTCTAAATGGGAGTCAGGACATTGGTTGCAAGCATTTCCTTCATATAACACTGGTACTTTATTGGATCCCGTAACTTTCCGTTTCGCAACATGTCTCCGGTTGGGTGCAAGGTGTTGCGCGCCTCATCAATGCCAGTGCGGTACTGCTGTCGAACAGCTTGGTCATCACGGATTATCGTGCACTAGGGCCGCCGGTCGGATATCTCGCCACGCTAGCCTTACCGACATCATCCGGCGGGCCTTTGTCACCGCTAACGTACCAGCTATTCTCGAACCGAATGGTCTGTTGCGTGACGATGGTAAGAGGCCCGACGGTATGACACTAGTCCCATGGGAGTTGGGGAGGCCCATTGTGTGGGACGCTACATGCGTCGACACACTTGCGCCTTCCCATCTTCCGAGGACATCCGTGAGGGCGGGTGCGGCGGCAGATTTGGCCGAAGATCTCAAGAGGCGCAAATATGCAGGTCTCGACAGAGCCTACACATTTGCTCCCCTTGGAGTCGAGACCCTAGGTCCGTGGGGTACCGAGGCTCTTCGGGTTTTCAAAAAACTATCTGAGCGTCTGGTCGAAGCGACGCGTGACCCGAGAGCTGGTGAATATCTGGCACAGCGTATCAGCATTGCCATACAGCGTGGCAATGCAGCCAGCGTCTTGGGGACGCTTCCGACTGGTGTTGATATGGATCAGTTGAGCATTTTTATTGTAACCGTATGTTATTTTTGTATACAAGTGTGTTTTTGGTTCAAATATTTCTCGTTATTTTGATGATAACAAACAATCATTTTTGTTCAAAAATAACATTTTATATATTTTTTTGTTTCGTCTATAATAGAATAGGAATTTTCAATACGGAGTGTCTTTTTACTATTAAAATAAATGTAATATTTAATAAAAACATAGAGTGGTTTTTGATTAAAAACGACAATTTGTTGAAACTTTTTTATATTTAATTTGATTAATTGGTGGTTTTTACCTAAAGTGCCATTTAATTTTAAAGATAATATCCGTCGCATGATATTTTAATGTCACATAAGTTGTTAAATGGCTTTATGTTTACAATATTTTTTTTTTAATAGAAAGTATGAGTCATTTTAACATGCTTATTATATAAAAAAAAAACAGAAAATTCTGCACCAACATGGAAAGCAACAGCCAGGCCGCCCGTATCAAGAACATCCTAACTAGCGTGCCGGAGAATACTTTGGGATGCCTTATCAAACCAGACAATACCTATACCAAAACGGACGCTGAAACCAGTGAAGTGCTTCTGATCTGAACACACACTTCCCAGGCTGTTAGGTATCAGACACCCACAAATGGGAGTAAATTTCAGAGCAAACGCCCACCGATCTAGACTGGACCACAGCCCACAATATGATAAACCGCGACAAGGTACTCTGGGCAATCCACAGCTTCCTTCCCTTCAAATCACCTGGTCTGGACGGAATCTTCCCAGGTATGCTCATATGGTGCAGTAACATACTCTCGGACTACCTCGTTCGAATCTTCAGACCGTGCATTGCCCGCAAGTACATACCGCACCAATGGAGGGAGGTGAAGGTGGTATTCATACCTAAACCCGGAAGAAGTGACTACACCCTACCAAAATCTTTTAGGCCCATAAGCCTGACATCATATTTTCTTCTCAAAACACTAGAAAGACTATGTGACAGAGAGATAAGAGACAACACACTCTCACACAACCCACTACACCGACATCAACATGCCTACAGCAAGGGCAAATCAACAGAATCCGCTCTACACAGCGTAGTATTACGCATAGTAAGTGGACTAACGCTAAAACAACCAACCCTGGCGGCCTTCATTGACATCGAAGGAGCCTTTGACAAGACCAAATTGACCAGCATTCACAGAGCACTCACTAAATATGGTGTCGCGCCGACTCTGGCAGAGTGGATAAACAACATGCTCAGGTATAGAGAAATACAAGTCACCATTAATGAAACCACAAGAGGTGTAGTAGCGAGGGGTTGCCCCCAAGGCGGCGTCCTCTCGCCCCTACTATGGAACATAGTTGTTGACGAGCTCATCCGTAAGCTTAACGGCCACGGACTGGTGACCGTGGGATATGCGGACGACCTCGCGAGCCTAGCAACCGGATGCTTCGAGAACACGCTATGTCACTTAATGAGAATCGCCTTTAAAACTATCGAAACATGGTGCAATGATCATGAACTATCAGTCAACCCTACAAAAACAGAACTGATAATGTTCACCAACAAACGAAACTTGGGAAACCTGAAACTACCGAGACTTTTCAACACCGGAATAACTCTGAAAAACGAAGTCGAGTATCTAGGGGTTATACTAGACAGTAAACTCTTGTGGAACAAACACCTCGACTATAAACTACAGCGAGGCACAGCAGCCTTCTACCAATGCAGCAGAATGCTGGGGAAAACATGGGGTCTCTCCAAAGATAACCATGTGGCTATACACTGCTGTCATTAGACCGATACTAACATACGGAGCCATCGTATGGTGGACCAGAACCGAGCTGAACACGGTAATAACCAAACTGCAACGTTTCCAAAGATTGGACTCGGCGATAACAGGCTGCATGAGAACCACACCGGGCGCCGCCCTAGAGGTAATATTGAACCTAGCGCCACTAGACCTATATATATACAACAAGAGGCTACTATGTCGGCTTTGCGACTACAAAATATGGGACACTGGGGGGCCACAGATAGTCCGCATGCTCAGATCCTGGACAAGGCTTTAGCCTACGAACCTCTTCTAGCGGCCCCTTGTGACAGAATTCCCAGCAAACCAATACAAAACAAACACTACCAGATACAACTACATGAAAATCAAAGAGATGAATCAGGCCCCTACGAAGTAAGAATATACACGGACGGCTCTAAGACCGACACGGGCACGGGAGTAGGGATTCACTCAATGGATCTCAACATCAATGTATCAATGACCTTAGGCAAACACAGCTCCATATTTCAATGTGAATGCGCAGCTATAACCGAGGCAGCCACAGCTGTGCTAAGAAGGGATATAGATAAACAGTGCGTGCGTATCCTGTCTGACAGTGCTGCTACACTCAGGGCCTTGGCAGGACACAGCTGCAACTCCAAGATCGTGTACGAATGCCACTTGGCACTTAAGAGGATTTCCTGCAGAAACAGGATAACCCTACAATGGATTAAGGGGCATAGCGGATCACTTGGTAACGACGCCGCCGATGAGTTGGCACGGAAAGGTTCGGAGACACCGATAATAGGCCCACCTCCGCTCCTTCCCCTACCATTCTCCCAAATCCGAACATGGATAAGGCTGAAAACTAGAGAAAAACATAACGAACGATGGACACACCTACTAGAGTGCCGCCAGGCAAGAGCAGCGCTACCAGCTGCATCACCAAGGCTAACTAAGCGCCTACTGAACCTGACCAGAATGGACCTACGCGTCCTAGTGGGGACACTCACAGGACACTGCCCACTAAATAAACATCTCTTCACCATCGGAGCAACAGACAGCCCTCTCTGCAGGGTTTGTCTCAGTGACGAAGAATCAGCTGCCCACGTAGTCCTGGAATGCGAGGGAGTAACAGCGCAACGACACGAAATCCTCGACCACCCGAGGTCGCTCCGCGAAGCCTGTGAAGATCCCAGGAAGATTCTGCGCTTCTGGACGGAGTTAGGCTGGTTACACTAGCAAACAAAACACGCACAATGGACCAAAACGAGTCTAAGTGCGGAAAATAGAGTACACAATACAATACAATACAATACCAAGCATTTTTTTTTTGAAATGCAAACGAATGGCACATAAATGAAAAAAGATAGTAAACATTTCGAAATAAACTACTAAAAATGGCTTTCAACTTATACAACTTATATAAACCTTAGTTTAAACTGAATAGGTAGTTAAATCACGACAGCGCACGCTCTTCTAGTATCTAAAGTCTTTATCTATACTTATAATAAAACTGTCACAGGTCCAATTCTGTACATTGAAGATATTTGGATTTTTTTTTGAGGGCACTTTATTATCGATACTGAGGCCAAAACTGTAATTTTTTTCATTCACGCCGAAACTACTGAACGTATTGCAATGAAACTCGGCACGATCTTAGGTCATACTACGAGGAAGGACATAGGATACTTTTTATCCTGGAATTCAGTCAGGTTCCCATGGGAGATTAGATGAAAGTAAAATTCTTTCATCGCGCATCACGCCGAAACTGCTGAATGAGTTGGAGTGAAACCTAGCACGATTTGAGTTCATACTACAAGAAAGGACATGAAATACATTTTATCCTGGAATTCAGTAAGGTTCCCCTGGGAGAGAGGATGAAATTAAAATCCTTTAACCGCGCATCACGAAGGAACTACTGAATGAATTCGAATGGAAGTCGGCACGATTTGAGTTCATACTACGGGGAAGAACTTAGGATACATTTTATCTGTGATTTCAGTAGGCACGGTTCTCTCGGGAGAGGGGATAAAAGTCAAAATGTGTAGGTAGTTGTAATTCATTAATTCTCTCGTTCTCGTTCGAAATCGTTCTCTCGTACTCGATGGTCCCATAACATTGCATTGTCACCGAATACATCTGCTTAACCAGAAGAAGATAGCTGGTCATTCAGTTGATGTTCAGTTGCAAGCTTGTTTCCACACTTTCCTACAAGTCAAGTTACATAAATAATATAACTGAATACGTAACGTAAATAACAGCTCAGCTTTGTTGAACCCCATGAAGTAATTCGGTAACTACATAAAATTATCCCATAAAGTTTTATATCGACGCCGAAAAGCGGAAACGTAGTAACCAACACCCAAGTCAATTTTTTTTTATTGGATATTCGGAATCAGAAAAAAATCCCGCGTCGAATGGTCCAACTCCCGTGGCTCTACGACCAATAGAAAATTTTGTACAGCGTTGAAATTCCCCCTATTTTTTTGAGGGACCACCTAAGCATTTGCTGTAAATAGCATAAAAAAATGTTCTTTTCGAACATTTTGCATTTACAACAATTCACCTTTTGCAAAGTATATGATCGCGGTAGTTACAGCGCTGTTGAAACTTTGAGCAATGCGGGTTACAGCGTTTCTGCTTATAAGAAAATTGAAACGCACCACGCTTACTACAATTATAATATAATAAATTGTTATTTGTCGTGGCTTACTACAGTTCTTACAAACACCGAGATTAGACAGTTATCAGTTACGCTAATTTAAAAAGTCGAAATTCGTAGGATTTTCGTATTTATGCCCTTTATAGTACAGTTGTCGAATATTGATCATGGGGATTTACCGCTATTAATACTTGCGCTCCCGCCTGTGTGGCTTGCGGCTTACGTCCCGCTCCGTCACTACGCAACCGTCAAGAGAGTGTGTTGTGTTTGCTGTAAGTGAATTTTTACGCGTGAGAGATGTTTTAAAACGCAAGTTCAAAATTCACCCTAAATTTAAAATTAAATAAATCATTAAAAAAGTTTACAAGTTTTTTTAGAAGTATGCTTTGTTTATTAAATTTGATTTTCTTTTTGTTTTAATTAGAATAAGGGTTACAAGCTACTAAGGTTTTGTATAATTTTGGTATTATTAATTTTAAAGTGCCAATAAATAAGGTCATTCTATTTTTTTTTTCTGGGCAATAGACCATCGTTTGACCGCAATCTCACCTGACGGAAAGCGAGGATGTCGCCGACGGTGTATCACGAAGGTCGAATAGATACCTATTCACAGAAGCAGGAAGCGAGTTCCATTCCTTAGCAGTGCGGATAATGAAGATGGAGGAAAACCGCTTAGTGCAAGTGGAGGGTATTGCGCTGTGCGTCTGCTTTTTCTGGAGTGGAAGGGGGATGGTGGGATCCGGTCACGTAGTTCCTGTGAGCATTCTCCGAAATGTAGGATCTATAAAGGATCGAGAGTCTTGAACACCGAGACTTTGGACATTAGTCTTTGCAAGGTGCTGCTCGTCAATGAGTCTGAAGGTTCTTTGTTCTATCAAGTCCAAGGCTGCAAGCTGGAACTTGGCCGAGCCGTCCCAAACATGGCAGCAATACTCTAAACCAGATCGAACCTGTGCTTGATAATGAGATAGAAATTGTCCCGGCGTGAAGTATCGCTTAACCTTATTTAGGATTCCTAGCTTCATGGCTGCTGTTTTAGCCTTCGACTCGATAAAGGTACCCAAGTTCAAAGTTGGGGTGAGAGTGACACCAAGGAGCTCCAGTTGATCTTTTATAGGTACCGGTACATTCCAGAAAATGGGAGCCTGTACCAACAGACTCTTTTTTTCAGAGAAGAGGCATGCTTGCATTTTCGAGGCATTGAAATTAACCTGACTGGCTTTGCCCCAATCCGAAACTGCCTTAAGGGTCAAGTTCAAGCGCTGCACCATGTCTTCTCTTTGCGCCTGTATTTCATTCCGAATGGCCTTGGCATTGGAAAGGTACCTCTCCACTACGGGGCTGTCGTCTGCGTTCCCAATGATACCGGATACCAGCAGGTCGTTAATGTGCAGCAGGAACAACGTGGCAGAGAGTACTGTCCTCTGAGGTACCCCGGCGTTGATAGCCAATTGATCAGACGAGCAGCCGTCAACGACTACCCGAGGTCGCTGTCTTCGAGGTATGTCAGGAGCTTACCATTCAGGACACGCTCCATGCATTTACATAACAGGGAGGTGACTGATGAGATGGGGCTATAGTTCGTAGGTCAGCTCGACTACTTTTCTTGGGCACTGGCACATTAGCAAGCTTCCATGACTTGGGGACTTTACCAGATATCAAGGACAGGCGAAATAGTCGCGTAAAAATGGGAGACAACTCAGGAGCGCAAGACTTCAGCACCACAGCCGATATTCCTTCCGGAACACTAGCCTTGTTCGCATCGAGACCACGCAACGTTTTGAGCACTTATTTTTGATGTAAGTGGATTTCGATCATCGAGGAAGGCTGGGTGGAGAAACGTTTGTGGGCTCAAGATGTGAAGCCTTTGCAAATTGAGTCACAAATAAATTTGCTTTCTCATCCGCAGCGCAGTGTGGGCCAGCGATCCGTCTGGGTTCAGCAATGGAGGAAGTAAAGGACAGCTAAAGTTAGCTTCGACGGATTAAGCTAACGACCAGAAGGCTTTACTGCTTGTTGGGAATGAGGCAAACCTAGCTCCCAGTTGGCCAATCTGGTCAAAGCGAGCCTTCCTTAGCGTCTTCATAAAGGACTTAGCGGCTTTGTTGTAGGCTGTCTTCCTTTGTGATTTGTTTCAGGCTTTACTGTTCCGGGCGTCGACCCACGCAAGATAAGCCCTGTGTTTCAGCGCAGCAGCACTGGCACACGAGGAGTTAAACCACGGAGTAGTCCTGTCGGAGGGTGAAGCATCAATGTATGGAATAAAGTAGTCCATTCCACTTCTAATCACCCTCATTACAGCATAGGCACATGGCGACAGTTGGATCACAGGAAGTGAAGCACGTTCGCCGCCAGGGATAAAAAGCGAAGAAATGTCGTATCTCATCCCAGTGCTGACTTATATCGCCATACTCGTCTGCTACTCTTAGGAGCAGGATCCGGATTCCATACTTACATCGTTTTAATTTTACTATCCTCTCTAACTTTTAGCAATAAAGCCGTTTCAGTACACCTAGTTACAAAAAATATTGCATTTAAGTCAAAATTAAGGTATTTGAAATTATTTTGATATGTAGTTACAGCAATTCCGCTTTATAAGAAAACACTTGATTTGCAGTCGCCCATACATTTTTGCATTGCATTTACAGCGTTTCTGCGTTTCAAAAAAAAAAGTACGATTGCTGTAACCCACATAAACATAGTTAAAAAGTAACTTCTAGTAGAATTTGGGTAGTTGCCTTGATAAAAGATGCAAAAATACATTTCTCATAAAAAATGGCACTTGTGCGATTAATATTATAGGAGATATGATTTTTTTTCTGAATTCTCAAAAGTTTTTTGGCTCTGGTGAACACTTTCCATATTGTTGGTTACTACGTTTCCGCTTTTTCACGTCGATATGATAATTATAATTACTACGTACGACAGACAAAGAAACTTTCTGCTTTATTTACATTCTATCCATAGAAATCTAAATAACAACTTCTATCTATCTAACCCAATGATTGGGTTTGATCCGACCGACCGAACTGATTTAATGATTTTTATAAACGCGCGACATCTTACGATGTGATCGCGGCGCTTCAAAAACTGATTTGCTTGATGCTTAGGGAGCCCATTCCATTTGGATGCTACAGAATAAAAATTAGGGTTCTGAAACCGTCTCACGGCGGGAACGCTTCGATAGCGCCTTTTAATTTGTCTAGTAGCGACATCTAGTTATTATTTTATTCTGATTAGCTTGGGGTTAGATGATGCTGAGTGGATTTTCCAGCATTGTTTATGTTATATTATTTATATTTTAGGAAACGAACTAAGGAGCTTAGTATTAACCTACTATATTTTATATACTGTGGTATTAGTATTTACTATTTGGAGCGGTCGGCGACGAAGCCCAAATCAGCGCCACCACCTATTTTACCTTATTATTCTGTTAAACGAAGGAATTAAAAAAAATCGATTGGCCAGTTTGTGCTTCCTATCATAACCTTTTTTTTAATGCCCCTGTAAAAGTTTTATTTTGTATACTTTATGCAGAGATGCGAAGTTGCTCTTTTTGCCCACCATGGTGGGAAAAATGAACAACTTCGCATCTCTTCCTACACTATACAAACAAAAACATTTATAGAGGCATTAAAAAAAAGCTTATGATAGGAAGCACAAACTGGCCAATCGGTTTTTTGAATTTCCTTCGTTTAACGGAATAATAAGGTAAATTATGTAGGTGGTGGCGCTGATTTGGGTCGGGGTAGCGCCTTAATGATGATTAGTTACTGTTCTAATGAGAATCTCATTAAATATATTTATTTTTGTTATGTTATCGCTTTTCTTCTTCTTCCTAGTCGGTCACTCTTGGCAGAGTGGTCGTGGTTATGACTTTAAAGTAAAAGTAAAAATCGTTTATTGGCATAGAAACAAGGGAACAGAAATAGTTTTGAGAAACGATGTCATCTGCAGATAAAATTAGGGTCTTATGAAAAGTCTAGGCTTAAAACTAAGTTTACAGTTTGAATTATGTAAATCGGTTTAATATTAAATTATGGAAGCAATTAGTGTTCATCCAATATTATTTATAATAATGATGATTTTTAAAAGTGAATCAATAGGTCCAATTTCTATTTCAATATCAAGGTACACAAACGCCTGAAAAATGTATTTTTGTTTCATGTAAAATATCTACATTTTGTAGTACTTATAACAATATTATACCAACCAACGTTTACCAAAACGGAAAGCCACCAAGGGTTGCTTTTTTGTATGACCCAGAAATATAAAATTATATATGCATCATAACGAGATTTTAGGTAAAATATGCAACTACCGATGAAAATGGGATAAATATGCAAATGCATATGCAGGTATGCATCCGGTCAAATCCGGTCTCTAGTAATAAACATAACTTTATTTAGGAACATATTGAGGCAAATAACAAAAATAGGCAGCGATGCGAGATGCAGAAGTAAAATACTGTGTTGCAGATCGCAGCGCCCACCTCCGGGATTAGAGTTAGATAAGTTCCACGAACTATAGCTGGTAGGTGCCAGTGTTCCTGAACGCTTATCGTGGACTCTGCAGACACTCTCCTTTCTACGTGAAGTTTTAAATTCTAGGGACTACTGTTTGGACTTTTTGGCGTCTTTTGAACAATGCACCAATATCATCATAGCCAGTGTGTCCATGATCCGCGCAGAAATCTTCCCGCTCCTTAGACCAGAATTTATTATATATGTAAGTAAGTAGCCTCTCAGGGTGTACTTTTTGCCCATAGCAGTAATTACCTAGTATAGTTAGGTGTTATTTCCACTTGCAAACCACGTATAATTTGCGAAGGATTTTACGCATTGTATGCATAGATTTATCCATTTGCAGATTTAGAGTAAGGTCTGGGTTGTAGTCCCTTTTCCGCCGCGAATCTGAACAATCCGAAAGATAACTTTTTAGCTGATTCTCAAACTGTAACACATGCACAAAGTTGGACAGGTTGTTGTTTTGGACAATTTGGATTCGGCTTTGACGATTTGAGCCATAGCGCCTTTTGTCATTAGGTACCTAAATAAAAGGTAGAAATTGTTTAAATGTTGAATTTATGAAAATAAACGGTTTAACAAAAGAAAAGGCTTCAGCCTTACCTACTTATAAACTCCGAACGAGTGCGCAACTTTACTAGGTAGGTACACCATTCCTCATTTTAGTCAAAAGTTGTAATAATAAACACCGGAAGACGTAGGCTATTTCGAGGATAGTCTGGGAGCCAATTTTATTCCGACACGTTCAGGCAGGACTATATTCGGATTAAAGTGACAATTAACCTCCAAAAACAGAGTTTAGTTTTCAATTAGTCATTATTTTTATTATCCTTGTCTGTTACGTCCGTTGTGAGAATATAAGTGATACGGAATACTACCTACTAGATTCAAGATCTAAGATCTTAAAGGTACAGGAGATAATGGAACTTGAGAATCTAACAAACTATATGACGTGTGAAGCAATACAAACCTTCTCAAAACCCTTTGGAAAATCTCGCAGATCATGAATTTGTACAAAAATATAGATATACTCGTACTAAGCAAAGCAACTGCAACTTCTTTAATAGATTTACTTTAAAAAGATTTTGTTCATGACAGCTGAGACGTATTTATTTATTTATTTATTAAACATATTGTACACCTATCATTACAGGCACACCTAATGCGATAGGGTACTTATTTATTCACATCACAACCATATGGTTACAGTCATCTAGGTGACACTAATTAATACTAATTTGAAATTGTCACTATTGGTTATTCTTAAGATAATAAATTAAAAATTCTACTCATAACATAAAACAATACAAATTAATTGAAAATAATAGTAAAAATAATAGTAATTAATTAATTAAATTAAAAGTAATTCGAAATTAATCAAATCAAATAAAATAATAAGTAAATAACAATTAATTAATCATAAATAGGTCCCACGACATCAAAAACATAAAATAAACAATAATGCCTTTGTCAACTCGTTCAAGGATCAGTCAAACACGTCTATCTTCTCTGCAAGCAAATTGAGTGATTGAGTGTGCGAATGCAGCTCGTCATGGGAGCTTTGTTTAGAAGATTGGTTCTCCCTCGAGGCAGAGCAAATAGGGTGGGACGCCTCCTCCGTTGCACGAATTCGTCTGGAACATTCAGCCTCATCCCTTCCAAAATGCTCGGATTATATATGATCCCCGAAGAACCTTTACCACATAAATAGCAAGCGCTGCCTCCCGCCTTACCTCCAGCTTGTTGTATCTAACCATAGGCATGGTTAGATACAACAAGCTGGACCATAGGCATGGTTAGATATAACAAACAGTGTTGTATACATCAGCGGGTAGTAAGGGTATACGCCGTAGAGCTTTAGGTAAAGGTATCGGGTAAACTTGTTCTGAATGCGCTCTACCATAACGCTATATTTGGCCACGTGTGGAGCCCATATCGTGATATTGAACTCCAGATGGCTTCGAACCAAAGCGTCATATAGAGCTCTTATTGCTCTCAAATTTGTGAAGCTGTTTGTTTGCCGAAGAACAAACCCGAGAGTTTTGAACGCCTTCTTGCACACGTTGGTAATGTGTACTCGGAAGTTCAGCTCTACGTCTAGGTGAACCCCTAGATCCCTTACGGAGCTTACTCTCTCCAGCCTGGAACCGTTCAGTTGGTAGTTGTAGTGGAGTGGTGTATTTGCTCTACTGAACGTGATTACTGAGCATTTACTATTGTTAAACTGCAGTTTGTTACTGTGAGTCCACTCCCCCACTCTGTCCACATCGCGTTGTAGGCCTTCGCAGTCTCCTTGCTCTTTGATCGGCAACAGCAGTTTAAGATCATCCGCGAAGAGTAAGCATTTGGCGTCCTTGACCACCGCTGGAAGGTCGTTAATCATTATGATGAACTGGAGCGGGCCGAGATTACTACCCTGACTCACACCAGTTTTTGTAGCGCAAGCCTCGGACTTGCACCCCGCGTAGTCGACATACTGCTGCCTGTCCCTCATGTAACTTCTAAAAAACTGCAGTAATTTTGTAGTGCAGCCGATCGTCGCCAACTTCTGAAGCAATATGTCATTGTCGACCAAGTCGAATGCTTTGTAGAATGTAGAAATACCACCTTAATTCCAAGTTCTGACTGCCATCACAACATGAGCCCGAGTAGAGGTACCTAAGTAAAACAACAGAACGCACATGTTTTCAAATGATTATTAATTTGACACAGAAATCTACCTTCTTAAATTTTATTTCATAGATTCAAGATGATGCAGTCAACCACACGTTTCAATGATTTGTAAACAAGTGGCTTTAGCTCTCATAATAAGGAGAGAATATTATATAAAATGCCACAAAATTATGATGATATTCATTAGGATGATATTCATAATTTTGTGGCATTTGATATAATAATCTGCAGCAGTCACTAATTTCAATGTCATCATTTGTCTGTCTGCGGGGGTTAGGTTCGTAAGGACTAGATTGCATAACGACTATGTAAACAAAACGTCGTAATTCCATAGTGCCTTAGTAAGCACAATGCCTTTTTTGCAGAATGCCCTAGTGAGTAGAATGTCTTAGTTGTACGATCGACAACTAAGGCATAACGACGAAGTTGTAAAATGACTAATAGAGTTTAGGACCAAATTATAGAAAGTCTTGGTTGTAAAATGACGCATAAGGCAAAGTGTCTGGATAGCTTATCGTCTTGATAGCAAAACGTTATGATTGCGTAACGACTAGGTAATATACGTAGGAACGAGCAGTTATTGTCTAGGTCTCGGATAGAGTCGCGGGCAGAAACTAGTGTTCAAATAAAACAAGGTTACGTAAAAATAACATCTAATACACAAATATAACCTAAACATCTCTTCTTAGACTCAAATTTCTTCAATTCTAAATGTCTGGTGGCATGTTTTACGAACAAGTGATCGCAATATAAAAAACATGCAGGCCAGTTGAATTACTTTGAAAACCCGGCTCTCGTCAACAAAAGTTTAAACTATTGTCAAAAATCCGGCTGTTACGACGTTATTAATTTTTGACGATATGCCTACCTAGTCGTTATACTATCAGTACATTCTGAATATGTTGCCGTTTTGCTACTAAGACATTTTGATATTTGGGCGTTATACAAACAAAACGTTATAAAATTAAGTCCAATCTTAAACCCAGGCGTTTTACTATTGAGACGTTTGCACATTTAGACATTTAGCCACAAAGAACTTATGAAACTAAGGTGTTTTGCTTTTATAGTCGTTATGCAATCTAGTCCTTACGAACCTAACCCGTCAGCGGCTTTGTCCCGAGGCTAATTTCACTCTTCCACTGACTACATTAATTGGTTCAGTTCTCTGGGACGGCTATTCAATTCGTTAAATCTGTAAATATTCAAATTGTTCAAAATAAATGTTAACTTGATAACTATATTTTATTTTATAGAATTAAATACATGCGAGTTTATTGTATTTATTTGGTTTTGTCGTCCAAATTCTAGTCAAGAATCTGGACGACGGCATGGTTCTCTTTGTGCATCACACTTAGTGTGATGCTTTAAAAAATTCTGCGGCCCGGTGGAACCGGCCGCAGGGAGAGTCTTACAGGAAGTGTATTCGTAGTCGTAATGAACAGAAAGTCCCTCTGTAGCCGGAACGCTTCGATAGCGCCTTTTAATTTTACCTGTGCTGCCATCTAGTTAGTTGTTGTAATGGTGCAGCTTTACTGTGAACAGTTTTATGGAAACTTTATTTTATTGACATTTATAACAATAAAACCATCTTATTGTTATTAGTTTAAGTTGATAATTGATTACCTATTTGTATATGTTACTACTTTGCTAACATCGATCAAGTATGCGGCCTCCCCCGTAGATACCTAGAACCTTACAAGAATGACACTCAAAAGTGTCCACGTTTTGTTTTGACGCAGACAGTTTGCGCAGAGCCTGTCAAGTTTTTTGCATGCGGAACAAGAGATTAGTGGAGTTGAATTTATTTTATTTTATTTTGTAAGTAGGTAGGAAGGTACCTAAAATCAAAATCAAAAACTCTTTATTTCCATAAATACAATAAATGTACACTTAGAAAAGGTCAAATCATAAAACTAAGCACTGACACGGAAATAAAGTGATATTTTTTGATTTCTGTCGCTTCGGTATGTAGACTAAGTAAGTAAGAGCCCAGAATCTAGGTTAGTCACAATTTTTAATAAACTGCCTGCAGACATAAAAAATGAAAAACTTGACAATATTTTTAAGAGAAGATTAAAATCAATACTTATACGTAAATGTTATTATACAGTGGATGAATTCCTTAAGGATAAAACCTCTAAAAGTAAATAGTAGGAATATCACTATTTTATGACTATTTTATGACAATTGTCTAATTAGAGCTTAGATTTTAATAATGCATTGTATGACATAAGTGGGTATTGTTATCATTGTTTAACACGAATTTTGACATTTATAATCTGCTTAAAATGGACATATTATGTTTAAAATTTTTATCTTATTTTATTTTTATTTTGACATACATTTTAATTAAATTTTTAATATTTCTGACATAATAATTATGATAAACCTACTTATAGGTGATGAATTGTGTATCCTCTTCTTTATCTTAACTAACATATGCTTGTGAACTAAATTAATAATGTAAAATTGTAGAGCATTTATTTGTACTTACATAAGAACTCTAACTTAGAATGTTGCAACGCCCTTACAGGGTTCATGTAGATTCTACCTAAAAATGTTAACACCTTATAATGGACATGAATGCAATAAATATATAAATAAATAAATAAATTAAAGAAGCGACGAAGAAACCTTTAGCCTGTTAGTTGTTATTTTTCGAGTTGGAGCAAAACCCCTCCCAAGCTTTTTTAGATAGTCTAGATAATCTGATATTTTATAGTAAGCCTTTTTGCACAGCAAGGTTTTGACAATTTGTTTGAATTTATTTACTGATAATTTTTGCAACTCACTAGGAGTTTTGTTGTAGAAGCGTATACATTGCCCTTTAAAAGATACATTAATTTTGTGTAGCCTAGTTGTGGGCACAGCGATCTTATGTTTGTTTCTGGTATTCAAATTATGTTTATCGCTATTTTTAGGGAACAGATTTATATTTTTATGAGTGTACAATAAGTTTTCATAAATATATTGACATGGTACTGTCATTATGTTTATTTATTTGAATTTATCACGCAGGGATTCTCTGGGACCCATATTATAGATTGCACGAACAGCCCTCTTCTGCAGCACAAATACGGTGTTAATATCTGCAGCGTTCCCCCACAGCAGTATACCATAAGACATAATACTATGGAAGTACCTGAAATAAACAAGTCTAGATGTGTCCACGTCTGTAAGATGACGGATTTTTTTGACTGCATATGCTGCAGAACTAAGTCTCTTCGATAGCTTATCTATGTGTGGGCCCCATTGAAGTTTATTATCTAAGGTGATTCCTAAGAATACGGTGCTTTCTACTATTTCTAAAGTTTCTCCTTTAACGTTTACATCAGCCTTCACTTGTTTAACATTAGGTAGAATAAATCTAATACATTTTGTTTTGGTTTCATTTAACAAAAGATTATTGACACTAAACCAATGAACTACTTTTGAGATTGCACTATTCACATCGTCGAAATTTGTGTTTTGTCGTTTTTTAAGCCATAAAATAAAATAATTTATACACTTTATTTTTATAAGGATACTAATTTGATTAAATCTAATAGTTAGTTATTTTATAAACATCAACCAGTTATTTTAAATGTCATTTCATGAAAAAAAAATTATCACAGGTACAACTTACCACAAATAAATAAAAAAAAATTAGAAACAATAGCCGCTCCATTCATCAACTTAGAACAAAATAAATATTTTTACATAGGCAAACCCAACAACAATATTTAATGCTGATTTCTCAAGTATATAAGGCTCAATTGGCTCATATCACAATACACAGGTAAAAATTACATTAAAACTTACTGAAAATAAGAAATTCCACCCTTATTCTGTTGCATGGTCGGTCGATTATTGCATTTTTTATACAAGCACTTGACCATGCTTTCGGTCCGAGAGCTAAAATGACACTAGTTGAAAAGGTCTCCCAAAATGCCAAATGGGATACCTTTTGATACTGACGTTTTCAGGGCGCGCATTGTGCATCTAAGGGGGGCCGGCCGGAAATTTTTGATCGATGTTTGCTAACCATTTCATAGGACAGACATCTTTATAAGCATGTAAATATACCTACTACATGTGCCAGGATGTCTGATGCTCTTCCATAAAAATACATGGATTTTAACAAATAAACTAAACTAATTATTATTAATGTTAATGATTATGTATGCAAATAACAAATAAACTTAATTAATTATGAATGATTATTTAAATGCAAATAACAATTAATCTAAGTTAAAAAGAAGTTAGAAATGCTAATACAAAATATTTAAAATAGCCCGACCCAAATCAGCGCCACCACCAATTTATCTTTGTATTCTGATATACGCAGGAATTTTCAAAAATCGATTGGCTAGTTTGTGATACCTATCATAGGTTTTTTTAATGCCTCTGTAATTTTTTTATTTTGTAAATATACTATAGGCAGAGATGCAAAGTTGCTCAGTTTTACCACTATATGGTGGCCAAAAAAGCAACTTACGCATCTCTGCCTCGCCTACACAGTGTAGGCGATTCAGAGATGCATGGCATGAGTTGCTCTGGTCTATGGGAAATGTATACCCCCCCCCCCTGACTGGACAGCTGAATCCGCCCTTGATCGTCATACACCTCTACCCAGGAGGTCTATTAGAATTTGATCGAATAACGCAATTGCTTGCTTCATTTACTTTTTACAATACAACATAAAAATTTTGCACAAAGTACCTAGCCAACCTACGCCTAGGTACGTTTCGTAGGGTTTGAAACACTCAGAGCCATCTATATTTTCCAAGACGCGTTGTATCATCACAATAAAAATCTACCGAGGTAGCGGAATTAAAGACGACGAGCATGCAAGCAAGACACGTTGATAGTTCAGTTCCGATGAGTTCGTGTAGATGTCGCTGTATCGCCGAAAGTTTGGGGATTTGCGGGACTGGAAAAAATCTTACTTTTCTTTTGCCTCTTTTTCAATGTTTATTATGTTATGTATAAATGCGTGGACTCGAGGGGTACCTACTTAGGTAGAGATTAGACTACTCGTATTCTAAAAACAACCGCCGATTACTTAGATGACGTTTAGTGAAGGGGCGTGCATTTTGGCGTGCATTTTTAGAATGGTTTATCTCTAATCTCTACCTCCTGTATTAGCGTAGTTTGACATTGATCACTTTCGGTAAAACGCCCTTATAGCGTCGTCCGATTTCATGCATTCTTTTTTAATAGGAACAGTTTTGCAAGACCGAATTTGACTAAATCAGTAGAAAGTCGAGTAGAACATCAGTGGATTGATGAAATAATCTGTAGATTGAAGAAAATAAGGTAAAAAGGGGGTAGGTAAGTTCAAGTTAGCTATTTATTGGAACGAAGTTCCTTATCGCGCGTTGTGAAAGGGGGCTAGACGGAAAAAATTGTAACGAAAATTGGAGCGACACTGTTTGCCACAGAACAAATATATCCTAACATTTGTTGGAAAGTAAACACAATATTAAGTCAGTGTCAAAGTGTAGAACTGTCACTGTAGCGTTTAAGATAGGCAGCTGTCATCGCGAATGACATTAGGTTTGCACAAAAATTAGAATCGCTCTCCGAACAATCGTGTGTTCCGCTCTCTCGCGCAACGTGTCATTGGAGTGAGCGGGATATATATGCGACGACCGCAGCCGAGTTGAGCCGACACATTTTGATGAAGACAACCGAGGAGAACCGAAGCGACGACCGCAGCCGAGTTGACCCGAGGTGGGCTTCGATTCGAACAATCGTGTGTTAGGATAGTAGGATAGGATAGTAGGATAGGATAGTAGGATAGGATAGTAGGATAGGATAGTAGAATAGGATAGTAGGATAGGATAGTAGGATAGGATAGTAGGATAGGATAGTAGGATAGGATAGTAGGATAGGATAGTAGGATAGGATAGTAGGATAGGATAGTAGGATAGGATAGTAGGATAGGATAGTAGGATAGGATAGTAGGATAGGATAGTAGGATAGGATAGTAGGATAGGATAGTAGGATAGGATAGTAGGATAGGATAGTAGGATAGGATAGTAGGATAGGATAGTAGGATAGGATAGTAGGATAGGATAGTAGGATAGGATAGTAGGATAGGGTAGTAGGATAGGATAGTAGGATAGGATAGTAGGATAGGATAGTAGGATAGGATAGTAGGATAGGATAGTAGGATAGGATAGTAGGATAGGATAGTAGGATAGGATAGTAGGATAGGATAGTAGGATAGGATAGTAGGATAGGATAGTAGGATAGGATAGTAGGATAGGATAGTAGGATAGGATAGTAGGATAGGATAGTAGGATAGGATAGTAGGATAGGATAGTAGGATAGGATAGTAGGTTAAGATAGTAGGATAGGATAGTAGGATAGGATAGTAGAATAGGATAGTAGGATAGGATAGTAGGATAGGATAGTAGGATAGGATAGTAGGATAGGATATGATAGTAGGATAGGATAGTAGGATAGGATAGTAGGATAGGATAGTAGGATAGGATAGTAGGATAAGATAGTAGGATAGGATAGTAGGATAGGATAGTAGGATAGGATAGTAGGATAGGATAGTAGGATAGGATAGGATAGTAGGATAGGATAGTAGGATAGGATAGTAGGATAGGATAGTAGGATAGGATAGCAGGATAGGATAGTAGTTGTAACGACATATTTTGACGAAGAGAACCGAAGCGACGACCGCAGCCGAGTTGAGCCGAGGTGCGCTTCGATTCGAACAATCGTGTGTTCCGCTCGCTCGCGCAACGTGTCATTGGAGTGAGCGGGATATATCAGTTTTCTGCGGCCTCCCTGAAGATGACGCGAGGACCCGCGATTAATCGAAAGGAACTTCGTTCCATCCGGGTGTCCCTTGACACCTCTCAAGTTTTTTTTCCAAGTCTTACCCATTGTTATATGCTATATGCCTATGCATAGTTCCTACCTACTAAGGTAGGAACCTATCTAATGAGTGTGTCAATGCCTGTTTCAGGCAAAGTAATGGTCCATGCAATCTTCTTAAACATGATATTTGGTGGTTTAGCTGGTCCAGTTAACTTCACCACCGAAGTTTGGTTGCAGTAAGTGTGCAGTAAGTTCAATGAAACTAACAGGACCACAGAAAATATATTTTTTACTGTGGTCCACAATCCAAACTGTACCTACCTACTAACAGAAAAAAAAAACGGTGGTCCAGTCAAATGGATCAGGAGCCCAATTCTGCAATACAATTGCTTCACTATGGCAATGGAATCGTCGCAGAATCATCACGTAGAATCTCTAGATTAATAAAGCTCCAGATAGTGCGTGCGAGATAAATCAATAGTTTCAAACTTGATGCGTGTCTCTCCATCTGCATTCATCATAATTTCTTTTATGTAAGGTAGAATAGCAAAACGTGTAATTTTGTGTTATAGTGAAGCGATTAGTTTGGCAGAATAGGGCCCCAGCTGAACGGAATCAGATGACAACATGCTATCCCCCGTAGACCCTACACGATCTATACATAATTTAACTAGGTACCTACCTAAATATAGATGCTTTTAGAACAAGTGTAAAAGGTCCAATTCTGCGCATTGAAGTTTTTTTGCACGGCGGCATTTCATTAAATGAGATAAACTGTGGTTAAATGTGAACTTAATTAGTCGGCAGGTATGGCAATCGCGAACGAAGTCGCGGGTACAGCTAGTAAAAGTTAAAGTTGTGCTTATCATTTAAAAAAGAATCAAATTAATCTCTAAAAGACATGTCTTAGGTGCATGGCATGAGAATTTCTCATGCGTTTCATTTTCATCTTTATAAAATACATATTTACTAAAAATAAACTTACAGCATCCATAAACATGTTGTTATACGTACTTTAATGAAGGAATAGATCGATTTTATCAATATTTTTTAAATGTCATTTCTGCATAACTACAGTTAGCGATATGTAACAAAAAGCCACTTTTGGCACCCTTCCCTCGGCTGACGACTTGTTTCTCAAAAACGACTTCTTGTTTTTTGTTTTTTAATAGCGTCTATTAAACCTGAAAAACTAACCAATCTAAGACTATGACAAACACCATAATATTCTAAAACAGCACAAAGTTATAACAAAATTGCGTAAAAAAAAACTTTAAAATGCTTCTCCTGTAAAGTTGGAAAACATGCAGAAGTGACCCCCTGGTTAGGCAGGGGGACAATGCACAATACACTCCTAAGCGAGATGTCAGTGCAGATCCCGGTTCCCCCACTTAGAATTAGAATTAGAATTAGACCCTCTGATCCCGAAGGTGCGATTTGTTCCTAGCTCTTCGACACATCGACTTTTTATATTGTTGCACTACGAAATTGCATAGAGTATGACCACAGGAAAAGCAGTATTTCTCGCACTATTTATGCATATAGCATTTATAATAAGAAAAGCTCGTTTTCTATAGGAAGTATTTCGTTTTTTAATGGGTACGCTGCCTTGGCGTTGGCCAATAAAGTCTTGTTCAATATTTTCGTTCCTATAAGAGCAATCATTATGAAATTTTGCACAGCTCGTGCGGTGCTTGTGCACTATTATTGTGTATAAATTTTGTTACTATAGTATAAGCCGAATTCGAGTACGGGTATGTGTACGCTAGCTTGACGTCAAGCTAGCGTACCCACTAAGAATGGTCATTATTTCTTAAACCAAAGAGGCACTATATATTTTACTTTTGCACTAATTCTACTCTATTTATGCAGTATTCATTGGCATATCAACAAACGTGATATCAATTATGTGTACGCTACCTTGACGGACACCTTTCGTCTTAATCTAAATTTTCATGCAAAATTTCAACCTCATAGCTTTGTTAGTTCCTGAGATTTCTTGATAAGTCAGTGAGTGGCCTAACTTTGACTCCACACCATTGACCTTTAGAGTGCGAATTTCCGCGAATTGCGAATTTCCTACGCTACAAATTTTGACGCGCCAAAAGTTACTGCCTGCGTCCTGAAAGAAACTACATGCAAAATTTCAGCTTCGTAGCTCTTGTAGTTTCAGAGATCTCTTGATGAGTTGAGTTTTCTCTTCACTTATAAATATATATGTCGTGGCCATATCCTAGAATTGATCACTTCATGATGTACCTAACCGACCATTTCAAGAAATGGTAGAATTTCATGAAATGGAAAATACGCGCTGGCCATATCATGATGTGGTCAGGCCAGATCAATGAATAATCAGCGTTTAACGATATGAAAAGCTAAACGCACGGCTACTTCATGATAAGGTCAAACATTAACATAAAATAGTTACATTATCCACCGTTAGAGGCGCTGATATGATTTTGTTTTGTTTTTGACATCTGTGGACTCTGTGGTTTTTGTTTGTTTCTGTTCTGTGATCATCGATCAAGTATGCGGCCTCCCCCGTAGATACCTAGAACCTTACAAGAATGACACTCAAAAGTGTCCACGTTTTGTTTTGACGCAGACAGTTTGCGCAGAGCCTGTCAAGTTTTTTGCATGCGGAACAAGAGATTAGTGGAGTCGAACTTATTTTATTTTGTAAGTTGGTAGGAAGGTACCTAAAAATAATTTATACACTGTTTATTTTTATAAGGATTATAAAATCAACAGAATTCAGGTAAAGATAACGAATCATTTATTAATACAACTATAACTATAAATTATCGACGCAACTAAACGCAATAAACAACTATAAATTAGCGACGCAACAGTCAACAAACAAAAGGGCCTCAATCAACCTTAACCAGTTATTTTAAATGTCTTTTCATGAAAAAAAAATTATCACTTACAACCTACCACAAATAAATAAAAAAAAAATTGAAACAATATCCGCTCCATTCATCAACTTAGAACAAAATAAATATTTTTACATAGGCAAACCCAACAACAATATTTAATGCTGATTTCTCAAGTATATAAGGCTCAATTGGCTCATATCACAATACACAGGTAAAACTTACATTTAAACTTACTGAAAATAAGAAATTCCATCCTTTTTCTGTTGCTTGGTCGGGCGATTATTGCATTTTTTATACGAGCACTTGACCATGCTTTCGGTCCGAGAGCTAAAATGACACTAGTTGAAAAGGTATCCCAAAATGCCAAATGGGATACCTTTTGATACTGACGTTTTCAGGGCGCGCATTGTGCATCTAAGGGGGGCCGGCCGGAAATTTTTGATCGATGTCTGTGATGCATCATGTTGGCGGACAATTATTTAGTTATAAAAGCGAATAATGTACAAATAGAAGACAAAAATGAGGTAAAGAGCCGTTACGATAAAAAACTACAGGAATTTATAGAAGTCACTCGAAAAACGAGCATACCTAACGTCTAAACTGAAAGCCAACTGCAATAAGCAATTTTTAAATATAAAGTCCCTTCCTAATTCGAATTTTTCATTAAACCTTTTCATCATCATCATCAGCCTATATTAGTCCACTGCTGGACATAGGCCTCCCGTAATGGCGCCATAGCCTTAAACCTTTTGATGTCATGGAAACCCTACATAAATGATATGGCCAAACGTTGATGGATATATCATAAAACGTTGATGCATAAACGATATAGACAGTTTTAGCTGGCCATGTCATGAAATTCTACCATTTCATGAAATGGTCGGTCACATCATGAAGTGATCAATTCTAGGATAAGGCCACGACATATACATTAGTATTTTGTATAGTTTGACATTTTTAAATTCGACATATCTTTTGAATGGAATGTCCGATTTGAATAATTAAAAAAGTAATTTACAGGTATTGAAACAGTCTATTTATATAAAATGATTTATTTGGATCAGGATTAATACAAAGGTATGGATAACATGGTTAGATTTTGGTCGGTATTTCTATCAACTTTTAAAATGTAAACAGTAGTTATAGTGACATAACTACAATAGTTGGACATAGTATGGTATCGCGAGGTTTTTTGTAGAAATTGATATGTCCTTTAATATTGTAGAACATTTTTTTAGTTCTATCATCAATAGTTTCCGCAGCGCATGTGATGAATGTTAGACAATTTAGGTTAACTAGCTTCTGCCCGCGGCTTCGCACGCGTATTTTCGGTACCTATAATAAGTAGGTAGCCTATTATCTAAGTTAGGCTTTGTTTTATACGTACGCCAAATTTCTTCTTGACCTGTTTAGTAGTTTTGGAGATCCTAGGTAACAAAAACTCAGATTTCACAAACTTTCGGCTTTATAATTATTTTCACCTTGGGTTACATTATTGAAGTTTTAGTAGGGATGCCTAATTTTTTCAAGTAATAAATTATAGCCTATTCAGGAATAATGTTCTTCGCATTCTAATGGTGAAATAAATTTTATTTATTTATTTAATTATTTTTGCTTGCATGTACATTCATTCTTAGGTCTAAGTGAATGATTAGTTAAAGGCTTAGCACTAGGTAGGTACATGTACCCTGGAAGGGCACTGCAAAACTGAGTTCGTACGTACTTTATTTTGAAATCGTTGTAGTAGTTTTTGAGTTTATTCCTTACAAACATACAAAAATACACAAATTCAAATCTTTGCTCTTTATAATATTAGTATAGATTTGATGACGACCTCTGTGGCGCGGTGGGCGAAGGTCCGCCTGCGACGCAGGAGGTTGCGGGTTCGATTCCCGCCTCGGGACAAATATTTGTACGATCTGCAGATATTTGTTCAGGGTGTTCTGGTCGTTTTCTATATATATAATAAAAAATATCTATCTATGTACTCGTATATTATTATGTATATCAGTTATCTAGTACCCATAACACAAGCTCTGCTTACTTTGGGGCTAGATAATGCTGTGTGAATTGTCCAGCATTATTTATTTATTTATTTATTTATTATTTATCTTAAAAATATTACTTACAGCTAATAACAGGAGTCACCAAAATTGTCAGTATGACATTTTAAGAAAATTATGTACTTATACTAAGTAGGTATATGACACAATATGGTATGGGTAATTGCACGATACAATTAAGTTGAAGAAGTGCGTAATGCTTATCGATTTATTTATTTATTTGGAATAAATATGTAATTTGGTTTATGGTTTTTCCGTTTCCGGTACTAGAACCGTAAGGACATGCTGTCAATTGCTCTCGGATTTTAATTAAAAAACGTGTGAAACAAGTGCGCCAGTGCTAAAAACATAACGATTGTTTTCCAAGAACGTTTACAACTAATCTTCGCTAAAAATCTCAACGTAAAAGTGGACAATAAAGTGAAATACGACAGGGCAAAATTAACCGAAACGAATTTTGAGGTTATAACCAGTTGCCAAAAAAAATAAAACTACAAGGGCACCAACATTGACGAATTGACACTTCGACGTACAGTGCCGGCCAGATTTCGAAGTAGGTACATTGCTTGTTCTAGTCCGGGAGCCGACTGCAAAAAACCCTACCTGATAAAAAAATAGAAAATACCTACTCTGTAGGGGTAGCTGACTTTTAGTAACTGCAACTGCTCTTGGTCGGCCGCGGCTTAACTTGGCAAATTTTGTGCAAATGACAAAACAGTGGTACAAAAATTCATCAAAAAAAACCTCATCGAAAAATAGCATGAAACTTGTATGGTAGAATAGAGGCTTCGGAGGACAGTAAAAAAAAGTGGTCGGCCTAATCCTGCGTTGGCAGGTTCCTGTGTCCGACCGAATTTGTGGTACCACGTGACAGCTGCATTTTACCTCATCGAAAAATTGAATCAAAAAAACGGATTATATTAGCTAAATTAAACCTGTTGACGTTTGTCTCGGTCGGCCTCACCTTAGCCTGGCAGTCTTTGCAGTCCGACCACATTTATAATTTTTTTTTTTTTATTTCAATATTGAAAATAATGGTTTCTTCATTGCTTCAACTGAACTGATAATGCTTAATTTAATACGACTATCGCAATGTACTGCCGTGCTTTTTTAAAAGGCAGTCTTTTATACAATTTCAATACAATTTCATTTAATTTCAATTTTTAACTGCCTATTATATGAATCACGACGGCATAGTCATCCTAAGTCATACAAATCCATGCCGACCGACCAGTATCTGCGAGGCCGCATGCGCGCTATTGCTGTTTCAGTTTTTTAACGTGTGAGTGATAGAGAAAGGAAGAGACGCTCACCAAACCAAACCTTCTTTGTTTGTTTCTATTCCGCGAAAGGTACCAAGTAAATCATTACCCGGATTTCATGCCTTCACTGGCTCTGATTATACTGCAAGTTTTAAAGGGAAGGGTAAAGTGAGACCCTTTGACATTTTGAAAAAAAAATCATATCTAACAGCAAACAATTACACATTCCCCAACCCGGCTGGTCCCCGTGGGGAATTAGACCAACACCCTCCAATAAAAATAAATCAACAACAACATGATGATGAAAACAACATCGAACAAACTCTACCCAAGCAAAAGATTACCATTGAAACTAATGTGGACATGGTTGTCACCTGATGGCAAGTCAAAAAACCAAATTGATTTTATAATGACCAATAAACCTAAATGCTTCCCAAACATCAATGTCATCAATAATCTAAATTTCAACACCAACCACCGCATGGTCAGAGCTGATCTGAGTTCATCCCAACCCAAGAACCCCAGACCAAAAATAAATCCTGAAAACATAAAACCTAACAAATATCTAATAGAAGAAATAGCCAATTCATTAAACTCAAAACTCAAAGCATACAAAGAAGAAACAAAACATGCAGGCGTACAGGAAAAATACAATTGGTTAGAACGTACAATCACAAACACCAGTAAAGAGCATAGCACCATAAAAGAAAATCCCAACAACTGGATGTCCAAAAAACAATGGATGACGGAAACAATAGAGAGACATATTAGACAGACAGGAGGAATAAAAAAGGCGTTCAAAGAATTAACAAATAAAAAAGAATGGATTGTAAAGATGGAAAACAGCAGCGGGACTGAGAAGATAGGTAGACAGGAAATACTCAGGATCGCTACAGATTACTACACTGAACTATACAAAAACAACACAAACGAAAGAGAAGTAGACCTACCAGAGAACGAAATTGTACCATACATCATGCAGGAAGAAACGGAAAAAGCTATTGATACCCAGAAAAAAATAAAGCTCCAGGACCAGACGGCATAAGTAATGAAATACTAAAGCAAACTAAAGTAGCAATGACACCTATACTCACAGAAATTTTCAACAACGTGATCAACACAGAAATCATCCCAAAACAATGCAATATAATCCTCCTGTTCAAGAAAGGGAATCATTGCAATATTGGAAACTACCGGCCCATCAGTCTTATGTCCAATATTTATAAGACCTTTGCAAAGATAATTTTAAAACGAATAGAAAATAAATTAGACGAGCAACAACCAATAGAACAGGCAGGATTCCGCAAGGACTTTTCGGTACTAGACCACATCCACACTGTAAGGCAAATTATAGAAAAATACGCTGAATATCAGCTTACATAATTACATCGCTTTTATTGATTATAGTAAAGCGTTCGATTCTCTGATACACTCAAAAATCTGGGAAGCCTTAAAGGAACAGGGTATAGAACACAAATATATAAGAATTATAAAAAATATTTACAGACACAGTTCGGCATGTATCCAACTAGAAAAGAAGGAAAATAGGTTTCAAATACAAAAAGGCGTTAGACAGGGGGACCCTCTCTCACCAACACTCTTTCTGGCTGTACTAGAGATGATCTTCAGGAATCTTGAATGGAGAGACATGGGTATAACCATCAATGGCCGCAGGCTAACACACCTACGATTCGCGGACGATATTGTATTATTTGCAAAAAGACCAGATCTAAGCAAGATGATTAATAATCTAGCATCAGAAAGTGCAAAGGCCGGATTGAAGTTAAACCCAGAGAAAACAAAAATAATGACCAATGGCAACAAAGATCATGTAACAGTGGAACAGACTCAAATCTCCTATGCTGAAGAATATATATATATCTCGGTCAACTGATGTCTCCAGAAGACAATATAAACAAAGAAGTCGAAAGAAGAATTGCGAACAGCTGGAAAAAATACTGGAGCCTAAAAGAAGTAATGAAAGACAAGAACCTACACATTTCAACAAAAAGCAAACTATTTAATACATGCATCTTACCTGTATTGGCATATGGGAGCGAAACATGGGCCTTAACAAGAAACGCATCAAACAAACTCTCCACATGCCAACATGCCATGGAAAGAAGTATGGTAGGGATGAAAAGAATAGACAAAGTAAGAAATAGCAACATAAGAAACAAGACTAAGGTACAGGATATAACTCTGAAAATAAGAAGACAAAAGTGGAAATGGACAGGCCACATGATCAGAGGAAAAGACAAATGGAGTAAAATCACCACACAATGATACCCAAGGGATGGGAAAAGAAAGAGAGGCAGACCACAAAGAAGATGGGATGACGATATAAAACAAGTTGCAGGAACTACATGGGGTAGAGTGGCCATAGAAAGGCCAGAATGGAGAAGATTGGAGGAGGCCTTTGCCACCTGGCAAACGGACACACAGAGATGGAGGAAAAGATATATATATGAACCACAAAGTGAAAGTGTCTTGTCCGAATAAAGGCTTATTATTATTATTATTATACAAAATAGGTACCTACATAATCTACTAAAAAAATATAATTACAATATCATAGCTAAGTTATGATGCCAATGTTTGATTTCAACGAATAAAACAAATATTATGTATACTAAGTAGGTATATGACATAATATGGTATGGGTAATTGCACGATACAATTAAGTTGAAGAAGTGCGTAATGCTTATCGATCTATTTATTTATTTGGAATAAATATGTAATTGCTAACAATATCTTGAACTGTTTTTTTTTCTCAAAAACTTTTTCGGCTTAAAGCTCTTCATGACTCTCCAAGTTTCATGTAAAGCGTTATCCTGGCCTATACCCAAGCCTATAAAATATTTGTAAATTTTAATTTGCGTTGGATTCCTGTCATAGACATGCAATTGCAGGAATTTTGAACATACTCCCGCATCCCGTGTATATCCCGTGTGGAGGCAAATAATTTTAAAAGTTAAGAAGTCAAAATAATCCTTACAGTACCTAAGAAATAATGTATTATATTCTAATACTGGGAAAACTTCCAAAACGAAGTCTTTCATCTCACGCACGGTTGTGGTGGGCTTAACCTGAAATAGAAATGTTTATGGTTAGCGTCCATGTATCTATGCTTGGGTGTGAAAATCAATTTTTATCAAAATATATAATATGTATTTTTGGCCAATATATAATTTATCTCTACCATTCAATTCATATTCAGTTCAATTTATCATAAACATAATACATAAACATACTTATTAAAAGTAGATAAATTTTGTAAGTTTAGATGTAATGTAATTTAATGTACTTAGGTATTATCTATCAGTCATTTGGCACCTATCTACCCAGGATACAAACTCTGTTTGTACTGCAGTAAACGGTGGATTATTCATTTCCGGAACTTATCCATAGCGAATAATATAATAACTGATAGCTAAAACTATCTACATTTGAGTGTCAAGGCTATGGTGTGTCCAGCACCATGTTGCTGGACCGGGATCATGAGCGAAGTGGACAGAAGCTGATTAATTAATACCTATATTTTTATCTCACCGTCATTTTGATGGTAGTCGCAAACTCCGAAGCTCTAGCGTTATCCGGATCGTGAAAATGTACAGAAATTGTGATATCCATAGTTGGTGGTGGCATAGATGGGAAATCAAATGAATTCATTTGTTCCCTTAATCTAACAGTGTAGGCTTCTAACTTTGGATCTGGGAATGGAAATATTTCTATCCGGTTTCCTTCGGGGTCCATCTCTTGAAGTAAGCAAATCTTACTTTTTCCTGGGCCGGGCCACTGCTATTTTGGAATGTAGAAAGAAGGCAGCTTTTGAGCTTTCCAATGTAAACGACACGCACGACAGCCGGCTTCAAGACGATCGATATGCGCGCGCATCAGTGTTGCCATGCCACCTTGCAGAAAAAATATCACTAGATTTGGTCTTAAAACTCACTATATTTCGGGATATTTTGGACATAAAAAATCACTAGAAATCACTGAATAGTTAAAATGAACTTACACGGTAGGTAAGTACTACAAAATAATGTGTTTGTGAAAATAAGAAACAAAAAAACACAACATACTGATAACAAATACTAGCAAATTTTTTTGACACAGCTAGATAGGTAGATATTTGTTTTTGTGTTTTTTTTATAACTCTGTGTTTCTTAATGTCGCCAATTCTTGTAAATATTTATTTTTGACAAAAAGTACAAAAAAGGCCTAGGTAGTATCGTTTGCTACAGGCCGTAACCACATCTTGATTTCTTAGGTTTCCCATTCTTGTTGATATTTTTGTGAATAAAAGTCTTCTTTTTTACTGGCACATCCATAGTACCTAAAGTGAAACAAGACCCGTCAAGTGCGAGTGTAACTCGCGCGCCGAGGGTTTCGAACGTTAGTCAACAAATAGGTATGTACTAAAGGTACTGGTTAGAGACTCCGAAATTTAATGAAGACCTAAAACTAGTAGGTACCAACCTACATTTCAGATGGATCTCTCTGCATACTTCGGTGATAGGGTGTAGCGGTAAATTTTTCGACTTTTTTGAAAATATTTCGAAAAGTATTGAACCTACAGAAATTTCAAAAACTGTTTTGAAATGTACAAACTGATACCTTTCATATGATATCCCACTTAGAGGGGTGGCCCCCCCTTTTGAAAACTATCCCCCCTCTTTTTGACAATTTTTCAAAAAGGGTTCAAGTTACAGACTTCTCTATATTTTTCCTGTAAAATATAGATCTATATCTACAAACGCTTTATACATTTAGAATGAATCGCTCTGCAAACTTCGGAGATAGGGGGGGGGGGGGGAATGGGTATTTTTTCGACTATTTACAAAATATTTCAAAAAGTATGAAACCCACACAAATTTTAAAAACTATTTTGAAATGTACAAACTAATACCTTTCATTTGATACCCCACTTGACTCTGTAGGTCTCTTTTAAAATTTTGACATCTCAATTTGTATGGAAAATGTTCATTTTCATTATTCATTTATTTTAATTTTTTTTTCTTAAAATCTGTACGGGCGCACGAAATGTATTATTATTTTAAATTTCAAGTTGATAGCTGCTGTAGTTGCTGAGTTATTAAGGAGGGAAAAAAGGACAGACAAAGCGAGACCATAAGGGTTTCGAAACCGATCTTCGAAACCCTAAAAACTAAGAAATACTTACTACTACAGGCTACTACAAAAACTTGCTCGAATGATTTCGATGTGATCAGGATCACTTACTTACTTTCCCGAACGAAGTTTAGCAAGAACTGCCTAGCAAACAGTAGCATTCACCTAACTAAATTCATACTCAAATAAACTAGTTTAGTAGGTACGTGATAGGTTCTCATCAGTAGTCGGGGATTCCCCAAGGTAGGTTTGCATAACCAAACAAAAACGTTTAATTCATGAACCTATAAAGATTCATGGTTTAATTACGGTTTGGCTGTCTAAGAAAAGGATTGTGCTATTTTCACATAAATTGGGGAAGTCGTTGCTAATAAGTATGTATTTTCAAATTTTTTCGAGATTCGATAAATATCACTAAAAATCATCCCCCCTGGGTTCAGGGGAGGGGGTTCCGGGGGGGCACGCGGGGGTCACGCAATCCGACAAACGCCTGCCATCATCAAATTCGTAATCCTTACCCCCATGTTAGTCGAAAACGATACTTTTGGGGAACTGCACGGCGAGCGAAGCGAACCGTGCTGTGACCCTCATGTGCCCCCCCCCCCCCGAACCCCCTTCCCCATAAAAAATTTGATATGGGTATCGTTTTCGACTAACATAGGGGCGAGGATTACGAATTTGATGACGGCTGTGACCCTCGTGTGCCCCCCCCCCCGAACCCCCTTCCCCATAAAAAATCTGATATGGGTATCGTTTTCGACTAACATAGGGGCGAGGATTACGAATTTGATGACGGCTGTGACCCTCGTGTGCCCCCCCCCCCGAACCCCCTTCCCCATAAAAAAATCTGATATGATTATCGTTTTCGACTAACATAGGGGCGAGGATTACGAATTTGATGACGGCGGTTCGCTTCGCTCACCGCAATACGACACACGTCACGCAGCACTGTGGTGCTTTGTGACACCACACATACTTATATGGGTATCGTTTTCGACTAACTCGAGCTCGTAGATTACGAAAAAGATGTCCATTTCAAAATCCAAGATGGCTGACATTTTTGACGTGACAACGTCTTATAATTCGATAGAGCCGGCTGCACGCACGAAAAAACATGACGTCATGCGGCGTTACCTCATGCGGCGTTACCTCGCTCTGAGACGTTGTCACGTTCAACTATCGTCAGTAAACCGACTTTACAGACAACCAATTTTTTGATGGGGGAGGGGCACGGGGGGTCACAGCACGACTCGCTTAAAATTTTATTTTTTTTGGCCGCAGAAAACTGATATATCCTGCTCACTCCAATGACACGTTGCGCGAGCGAGCGGAACACACGATTGTTCGAATCGAAGCGCACCTCGGCTCAACTCGGCTGCGGTCGTCGCTTCGGTTCTCCTCGGTTCTCTTCGTCAGAATGTGTCGTTACAACTTTTCGTGACAATTTTTTCCGTTTAGCCCCCTTTCACAACGCGCGATAAAGAACTTCGTTCCAATAAGACTTAAATAGGCGGTAATTCCCGACGACCCACATACACTGGGTTATGATGGCTGAAACCTTCCCAGCTTGGTTCATCAATTTTGTATCACGCTTAATGCACTATTCATGTATTCCATCTACTTCCATATCCAGATCTATCCGGTTCGTTCAGGTTTCGCGCGCTACACCACCGCCGCGTAATTCGTTCGAAACTCATCGCTATCTCTCTGGGTAGCAAATGCCGCGTACGTAATGTAATAATATTACGCCCTTACGACAGTTTATCGGCAAATTTAGTCAGGCATTTTAAGTTTTGGGAGACATGTCGTATATCGTTACAAAGAACATTTAGTAGAGCACTTTTTAAAAGCATTTGAAATTCATAAGCGGCTGTAATTATTTTTTTAAGCTGCTGGCAAGTTGAGGTGTTCGATATTTTTTTTCTATGTTCATTACTTTTAGACCAGGAATACATTACAGATTAAAGATAATGAAATTTAGACTAAAGAAACAACACAAATCAAAAGTTAATAAGTCAAAGAGGCTTAGGGAATTTCCTAAAAAAATAAAAAAATCATGTAAAAGTGTTAAGTCTTAGGCAAAAAGTTTATATGAAAAAAGTGTTGCAAATGACCCCAGCTAACTGTCACTTTTTTGTCGGACCATCCAGCAACCCCCTGTATAATAAAATACGAAAACAGGAAACAAGAACGAGAGCTGCCATTTGTTAGTAATCATGACTTTGTAATTTTTTTAATTTTTGATTCTTTATATTTACGTAATCTGAGCCGAAGTAGTAGGTACCTACTTACTCGTACTGTACTGAGCTAAATGTTGAGTTCCCATATGTTTTGCTTTTGACCTGAACTGGACCAAACAGACAGGCGAACCTCACGACGATATTCTTAGGGGCTAACTACTACTTTTATCTCAAGCTCTGCTTGGCTTGGGGCTAGATGATGTGGTGTGGATTGTCCATCATTATTTAGGTATTTAGATATTTATTTCGAGTCCAATTACACATGGTGATTAGTTTTTTTCTGTAGGTACCTACGAACCTACGGATTTGTCAATGAACTCTATGATCAATTTATATTTTTCGAATAAGACCTATTTTAACTAAAACTTTTTAAACAAGCTCTGAGTCTGGTTTGTGTTTGATTTGAGGCAGAGGAAATCGTAAACATTCGATGTGCATTTTGTCTCAATTCTGAGGAGTACTTTCACAAGGAGACAATACCGTCTGCAAGCACCAGGGTTTTTCTATCTATTCTATCTAACGTGAGGGTTTTTGTAAAGTAGTCCTCGTGTCCTGTGAGGGATTTCACTGTGTTCACACGGTGCTTTAAGTGCCTGCAATATGGACACGCTACCAAGACCTGTCGAGTGCGACCCACATCTCCAGCCACTGTCAGAGAGAGCGAGGTCAAGGTCACTCAGTTATGGAAAGTATTAAAAAGGCGGAAGAATCCAAATGTGCCTACATTTCAACAAGCCCAGTAAGCACATTACAGGTTCTGCTGAGTGTCCGGAAAAACAATCGCAGAAAATAGGAACATAAACTCGATAGACTATGGAGGCGTCTAAAAGTGCCGATACAGTAAACGGCAGAATTGAGTCCTTCTGTGGGGATCTTCTTCTTCCAGACCTTGCACACAATAAAGGAGGCCATTGCCAGGTTATCAGATACTGCAGGATTATTTAAATTGTCTGCCAAGAGAAAGAACAATAACTAGGCATGTTTTTAAAAAAGTTTGCACTAAAGAAGCATCCTCCGTTTATTTTAAAATGCCACGAAGAACAGGCATTTTAAAATCATTGAAAATTTTTTAAAACTAAAAAAGAGTCTGATACCGCAGGTCATCAAAACATGTTTTGTTAGATGGTTTACACATTATTTTATTGAAATAAAGTAAAAAAGAACCCATTTATAATTCCAATTCGCCGATATTATTAATTAACTGTAGAGTCGAAGTGAAATTTTTTAAGGATTTTTAAAAATAATTCAAAATTATTTTTAAAAATCCTTAAAAATTTCGTAAAAATATTAATGGTCAGACATCGATGTTTATGTGACAGTGAAGCAAAAGTGCCGAAATTATCATTCCACTAATCGCCTGTCTGAACCATTTTTAAAATGTAATTTTACGATACCGATCAAAAGGCTCAATCATAAGGATTATATTTTTCCAAATAACATAGTACCTTAAATAAAAGGAAAACCATGAAATTTTACATTCTAAATAAATACGTTTAAAGTTTTATTAATTCATTGTATTTCCTAGTCCCCCTACTTAAACTAGTACCTAGTTCTACGAACAGTAGACGTCGCGAACACTAACTTTTTTCAACAATTAATTTATTTATTAAAAGAATTTATTTATTAGAAATAGTCGAAATGGTTACCCTTTCAACCATGTTTTTCGGCGGTGACTCCTTGCAAATCGCCATGCCAGTATGAAAGAATCTTATGTATCACGGAGCAAAAGTGCTTACTTATCAGAATAAGCACCAGCATAGGTAGGCACCAGCCTTCCTATAATGGTGCTAATCTTGTCATAAGTATTATAGGTAAGTACCTAATTTCTATGTAATTATCGGTGCCTCTTACTTTTTGACGCGTTGTAAGAAAAATCCTATGGGTAGGTAGGTAGTGTATCTACACTTTACCTACCTAAGTAAAAAAGATCGTGTTCAATATAATAAATAAATTATTGTTCTTATTGCTTGCTCATTTCATGCAACTTCTTATTTAAATAGATGATTTTAACTCGTACGTGTTTTTTAAATAAAACTTTCACTCAAATATAACTTTTGTTTTCTCTGTAATAAAAGAAAACTTTAAATTCCCCATTTTGTACGTGGCAGAATAGGCGCAAACCCTATGCGCGAAAAATAAAAAAAAACCTTATCCATTTAGTCTTTGGCCGATCGCATGGGCGCGCATAAGAAAACTGATATAAAATGAGATAATAAATAAAATGAGTTTATATTATTATTTTATTCACAAGTGTGTTGAAAAATCGTATGATACACGTGTGTATTGATGATTACCGTCCTCGGGTCTCAATGGCGCCTCGGCGGTAATCACCAATGTTACACACTAGTACCATAATGTACTATTATTGATTGATATCCCAACAAACAATTAGGCGTCAATTAGAGCTTCTTTTAGAACTTAACGAGATATAAAGGCGGTACAGCAGTAGCAATTACAACTTTTGGCGACGAAAGAGCGTAGACTAACAAAATATTTCACTTAGAGCTGTACAACATAGTTTTAAGGGCAATAACAAGGTGAGTTTAAAGGTTAAAGATATACAGCAGCAATTTTCAACACTACAATACAGGTAAAGCATCTTGTGTTATAGCTTTAAGTGAATCTTACAACTAAAGGATCTAAATAAGAAGTAAGCATTTACTACAACCCCCCAAAGTACTATGCAAGCGCTAATTAACTCTTGCCAAGAACCAAAAGTTGTACAAAAGCAATAATTACCGCTACCATTTCTACAATGGTGCTCTTAAACTCTTGTATAGCACTAAATACCTAAAGAGGTACAAAACTCTCTTATATTACTTAAAGTCGAACAGTAGGAACATTTTTCGCCATCATAGAACTTCTAGTGCTTAATCTGACTACTGTATATGTTTAGGTCGAGTAAAAGAGCTTAATACCTCTTCTGTAACCCGTATTTGATCACTTGTTGATATCAGTGCAATGGCGACGCACTACAAGTCAAGCGGGAGTTCTGGATCTGATCTGGGTTCCGTACATAGTTTTTCAGAAAATGTGTGTGAAAGTGCTACAACAACAAGCGATCATGAGGAAGTACTTTGTGAAAATATGGATCGAGGTTCCGCACACTCAAATTTGATTGATATTGAAGAAAGTAGTGACAGTGAGGGCGTTTCTAATGACCATTTAAAAAATCCTAATTTTCGAGAACAATTGTATTCTCAATTGTTCTCTAGATTTTTTAAAGTTATTTCAAAAATTGATAAATGATAATGATATTGTAGAAGTTAAAGAAATTCAGTCATTACCTGACTTCGATGTTTTTCATATTCATGGTTATAAATTGAAGAACATCCACCAAAATCCAGATGGCTGACATATTTTTCATCGCAAAACCCACTCTTGGTTATCGATTTCGATCAAATCCAGGGTGTAGGTTACGATAAGGGGAACTTAATTTATAACGAACACTGTGACAGCCACCATCGCGAGCTGCTTGCAGCTCGCGCACTTATAAACAACTAGTTATTATTATTATAATATTATAAAGAGGAAAGATTTGTATTTTTGTATGTTTGTAACGAATAAACTCAAAAACTACTGGACTGATTTCAAAAATTCTTTCACCATTAGAATGCTACATAATTCTTCAGTAACATAGGCTTATTTATTACTTGAAAAAATTAGGGATCCCTACTCATATTATATTCATTATTACATTGCTAAGTTTTATGTAGATATTTATATTATAAATATCTACATAAAACTTAGCAATGTAACTAAAATAACTACTTTTTTACATTTGAAAAGTTGATAAAAATGCCGACCAAAATCGGACCATATTATCCATACTTTTGCATTAATCCTTATGCAAATTAATCAATTTGACGAATGTTTCAATACCTATAGATTACTTTTTGAATTATTTAAATCGGACATTCCATTCAAAAGATATTACGAATTTTATAAATGTCAATCTAAACAAAATAGAAAAATAAACGCCGCCGCGCCGTTCAGTGCAGGTAGCAACGCACGCGGGCAACGATAGGACGGCAGACCGACACGACCGGGGAGATGTCAAATTCAAAAGGTCACAAATAATAATAATAATAACAAAGGCGCTTAAAATAGCGTCGATTTGAAATTTGCACGCGGAACAAGGTCAAAAACTAGAGAAAACTATTATTTAGCTAAAATTATGATTAAACTTTTTAGAAAAAAAAAACTTACTCGTATACAGGAAAATTTTCGAAATAATAAGAAAAAAAATTGGTTGCCTGTAAAGTCGGTATACGGGCGAAAGTTTTACGTAACAACGACTTTGAGTGGTAAAATAATTTTAATGTGAATATTCATTCGTATAGTAGGAAGTCACTTTTTATGTCTGTCTCTCTCGCTCTTAGGCGGGCTAACCATGCCCGAGTGGAAGGGACGCGTGCCTCTCACTCGCTCTCATTGTGAGCGCATAACGTGAGCGGAGCGTAACGCAGTTTCTTGAAGTGTCACCCGGCAAACCAATTTATAAGACGTTGTCACGTCAAAAACCGTCTCCTGTAAAGTTGGTGTTTTGCAACTAACCTTATTCGTAGGATACGCAGATTCTGCGTAACGCCCTAATTAACGCGTTAGGACGCATGTGGAGCCGTAGCTAATGCTACGGCTCCACCTGCGTCCTAACGCGTTGGAAATTGGAAATGGAATATAATGTAGAATAAGACTCGGACCTGACATTTTTCTTAATATTTCAGAACTCCAGGTATTAAACATTCAAATACAAGACAATAAATCGAAGCGGGAATTCTGGAGTCAAGTTATTGATTCCTTGAATAGCGAATACGAAGATATCATGAAAACTTACGATATTCAATTCAGCTGTACAATTTATAAATTATAAAATTGATTTTTAAACAAGGCTGTTTTTTTTAACCAGCACGCTCGCAGCACCGCAAGCGCTAGTCCTAGATAAACCTCACTCTTATATCTACAAAAATCTTTAATACCTAATTAAATACCTATTAGTTATTTCAATAGTGATATGATAATGATAAATTACAAAAAAGGATAAGTACTTAACTGGTCTAGATACTTACCTACTTTAAATTCAGATGCTTAGGTACCTACACTAATCTATTGTATCGGTATGGTAGAGTCGGAAGCATGTCGGTTTTCATACATTTGGTAGGTATTTACCTAACCCTCGTGGTTCCACAAGTGGAACTCGAGAGGTGGAACCACAGAAATCTAAATAACAAGTCACTAGAAGTCGTAAGCGCGCGTGACCTTGTCGCCGCTCAGGTGACTCTCACGCCACCAGTGCGTTCGTTGCTGTTCAGTTGCTCTCGAAACGTGCGTGTAAAAATGGTGTTTCAGCATTTCCCATTGCGGAAATTCTTCCACAAGTTGTAATTATACTAATAAAGGAATAACAATTCATCAATAAGTACTTATTTTTTGAAATAATGCCGTTTTTTGATAAAATTATAGAATCTTTCCAAGTAATACGAATGTTACAGTCGACCGTTCTTATTATCACGTTTAGCTATACATTGCCTGTTATTTTTGTCAACATCTGGTAGGTACCGCATTACAAAAAGCAATGTACCTACTGCAAAGTAAACAATAACGTCGCGGGCTCGATTTCCTAGTGGTACGGCCGCAGAACCCGGTCGCGAGCTAGTGTGCTAGCAAATCACACGTCACATGTGATTTGTAAAACAACTTTGCCTAGTCAGAATCACATCACACTATAAATGCAGTACCTACCTAATATTATAAAGTCCACGGATATCAGCATTAATCATGAGGTACGCAAAAAACTTCATCAAAATAGTCCCAATGAGACAGTTTTTAAATAAGTTTCTTCATTTTACCGGACAGTAAATGGAAAGTTATTTATCATTAATTTTATTATTAATAAATGAATATTGAAGTACCTACCTACATAATATATTTTTATTTTATTAGTACAATGCCCTAGTCATAGAATAACAGTAGGTACGTGACCTGTTATTTCGTGCCCAGCACTAGTGTAGATTACATTAAAATGACGTCATAATGACAACAAATGCAAACTTGTCACTAATAAATAAATAATAAGTAATGCTGGACAATTCACACATCATTATCTAGCCCCAAGCTAAGCAGAGCTTGTGTTATGGGTACTAGATAACTGATATACTGTGTGAGTAAGCGAACGTATGCACCTACGCTTACGGCTTAATTTGGTTTGCACTGCATTTTTGGATGGGCGTAGCCGTAATTCCGTAGTTATTGTCTGTGTATGTAGTAGTAAGGTAGTAGAGGGGGCGAGCCGGCGACATGCATTCCCGATAGATCGGATGGTACTCAGCATTTCTAGTGACTTGTTATTTAGATTTCTGGGGGTGGAACCAACAGACCGAAGCTGGGTTCTGACCCAACTTAGGTCACGTCACGTCGCGTGGTAATTGGACAAAATGTGATAAAATTGAATATTTATTTTCAATTAAGAAATACCTATTTGAATAATTAAGCTGCTAACTTAATTTTTAGTGTTTAATTCCATTAGTATTTCTTATTTATATAGTTTAAAAAACATTACATTTTCACTGTAAAAATAAATTTATTAATTTTATAAATATTTAAAGACCCTATAGTCTAAAGCAGCTATACTCAACCTGCGGCCCGCGTGGCCTTTGTTATTGGCCCATCTGAAGTTACGAATTTATTGTAAACCATTTTAAATTTCGCGCTCATCAGATAATAAGTATTTCAGAACGGGAATGTGAGCCGATCTCATTGTAATTACTCAGAGTTGTTTGATGAGTTTATCGATTTACAAAACGATACCAATCTAGAAGTTCTGTTTAAAGAAAAAAGGGAAAACAGAGAATATGTGGAATTTTGGAGTACCTATTGTTCTCCAAAAATATAAAAGCGTCCAAAGATGTGCCCAAATCCTACCTACATTCTTTGGGTCCACGTATGTGTGCGAATCGTCATTTTCAAAAATGAAATACACAAAGAAGGTTTACAGAAAGAAACTTACAGATTCTCATCTGGATGATGTTATAAGAATAGCATGTAGCGACAAGCCAGATCTTGATAAAGTTTTGAAAAAGTGTTCAAAGTCATCAAGTGTTCACAGTAATCAATGCTTCGTGGTTCATTTTGTGCTTTATCACCTTCGTAACACTCTTGTCAGAGCGTGTTGTCATCATGGTCATCTTCCTTGGCTGTACACACTGCACAGGCGATGAGCGACGAGTTCAAAGCGAGGCAATTGCGGAGCGAGCTCGCCTCGTCTCGCTTGCCAATCGCCATTGTGATAGCGCCCAAATGAAGCGCCTACCGCAGATTTGTGATTAGATAGATAGACATAGACCTACTGTAGGCAAGATATAATTAGTCTATCCATAGTTTAAGCCCGTCCGGTAATAACTACCTACTTTTACTAGGTTAATTACTTTCCGAGATAAAATTGAAACAACAATGTTATGTACAACAATCTCTAACAGAGATTTATTTTTATATTTTTTAAAAACTTTAATAATAAATAAATGTTGAGATGTTAAAATAATATTGTTATCAATAATTATCCATGAATACTAAACATTATGTATATATAAAAGCTCTGTTTCTATTGCACCTACTTTATTATTGCTATAATTATCAACAAAATAGGTTTGTACAGTCAACGCTAAAAATGGTTACACAAGTACAGGGTCCCACAATTCAATGACCTCACAATTAGAAGGGTAAACCCTGTACAGCGATTTTTGACGTTGTCTGTACCTATTTAGGCTTTAAATTCAGTTCACATATGATTTTCCGATACAATGAACAGGTTCTAGAGTTTAGGAATATTTAAAAGTAGAATTGTTTTAAAAACCTTTATTTACATAACGTGTGTACATAATAACAGAACTCCATCCACTATCCACTGAGATCGTAATGAGGGGAGCGGTTAAACCCTCTTTACGACGCGGCTACGTCCACGGTAACTACCCGAGTACCCATTTCAGGAGACCCACTTTGAAACACGAAATACGAAGCTTCGAGTGATGTATTGCGCGAAACGAACAACCTAACCATGAAGTAGCTTCGGACGCATCCCCAATCGAAGCATTTCGTTTTGGTTCTTTATGAAATAAACGTCAAAATCATCGTGGTAGTATCGAAAGAACGTATTGGTCGTCCTTCATTTCATGGGATCCGTTAACTTCGAATTTCGTTTTTCATAGTAGACCTCCAAAGGAGAAAACTCTACTGCACGAGTTGCTATTATAATTAAAACTTAGCTGTTATGGATAGCTATTTTCAAGATTTACAGTTAAAAAAGTGTGGTGATAAATAAGTGTAAAATTAGTTAAAATGGAAATTAATCCAGGTTTATAGCTATTATAAAGATATACGTTTAATTTAACTAGTTATTCATAAGTTAAAATATTTCAATAGACACAACATGGATTCAAATATGGAAATGAATCCAACATTATAATAGCTACATTTCATGGATGTGACTATTGTATTTATATTATATATCAAACATAACTTGATTTTATCAGACTTGTATATTAAGCATGAACTAACATAAACTCGTATTGTTAAGTACATTA
This sequence comes from Eupithecia subfuscata, assembly GCA_963564075.1. NCBI lineage: Eukaryota > Metazoa > Arthropoda > Insecta > Lepidoptera > Geometridae > Eupithecia > Eupithecia subfuscata. The sequence continues at coordinate 12,157,261 of OY751095.1, forward strand.
AGTAACAGATTTCATTTACTCGGGCAGACTTTTAAATAGATTGGAGTCATACGACTATTGTAAATGTCAATTAACAACGATGCTACTACACCAACACTTGCTTTCTATTTCGGAAATCCTATGTGGCAGGACATGTAACATGTTAAGTAAGAGCCATATACAAATTAAGTAAGAGCCCTATTACAAATAAAAATATATTTCAATTTATGTCAATTTATAAAATAATTTAAAATAAATAATGCTGGACCATACACACAGCATATCAATTAAAAATATTAATGATAATCGTATTCTGACATTTTGAAAAAATGTTTATTTTTTAACGTTTTAAGTACAGATAGTACATTTTTGCATCTTGATCATTAATATTAAAACACTTTTATCAGAAACTACATTAAAACAAAATTTTTATAGTGCTGGCAAAAACATGACTTATTGCGATGATTTACAAATCCACGCAAGTTATTGAGCAGTTGGAAAAAAGGTGATTCATATCAAATCACAGCCAGCATCATAAAATTAAGAAATACAAGTTCATACACAGGGATTAAATCATAGTCATATAATTTCATACAGGGCGATACATTGATCCAATAATGTTGAATTGTATAGGGAAACAGCTGTTTCTGTCACCAGCACTGTTAAATACATTAATAATCCTCCGTTAATAACATAGTAGTAATATGCAAAAATAGTAATAAGTAACACTATAGTACAGCAAAATAACATCAGATATCTAAAATTTATAGTTTTTAAATAAATGTACAACCAAACAAGATATTCATGTAAGATAAAATATAATGCGTTTCTACATGATGTAACAAGCATCTAAGCCAATTTATAATTGAGTAAATGTGAGAAAATTGTTATAATATTCAATTATAAAAACTATTTTGATAAAAAGACCATTCTGTCGTAAAATCACAAGTTTTAGATTAAAATATATAATTTGTACCACATTTATATTACAAATAGTATTCATGTGAAGTAATGTATGTAAAAAAAGCATTACTAGAATTGCTGAATTAAAATTCTGACCGACTGTTGAATTGAAGACTGTTGAAATCATGAAAACGATTCTGATAAAACGGAGCCTACATTATCATTAATAATAATATTTATATGAAGTACATAGTGTGTTATTAATTTAATTGGGTGTAATTATTTAATAAAATCACACAAATACCATACATAAGTACGATTGTTTGGATTTCATAGTCTTATCAATCTGGAATCAATCTAGGCAGACGCTCATAATGAAATATAATACTTGAATGCCCTTTATGGGTCTGGAATTAGACAATAAATAATATAAACGAAAAAAATATTTGTGTGTTCACACAAATATTTTTTTCCTTTATATAATTTATTGTACATAATGTGTTAAAAATTTAATTGGGTATAATTATTTTATAAATTATGTTGAAATGAATATAATCACACAAATACTATATAATATATACATGCGCAAGTTAGGTACAAGTCTTTTTATCCAGGAAAAACGCAGGCAGACGCTCGCTATAAATTAAATTGATACTCGAGTGGTATTAAGATATACAAACGATTCTGATATAACGCCTGTTCTGTTCTATGTTTACAATTCCAAGTGAATGATTATTATTTTAAATACTTGTATTATCATTATTGATAACATATTACGAATAATAATAATAATAATTATGTAATCTACATATCAGCTCGGGAGCGAGGCGGCCTTCCGCTCGTGCCCGCGTCAGTCCTCGCTGCCAGAGTCTTCGTTATCCGCCTCTTTGATGTTCGTAAAAAATGACGTTAGTGCCATTAGCATCACCCCTAAAACGAAAACATTTTGCATTAGCAAATACAGCATTGTTCATTTTTTTTGGCCAAAGAGCCTGGGAAATCCGATAAAGCGCGAGTGCTGAGATCTAGGCCTAGTTTGACAACCAAACCCGCTTGGCCCCTTAAGCAGAATATCTAAAAAAATGTCTCCAATGCGAAGGGAAAAAAAGGAGAAACAAACAAAAAAAAAACTTGAGCGCGAAATCTAAGCGAAACTTACGGCTACCGATCTGGGTAGTGAAAATGACATTGCATCATCATTATCATCATACACGAGTATGATGATAATGATGATGCAATGTCATTTTCACATTTACATTGCGTAAATTGAAGGAATGATTTTCAAATATTGTACGAATTCGATGACGTTGTTAAATATCTTACCTTTTCCTTCCGGTTCCTTGTCAGACTCCTCCCAGGCTAAGAATCCATCCAATGAAATTAAATATTGCTCATGTAAATATTGAAATACGTCCAGTGTTAACCCTGAAATAAATAAAAAAGGTAAATCATTGAAAAATGTATCTCTTAAATGTCTAGGCTACTAAGAAATAATAGGCCAATGTATAAAATTACCTTGTGGGTGTTCTAGCCTGTGAATTAGGTGCTGAATGCCAAACAGGCAGTTAGCTTCCCTAGATTCCTTGGTATCGCCAAACTCGTGGATGAGTCCGGCATACTTGTTCATACGGTCTTGGTTGAAATGCGGGACATCACGACCCTCGCTTCCGTAGAGAGCGTGTTCGCAAATGGCTTGGATCAATACTCGCATGAACCAGTCTTCATTGTGAGCTTTGCCAAGTTTATCCTGCAACAAATCAAAATTAGCCAGTCTCTAATTAAGCACTTACTACAAATGTTGACTTGATGAATTGCTATATCATTCAACCAATAAATTACCTGCACCCATCCCTTGACACAATCACAGTTTTCATCAGAGTTCATCAATTGAAGTAATCTGGATTGAGTTTCAGCTGGAGTCAATATTTTTGCAGATTCCACATTCGCCTGATAATGAATTTTAGTTCCTTCATCTACAAGGAACTCCAATTTGTTGTCAGCTATCCATTTCGGCACCTAAATTTACAACGGCAAAATTATGGAAAACTGTGTGAAAACTGACATATGTAAGAATGATTTGATTAAGTACTGGGATATCGTTTGTTAAGGGAAAGTGGAAGAAAAATACGAACAACAAACACCTTGTTTGCATTTTTTTCGTACTAGTCAGAAACTGCCTGGAGTGGGATAAGGATGGCAAATGAAAGTACCATCAAATAAAAAGCATTCTTTACCTGTTCCTCATTCATCCATTGGCTAAGTTGAAGCCCAGATTCCTGCCATTTAATCCTTACAAATGTAGGGCCCATACTCTCATTCAAATTATGAATTATCGCCTTCAGAAGAAGATGACCTTGGTTCGCTGCGATAACAGTCCCGCAAAGGTCAAACGTCTTTGCAAGTGTGATATGCTACAAACAATATTAAATTTTAATATATTCACATTGATTTATAAAATGGTTTAAATTAAAAGCGATTTAATACACGTTTTACTTTACCTTCTTTTCAATATGGGGCGAAAGGATTATTCCAATGTTGTCATAAAACTTCGGGATATCAATATACAGATCAGGTGCTATTTCTAGTGTTTCCTTTAGTCCAGCTTCAAAGTTCTCTAGCGAAATCGTGTTCGTTGTCACTAAGTGCACTAAAGACTTCGTTAGTGTGTTTACATCCTTAACAGTCCTGAAAGAAAAAGAATTGCGCTGAAGTAATCGATGCGTGGTTCACACATAATTAGCTTTGTTAGGTAGTTTTGATTTATAAAATTACCTAAATAAACCAATTATGCTTTCCCATATAATTGGTTTATTTAGGTAATTTTGCAGTTTTGAAATTTTGCTACTTACTTTTCGACCACTATATTTAAAATATTTGCTATGACAGCAGCATGGTACTTCGTTTCGAATTGTAATATTTCTTGTCTGAACTCTTCGTCATCAGGGTTGATGAGCGTTAGATCAACGATGGGTTTGACTTTCTTGGCCTTATCGTCAGGAAGCGGCTCCTGGGGCGCATTTGGCGCAGGCAGCTCGGGAGCGGCGGCGGCGGCGGCGGGCGCGCTGATCTGTGACCGCGTGCCGGAAGGCGAGCGTGTCACGCCGACACTGCCTGACCGACCACCGGTATCTGAAATACGGCACATTTCATTAAAAACACATAAAACTATTGTCTGAATCTCTTGTGGATCTCTTTATTTTGAAAGGGATTTTTTTTGGTATTTTACTTACTAAAGTCACCTCTTGAATTGAAGGTAGACCTTTCGATCGAAGCGCCTTTCGAGTATGCCGGTGTTGTGTCTCGGTTAGCTGTAAACATGTCTGTTTTTAATTTTTATAGTCATCTGTCAACTCATCTCAAGCAGTAAGTTATGGTTACCTTTAAGGGAAGTCGGATCCGCTTGTACGTTCTCGAGAACGCTGTACATGTTTTTACTAATACTTATATTACTAGCCGGTGCCTGCTGGGGCTTCGGCGACGTCCATTGGGGTGGAGCCAGCTTGATGTTCGCCAAATTCTAAAAAACATCCGAAGCTTAGTCTCGTTAAATAAGGCAATTGTAAATAAAAAGTAGCGTTAGGGAATAGAGCATCAATTAGTCACTAATAACTTTCCCTGTTTTTCTGCGAAATTTTTTATTGACTGTTTTTTTTCTCAGATAGGTAATATAACAAACTAATGATACTATGATAATGTCGATACTGAATGATAATACGAGATCACAATATCGTAAATATTTTTCTGCATTTGGCCGAGACAATAAATAATGTAAGAAGTATTTTTCCATGAAAGAACGTCATCTGGCTGGTCGGCCACGTTTAGCAAAGCGTCGTCATAATTTATGTAACACGTTGATAAGACTAGCAGTATACCTACCTTATCAAAAGCATGGTACTAGGGAGTTCGTGGTCTAATGAAAGTTGGCATTATCTAACGTTTTGTGAAAGTCTGAATGTAGGATAGGTCGACTTCCGTCTAGATAGCAGCGACATCATAAAACTGGTAATGACTTGTCTAACCTTTTGATTGGAGCCAGCTTGAAGTTTTAATTTATCAACAACGTAATTGGTAGATTGAGGCCTAGTAGGTCGCGGGGTAAAGGACTCCATGAAGGCGTGTCGGCGACTGTCTCCGCCGCGCTTGTTGCGGCCGCCATCGTCTCGGCGGAACCCGCCACTGCCACCACCACCACTGCCGCCTCCACTGTTGCCACCGCCGGCATTCATCAACTATAAACAAAACGTTACTAGAAGACTTGTAACTTTACCCACTCATTGTGAAATGAATGGTTTTAGCATACTATACATTAAAGGTTAGTCAGATCAAATGTTATTTAAATACAAAGACAAATATTTCTTCTAGGTTAAATTTTGGGTCCTTACTTGCTTTATGTTTAATTATTCAATTTTTTACTGTACTAAAAACAGTAAGATCAAGAAATAAATGGAAGAAACCTTACTTCTATATGGCGTTGCTGTTGTTCAGCTTCTTTTTGGATTTGGTCCATCATCTTGGGTTGAGAATCAACAACACTCTTGACAACCCATTTTCTCCTTCTTAGGTCAATCACATCTTGGATCATGAACTTGACACGACTATTGATCTTGTTAGATTTGCGATCGACGATTTCTTGCATCTTCTTGAAGATAGAATCCAGCTGACTTCCTCCTTCGTTTTCCACTTGCTCGCCGATAGTGGTCAAGAGTTTGCACAAGCACTCAAGCTTTTCTTCTTCTAATTTATCAATCAAGTGCCTCATACAATAGTCCATAATTTTGCAAGTTAGCATTTTTAATTTGTAGAGCTCACCTGCACAACAAAAAGTCTATTATTAGAGATTGCATTCTACATTCACAATAATTAATTACAAATTAAATGCCTTTTTTAAGAAAAACAGTAGGCTTTATATGATGACCCTAAAAAGTGATTTGCGATTCGTTCAACCTTATCCTTGAAACCTTGTCTAGGACATTTATGCTACCAATGCAGATGAACACATAAGAAATAAACATAAATAAAAAATCGCTAAAACAGAAACAAACAAAATAGTGGTACAAGCCATGCAAGATAATACATACACGCTCTTTTGGTAAGGGAAGAATTTGGTAATTTGTTTTGTGTAGTAAATCCGTTCGCAGATATTTTAACCGCTAACAAGTATCGCATGGCTTGTGGTTCAGATGCAATATTTAGTTCAAGTTCTTTATTCATAACAATAATTAGGTTGTATTATTTTCTTGTATTCATTATTTTAATTAAACACAAGTACATATGTGTTTAATTAAAATAATGCTGGACAATACACACAGCATCATCTAGCCCCAAGCTTAGAGCTTGTGTTATTGGTACTAGATAACTGATATACTTGATAGAATACATTATACTGGTAGATATTTATTTTTCCATGAAATTTGTTAAATTTTCTACTTTAATATTAGATCAGGGTACTTAAAAGGAACGATTTTACTACCAAAGTACTTGTTTTTTTAAACATACGAAATTATCTCTATTTGTTTTTAAACAGATATAAGTACTACAAACTAGATAAAATAATAAAAAGGTGAACACATAATAATAATTATGCCATGACAATTTATAACCTTTGAAAGGTAGGAAAAAACTTACCAATAAATCTGACATTAGCCACTGCTCGCAATCTTATTTTCCTATTTTCCTCATTGATCATCGCCTGCAGTTCTTTTTTCTTTGCCTAAAATATAAAAAAAGGAATTATATTTATGCATTAGTTATTTATGTTTTTGTTATGTTTATGTTCTTTTTATAAAACCAACGATTCTGACAGTTTACTTACAGGATCAGCAGCCTCTACTAATTCCTTCTCGAGTTTCATCAATAGTTCGTCAGATTTTCCAGTTTCAAATTGAGTTTGGCATTTGCTAATAATCAGCCCTCTAAAGCTGACCACATTGTCACGATTATTATCAGAGGCAACCTAAAAAATTAGTCTTGTTAGTGTTATTGCATTCTAGGATAAAAACACAATAAAGAAGACAGTTAATTGCATAGCTGCTTAAAGTTTTAAGAATATCGTGGAAAGTTATGTTTTACCCTGAGGCTCGAAAGTTTCAGGCACATGTTTGCATATGCTTCGGAGAAATTAGGCTCTTCAATTGCCTTTTCAAATAATAGGTCGATGACACCTTCCATTCTTTTTTGATTATCGATTTCCAGTTCCATAACTTTTTTCAGTAAAGTGTCGAACTTCTGGGGCGTTAATTTGTTCAGGATTCCCCTGAACTTCTTGTACAGTTCCTAAAAATAAAATTACATTAGATTTTATTTAACCAATCAAATACTCAAAATATATTTGTTCTAGTTCATACCTGTGTCCTGAGTTCCTCATCAGACAGATTCTCCCGTACTAATCTTGTTGGTTTCCAGGCGGAGTCCACTTGCTTCAATTTTACATCCTCTCGCAATGACAATGAAACATGAATAACTGGTTTGTGAGAGCTGTTGCTACCACCAGTTTGACCAAGCTTGACACTGCCTTTACCTGAATAAAATACATAAAATCAATACCAACATATTTCTGCATCTGTAAGAGATTTTTTTATGGACAATTTAACAACATCTTACCAACTACAGCCAAATTCCTACCATCTTTCTTGGGATCCCTGGGAGCAGCATTCCTTGAACCACCAAGACCACCCTTTAGGAATGTAGGGAAGAGGGTATCATTTACAGGTCTTGATATTGGTGTGAAAGTCATTGGCTCTTGCATGGGCGCAGTCTGTAAGGTTAAATAAATTAATAATGCTGTACCATTCATACAGGCATCATCTTACCCCAACCTTGATGTTAAATCAAACTAATCAATGATAATTATAAAATTTAACATTTTAGTTAAATTTTAAATCAAATGATAAAATTAAGAGGACTTTATGAAGACAGCAAAGATTGAACTGATTTTTCATGAATAGATGTTATTTTGTCAGCAATGTCAGCTTTTTTCCCCTATAATTGCTTACCCTGATCACATTACATGCTTCTAATAAGGGTGCATTAGGTTTATTCTTTGAAAGAGGATCCTCCTTTATTTGCTTGAGCAACCCGAGATCATAGCACTTTTTGCCAGACTTGTTCAGTGGGGACCATTGTTCTGTTGAAAAATTATATATAAATGATGCAGTTATATTGGTAAATATAAAATAAAATGGTTAGGTAACAAAGAAATAGGTTACCATCAGTGTACTTGTATTTTGGAACAAATACAGCCGGTGGCGATGCAACTGGAGTCTCATCCACATTTTCCGCTGGCTTCTCCTCAGCAGTAGGATCATCCGACACTTCCTCTCCAGAGATTACCTCTTGCTCTACATTTTCTACTTTATCAGTCTCATCTTTGCCGTTCTCACATGATTCAGTATTGTTTACAAGGCCATCGTTGCTGGCCATCCTTGCAGCTTTCTTATTGTTATTTTTAGTATTTTTTACAGATTTCTCATTCTTATTAATATCTTCCTTACAAGGCTCAGGTGTTGATACTTCAGTGGTATTTCCATTGGCAGTGTCTGGTTCTAGTTGTAAAAAAAGTATAGTGATATAAAAATGTAGTAGATGGAGAAAGTAATATAAATTAAAAATAAATGATAATATACAAACCTGTTGTCTTACTGTTATTAATATCTTTCATCTTAGATTCAGATTGCTGAGCACGACATACACTAGATATGCTTTGAGTTAACTTAGCTTGCGCTTCAAATGCACTAGATATTTTATCAGGAACTGGTTCCGGAACAAATGGCTGTTCCCTGGCAACTTTCTCTATACTAGCCGACAAAAGCTCTGTGGCAGTTAATATTTGTTCTGGGGCAGGAGTTGTAAGCTCTTTAGCTGCTATTGATTTTGCAGCATGTTTCTTTGTAGTAGCACCTGGATTTAGAATGTTTTGACTAGTTGGAAAGTTGATGGCTTGTTGAAAACTATCAACTGAACTAATCACTGAAAACAGATAAAATTATCATTTGTAATGATGTTATTTATAGAGTTTACATATTTTGCAGGTTTAATTTGAATTAACAAATCACTTGGTTCATTCAGTGTAGTTCACTCATTGAAAAGGTTATCAAAGCACCTAGGTACCTACTATCATGTTTCAGCAATGTAAGCAATGAATTAGCATATTGAAAACTTTATATCTATGATTTTTAATATGCGCTTTGGAAGTTGCAATGACCCTATTCAGACAAGCTAAGCAAATAATATACAATGTAATGTAATACATGGTGCACGGACTAGATAAATGCATTTGAATGTAAACCTACTAAATTATAAATAAGTCACAATCGTGAAATTGCAAGGCTACTACGAGTAAGTAGTCTACCAGTATACGCGCAGAATACCTGCTCCGAATTATGACACGAAGTAAAATGGAATGTCTTGCTGCGCCTAACCTACTAGCGAACTATTCGTATAGGTACATTGCAAGCACAGGTACTGGATTTAGGTACTATGACATTAGCATTCATCGATTTATAATCAAGACTAGCAGTTCTTGTGCACCAAGTTCCGATTCTAAAAATAGAGGCGTGAGGTATTTCCACGTGGGAGTTCTCGCACAGTACCTGATTATCTGACTTTTGTGTGGCACTGATATCCCTGCGTTATCACAGTTTTGAAATCAAAAAAATATTTAGAATAACTTCATAAAACTCGGTTATATACACGTCAACGTAGCAATATGGATAAAGAAAGTCTATCCGAAAGGTCACTCAAGGATCTAGAGTGTCTGAGTTTTTATGACTTATCACTCGAACCACATAGCTTATTTTTATGCTTACTAAAACTGTATCACTAAAAATGAAAAACTATGATAATTTCTATGTAAAAAAGTTACTTGATACAAAGATTTAAAATTAAAATCCAGCCATGGTCAAAGTGACTGTGAGTGAAGTAAAAGCCGCCATGTTGGATATTTCCATGCGGGCGGACGGCAAAAGGCAGCCGTTTTGCGCCGCTAGTGATGTGCGCAACTCTATTCCACGAATGCGCAATGCAAGGCCACTCAATCGATTATTTTGCTCGAATGATTTACATATTTAATGATAGTTGGCTTGGTTGTCAAGGCTATTAATGGAAACGTGGAAATAAAAGATTCACAATGTACAAATTCCTACTTAAAGTAGGTATTGATGGTTAGAAGTAAAGGTTGGAGAGTCGTTTATTTTACCGGGTGTGGCACGTTGCCTCACAAGTTGCTTCAAGTCCGCCAACACAACAAAATTATTTATTGGTGTTACGGTCTACCTACCTAACTACGTGTAGTATTAGCATGTAAAATAAGATAAAGCCCCTTTCTATCAAACGTTAGTTAGAGGAACGATGGTACCATTTAGAGTAGACAGGTATTTACTCTAGCTATAGGTACTCTGTTCTAGAATCCTTGATATTTTTTTGTAAGCAAAGAGGTTACAAAACCAAAGAAGTTACGACACACAAGTATCATCAGACAGACTGGATTACAGAACGTTGGTTTTAATAGCTTTCATTAATTTCTTCTCTTTCCAAGCTCTAATTTGCGCCTTTTTCGCTGCGTGAGTGCAATTATGCGTTGTTGAAGATTATGTTTTCGGTTGTTGCTGTTTTTTGTTAATGTTATCAGTAATTGATTAGTTTCATAAATAAATTTCTTTGTATATAAAATATCTTGTATTCCAGAACCAAGTTTGTCTATTATGATTTGGTGGTTCAGTTCAGTATTTATTTTGTATCGTTAGGACTTTTGTCACGAAATCGAAGGATTGTTTTCCGCCGAGTTATTGTTAGGTAATAGTGTAACTTATTATAAGCCAATTTTGATACTATATAAGCTACCTAGAATGTGCATGAACGAGTAAAGTAGATATTTAGTAAACTAAAAATCTAGGTACTTACATATCGACGATGTAGGTCCGTTTTGTTTAGAAGACGCATTTGTGATTTCCTTGTTGAATTTGTTAAATTTAGCATGTTTATCTTTTTCTTCCGATTTGTGTTGTCTCTCTCGAGGCGCTCTCTGGGGCTGGGGCGCGGGGGTGACGAAAGCGACGGGCGCGCTGTGTGCAGGCGCATGCATGGCTGCCGTCGACTGCGGCGCAGGCGCATGCATGGCTGTCGTCGACTGCGGCGCCGGCGCATGCATGGCTGCCGTCGACTGCGGCGCAGGCGCATGCATGGCTGCCGTCGACTGCGGCGTCGTCGCACTGCTGGCAAGCGAGCCAGCCATCGCGCTCACAATCTCACTCTCAATATCTGCCTTCTCGGAAGGTACACTAATCTTATTCTGCTTATTTATTTGCGTATTTTTATTTGTATCTAGGATAATAGATTGCACAGTCGTTTCACTCTTCTGGATCGGTTTGACATTTAAAGTCATTTTAGGCACTATGACGGGACTGTCCGATATCGCTGAGACGACTGGCGTTTCGCAAGTCGTTACGGCAGCATCGGCCCCCAAATTTCTATTATCATTTATATTAACTAAGTCAGACTTCATAATATTATTATTAATAGAGCTCATTGAGCTTATTGCATTTTGAGGTTGAGCGGTAATCATGGAAGATAATGGTATATCAACATTCTTAGGTACAAAATTAGTTTTTACTGTATTCTCAATACTCGGTTGGTTCACTGCTTCGTTGACCATTCTTGTAAACTCTTCGGCAATACTAATTGTCGGTGGTTCCTGAACACACAGAGATACTAAGTAACAACAATCTGTTTTAAAATACTAATTTAAATGGTTGAGTACTTACCGGCTGAGGCGTTTGTCTGTCATTTTGTTCCCCACTTAACATATATTCATTATTAGAAGGATATAAATCTGAAAATATATCTTGTCCTGCAAAGAAAGGTGAAGAGGATAAAAAAGGTGAAGAGTAAGATTACGTACCTAATAAATTCACCAAAGAGGCGATCAGCATGTTTTGCGGATAATATTGGACTGGATCAACATAATTATGAACTATATTGTCCTTTTTATAGTACATATTAGGATATATTTTAGTACCTACATAGCGGATGACTACATCCGGTTTCCATTAAGTATACAATACTTTACACAGACGCTCTATCGCGCATGAACAGCAATAATAATAGTTTTTGAGTTATTCACGAAAAACGAAACAACATCTTTTTTTGTTCATCTTATTTTGTTAATAACAATAATTGCAATGTTTTGTGTGCTAATAAATCTTCGAAATACATTTTCCTATGCATCATTCCGAATTGAATGAGCTATCGCACATATTTTTTGGAGCTTATCGAGTATTACACCTTTTTACTCTTGTTGACTGGACTAATAGTCCTTTTCACGTAGCAACCGTTCTGTGACGTTTCGGTATGACAATTATAGGGTGTTATCGAAATAATTCAATTTGATTTTTACTGACTTGATTGACTTGTAGGTAATAGAATATGAATAACCAATTAATAGGTAATAAACACAAGCCTCCTGTAAGATGATGATGATGTATTAAGTTACGATTTAAATGTACAATAATCGATTATTCGATTTTCTTGATTCCTTTATATTTTGGCCATCTCTATCACGTTCCGTTCTACGCAAAACGTAGAAAGAGAATACTTAATCTGTGACGCAAATCGAATTATCACTGACATAATAAGAAAAAAAAGGTTTTCTATTTTTTATTACGTGTAGAGGCTTAATAAAATTTAGTTTTTGATTATTGAGTGGCGTAGGTACTGAAATTCTATAGCTTAATTAATACGTTATAATGAAAATAAAATTGATTTGAATTATAAAAATATATATTTGACAAGGGAACGCTTCCTACGTGAAAACTACTTCAGTAAAACTGTGCGAATCGAACACATTCCACGCCGGATTAGCCTTTACACGGCCGTTCTTTCCTTTTTGACAAGAACTGACGAGTAATCGCGCGCGAAAGAACGCGCTGCACAGTACTTTATGGCGCACGATTGCGTGTGCAGGCTTTCCAGCGTGTAATCCTGTACGCTCCTGAGCTTTACAGCGTCCGTGTAAAGGCGGCTGATGTCTTACTAGGACTGGACCTATGTGATGCTGTCTGAAATGCCCACTTTTACTTAATAAGGTTGATCTTTTTTTTTTTGTGATTTTGGTGGAGGATTTGTCCTGCATTCTACAAGGAATAAAACTAACGGAAAAGTATAATTAATTATCAATTTATCATGGGTTCGTAGAAAATGATTTACGACTTGCGACAAATTACTTTTCGCTAGTTTTATTCATTGTAGAACGAAGAAAAAACTAAAAACCACAAAGAATTTGAATCTCGCGGCAATGCGAAACGACTCACGATAATGACGTTCTTTAGGGGACGTGGATTGCTAATCGCCTCTTTGAGAATCCAATAATAAAATTAGACTTACGTGTAACAGGATCTATAATTGCCAGTCTGTGACTTCGCTTTTGGACAGCAGGACGTATACCTACAAAGAAAAATATTATGATAAAAATTCAATGTTACTAGAATAGCACAATGATTAATACACTATCAAAAATCGATGTAGACTGTTTGGTTCTATACATATAACTCTCAAACTGTACCTACTGACCTTTTCCAATTGCAATTATTTAAGTTTTGACTGGGAAACAAATTTCAAATAAATTTTTGGGTAAAACATTGAATTAATTGGTACTGATCCATTCTGACGGAAAACATGCAAATCACATTTGCTTCATTTTCATAATAACCGAATGCGAATAGAATTCCGTAAATTAATATTAATTTGAAAATAGTTTTCCCAGCTAAACCATAGATATAAGAGGACAATTTTTTAAAAGCTCCCCTAAAAGAGATGAGCAAGAACTGCATCATAACTAATCCGAAACAGAAGACAGAGGTAAGTAAGGAAAAGGAGCAAGATTAGATTAAAAGTTCCAATTGTAATAAGTTAGATCACAGATATTTAAAAAAATCCGAAAATTTTATGTAAGTATATAGTATTAAGTGAATAGAACCAAATAACTCGTGTTTGTTGTTTGTGGAAGTTCTTTAGACGTCGAATTAGCATTGGATGATAATGAGAGTAAGTTACCGTGGTTATCGCGGCGTTAGAATCGGTGGAAGGTGGAAGACCACCTCAGCACGTGGATGTCGTATGAAATAACGTCAAACCCTTTACTGCTCAAGCTCGCCTCAAGTGACTTTTTGACAGATTTTCATAGAATATTGTCAATAAATCACTATCTGAGTGTTCTCGCAGCAGTCCGTTTTATCGTATACGTTTAGTTGTCGAATAAAAACGTATACGATAAAACGGGAATGTAAAACGGACTGGTGTTTGAACGTACCCTTAGTTGCGTATTAGCATTCGGGGGTAAGGAAACCTACCAGAGGAAGGGCAGCGTTTTCTTCTGTATATCAAAGATGTTACGATCACTAATACGACCGCAAAGTGTGGTGATTATGGCAAATAACACCAGCGCACAGTAGCGTCATCGCTACTGTGCATCATGCTGAGCGACGACCTTTTTGACGTCACGGTTGTAACATTAGTACCAAGTTTACTTTAATTTTGTGACACAGAATAAACACTTTTTACAAAGCTACCCTCCCCTAGTTTGGGGGAGACACGTTCAGTGTGTCAGTATGTGTGCTGATGAGGAGGTGGATTAAGTTACCAGGCATGGACTGGTGCAGGTGCGTCGGAGGCTGTGCGTGAGGGAGGGAGACAGCAGGCGCCGTTGGCGTGGCCGGCGCGCCCTGCGGACCCACAAGCGTGGTCGGATTACTGCGCCCGGCAGAGTTGGCCTGCACATTGCTAGTGGGCAGTTGTGGGCTGTTAGTCGTGTACGCGTAATCTGGAACGGTTTTTGAGATTTACTTACGGAACTCGCGAGAAGGCGCGGTCGGTGACTTGATTGTTTTCAAATGTTAGGGGAAAAGTATATTTTAACCACCTCAATGTACAGTTACCGCTTATAAGAGTTGAACAGATGAAGACTCAAATACGTCGTGTACACACAAAACTACAGAGACCGCTAAAGCACTAGGTACTCCTAAATCCTCTAACCCCGCTCGACTTCAGTGGGCGCTGAAAAATTAGGACGTAAATAAAAAGTCAGTCTAGTATCAAATCAGGATTAGAATCCAGGACCGTCGGAATGAAATCGTGCGCACTCATGAATCGACCATTCAGTCATTAGCGTGAAATTAGAATTATCAAAGAAAGTTCAGCGCCCTCTGTAGTCAAGCGGATCTAGCGTTTTAAGAAGATTGTGGATTAGCGGCTTCTTTGTTTTGTTTATATACTTTTTTTGTAGTCTTCATCTGTACAGCTCTTTCAGGCGGCGACTGTACATCTCTGAATCGATTTGAAACTTGGCACCATTGTAAACATTGAGCTAAAAATATGATGAGCTAAAAATAGTTACTATTGAAAGGGGGTGCCAAATATGGCATTATTCATACAAATATCATAAAAGCTAGAGTAATTTTGTCTCTTTGTCTGCCTGTTACGTTTTCATGCCTAACGCCGCGGGCGGAAGCTAGTATCCTTTAAAACGGATATTATGTTTATTTTGTTAGAATTCCGCTAGAGGGCGCAGTAACGTACTTATTCGTTTTTCATTCTTACGGCCATTTAACACCATTTTCTTAAATTACTAGCATGATTCATGAGCCGCAGATGGTAAAGAAAAATGCAAGTATATAATAAATAAATAAATAATGCTTGCAGCATCATCTAGCCCCAAGCTTAGCAGAGCTTGTGTTATGGGTACTAGACGACTGATATAATTAACATAGATTAAACATGATATAGACAGATATTTTTTATTCTACATAGAAAGCAATCGGAAAAAATATTTGCAGGTCGTACAACCATTAATTTGTCCCAAGGTGGGAATCGAACCCGCAACCTCCTGCGTCGCAGGCGGACCTTCGCCCACCGCGCCACATCACGTCAGGTAGTAAACAAGTAAATAAACAAGCTTACAGGGAGGTGTGTGGCTGGGCTGGTTATTATATCCTATGTAATGTCCCATGTGGTACTGGAAATACCTGCAACAATAGAATATATAACATATATTAACAAAATTATTAATTACCTGATGGCAGTTTGTGGACATCTCCAAATTTATTACAGAATTGTTTCTATGTTATAGCTAGAATAGTATACCTTAGTTAGTGTAGTAGAAATAAAACGTCCGACTCTCACTTGACGTTTTATTTCTTATTGTAAGGCGCACTAAGGGTTCCGTAAGACCTTGTGTCTTGCCAAATTATCATGATTCTAGGTCACCGGGAAGTAGGTATCCTGTAGGTTTTGGTCCATGGCGAGACTCAAAAATTATTATTTTTTGTGATTAAACTACAAATTTACGATTTTTGGATTTTTCCCTTTACTTGTGCTATAAGACCTTGCTTCTTGCCAAATTTTATGTTTCTACGTTAACGGGAAGTACCCTATAGGTTTTGGTCCATGGCGAGAATCAAAAGTTTTAGTTCTGTTTTTGGATTTATTCCTTTACTTGTGCTATAAGGTCTTGCTTCTTGACAAATTCCATAATTGTAGGTCTACGGGAAGTACCCTATAGGTTTGGTCCATGGCGAGCACCAAAAGTAAATTTTTTAAGTGAATAAATTACAAATTTATGTTTATCGTATTTTTCCCGTTACTTGTGCTATATGACCTTGCTGCTCACCAGGTTTTATGATTCTTAGTCTACGGGAAGTACCCTATAGGTTTTGTGTGCATGTGATTCCTTTGGAAATTTCAAAATATTCGGACCTAAACGGCTGTAACTTTTGAGAGCGTTGGCTTAGACGTTTTATTTATATCGCGGCTTCAAGAGGTTACGAACTTGAGTATTTGACGTTAATTTCAACTCGATACGTCCACGCGTTCCTGAGAAAAGGGGTTGGCCTGGCAGACGGAAAGACAGACAGACCGACAACAAAGTGATCCTTTAAGGGTTCCTTTTTTCCTTTTGAGGTACGGTACCCTAAAAATCACCAAAATCTAGTAAGAATTGGCGATGATATCACCAAAATTGTTGTAACTAGTCGTGGTTTTGCACAAGTATTTTGTTGTTTTTGAAGCTAGACGGGATACATGGTCATCCTCCGGAAATATCTACCATTTATATGGGAACCCCTCGTGTCATTTTCTATACAAGTGTCAAAAACAGTGGAAGAATCGGCAAAATCGGTTAATCAATGGCGGAGATATCAAGTAACATATACATAAAAAAATAAACATACATAAAATCAAATTGAGAACCTCCTCCTTTTTTTGAAGTCGTTTAAAAATATGTATGCAATTTGTCGAACAAATTGGTTTCGAAATGGTCACAGATATTGTATTGTGGTTTCAGTGTAAAATTTCATGTGTCACAAAGCTTTAGAATACGTGCCACAGCCGTGACACATTAATCGAAAAACAAAGACTGTGGCAAACCCGTTAAGTTATTGAGAAATGATGAATAAATAAGGATCCTTTGGCTATTCTGGGGCAATCGATCAACGTTCCCGTAGCGACCAATTGTAAACATGGTGAACACGCGTTATTGTCTTCGTGCATGTATGATGCATTAACGAAATTCATATTCTTAGGCACGGCTCGTATTGTGCTTGCTCGGACATCTATCTATGCTTGAGTAAAGATTTTCTATGGCAAAAATTTGGTTATCGAACTATGCTTGGGTAAAGCTTATGCCTTAGAAAATCTTTACTCAAGCATAGATCGATGGCCGAGCAAGCTTTCATAATACGGGCCTAAGTATTACCATGCTTTATTTATATTCATAGTATTAACAAAGTTTTCACAAACTGAGTTTGATAGATAGAAAGCAAGTTTTAAAAAGGACATGGAACTGGACAGCGCAACTACTACTAGAGAGTTGGTAATTAAATACTCTGGATGAACTCGGAAAACTACTCGACAGTTGCAAAAGTTTGTCCTTTGTTTCTATAAAGTAATAGTACCGGAGGTAATTGATCTACGAGTATACTAATATTATAAAGAGGAAAGATTTGATTGTTTGTTTGTTTGTATTGAATAGGCTCCGAAACTACTTGACCGATTTGAAAAATTCTTTCGCCGTTAAGAAGCTTACTTTTCAGGGAGTGACATAGGCTATATTTTATCCCGGAATTCCCACGGGAACGAGAACTACGCGGGTGAAACCGCAAGGCGATCGTCTAGTGTCTTATAAATATTAAGAGCTGCCTCTTCACAAAGGAGTCAGTGTATTACCAATAACCCTGTATATATTATTGTTTATATTTAGTATTTATTTACATTTATATGTGTATCTACATAAGTTCTGTATAGTAGTGTATAATATGCCACCTTCTGTATCTGTACATTAGATACGTGTCCATCCAAAGGTTGCCTAAAAGAAATTTAGCGCTTAGCAACTGCGCGTGCAACTGTTTTTGTGTTTTTCTTTTCTGTTTTTCTATCTTGGTGTTCATAAAGGGTATTTCTATTTTATTGTATTGTCTATGTAATGTTTTACGGTGTCGGAACTTAATATGTAAGTGTTAATTTCGGAGGAAGTGGTTCTAATTTGGCAACATGTGCATTAAATAGCTCGTAAAAACTATGCCTACCCTGCTGGTGATCCGGATCTAGGCTGTTGGTATGTCTGCATGCCCATATGCGGCTGGAAGACTATAGGGTACATCACCGGTCCTGTGGTAGTAGCAGCTCCAGAGATAAAAGGTTGTTGTTGCCTGTAACACAATATAAACTATGGTTGTACCTACTTGTAGGGTTTTTCTATAAATACATTGAGTGTCTCGTGGCATACCACGAGAAAATCTTAATTTTAGCATGTTCATACGTTTATCTATGTTCAAAACAAAAACGTAAAGCAAATAGGAAGCTTTACGATTTTATAGAGCAATATTAGTACTTAAATCAAAAGAATCTATTACAGTACATATCTATACTAATATTATACATTCGAAAGTAACTCTGATTGTCTGTCTGTCTGTTACCTAAACGCTTTAATGGTATTCCGCGGACGGACGGACATAGGCTACTTAAGAAGCGCGTGTGAAGCCACGGGCAGCAGCCAGTAATATTATATAATAGAAATAAATATTAGAATAGAATAGAATTATACAAGAATTCCGGATAATTTACCAACCTAGGGTGGGAATTTGGTCTCGATCCGTGTTGTGTTCCTCTGAATGGCTGGAAATTTGCGAATTGCGGTCGAGATTGCGACTGCGTCTGCGATACAAAATTGTGGCCGGCCTGAAAAAATAACACAATTATGAACTATGTAGTGTTCTACGAACAGTAGACCTCGCGAGCACTAACTTTTTTAACAATTAATTTACTCACAGAAATATATCTATATTTCTGTGAGTAGATTAATTTACTTATTACTAAGGTTATTTAAAACGGGATATTTAGGTAGGTACCATGTTATTTGTAATTCCTGTTTGTAGGTATACATATAATGAGAACTTGCCCTTAGGGTACAGGAAATGTTAATTCGTAACAGATATGCAAGTACCCTATGTACAGGTTTTGGTCCAAGGCGAGAATCAATTTTTTTTGTGAATAAACTACTAATTTACGTTTTTCGGATATTTCCTTTTACTTGCACTAGAAGACCTTTCTTCTTACCATATCATGATTCTAGGTCAACGGGAAGTTCCCTATAGGTTTTGTTTGCATGTCCCTTGGAAACTTCAAAATATTCGGACATAAACGGCTGTTACTTTTGATTGCGTTGACTTATAAGTTTTATTTATATTGAGGGTCCAAAAGGTTACGGAGTTGAGTATTTGATAATAATGACATCGCATCGTCATACATTAAATAAATAGATAAATAATGCTGGACAATCGTACATTATTGTGTACATTATTGAAGTCGAAGGAATTCATTTCAAATAATTTACGTATTCGATGGCCATGTGACGTAATTTTTTTCAAATCTACCCCAGACAACAAACCCCGTGCTTGGCTTACAGGTGTTGGTTCTGTTGTTTTCAATTAAAAGTAACTATTTCATAGATGACGCTTGTCTTTTATTTTCAGTTCGGTCGTAAAGAAAGGGGCAGCAACATTTAAAGATAAAGTCCAGACTCCAGATGCAAAATCAATAAGAAATAAAGTAGAAGACAATTTCTCAAACTGAAGAAGTCAAGACAGGACATTCGAATATAAGCAGCCGTCAATTCACCGAAGGTAATTTAAGTCATTGTCTAGCTAGTAAATAAGTTCATGGTGTTAATTCTTGATCAAGCTCCTAAAAATATGTGCGATAGCTCATTCGATTCGATATGACGTATAGAAAAATGTATCTCGAGGATTTAATTAGAAAGCGCAGGACCAACTGTCTGATAGGGGTAAAAGACATTGCAGTAAACTGCAAAGGCACTGGATGTCAAGCCTGATCAACCGTTGTACGAATAAAATGTATTGTTTCAATGAATTCTGTTACGTGTACCTACTTTTATTGTTTGATTATTTGAAACTGTGTGATATTTACTACTCTAATCTATGGATCATATTACTATTTATTGTGTATAATATAATTTTAATTTCATTACCAATGAGGTCTTGGACAGGTCTTGCTGCGGCGCAGGCGGTGCCGGCGACGCTTGCGCCGGAGACGGTTGTACCCTCAGCGCGGCCGAGGACGACGCTGGCGCCCCGGTCGTGGGACTCTGCATGTAAGGGGCCGCGGTCGCGCCACTTGGATGGTAACATTCTACCGGTCCTGCAAACAGTTCACCATTATAGGCTTCCGTTTGACCGCGATTGCGTCTGATAGGACGCTGCAGTAAGTCAAAATTAAAAAAAATAAGAAAAATACACGAGAAATCTGATTTCCCAACACTAAAGCCCGGATCCCATGGCGAGCGTTAAGGACTCCGTTCTACTCGTGAGAGTAAACTGTATAAGTACTTTTATTTCCACTAACAAATAGTCGAGCGAAAAGGACTAAGCGAGCAGAGAGTGTTGAAATGACGCTCCGCTCAATCATCTTTTTCATTTTCCTTTTGCGGTGGAGATCAACAGACCAAACTCTTTGTTGGTGGAAATTTAAACCTATTTGATTTTAAAAGGAATCCTACCATTTCCCGCATATTACCTTTTCACGGTGTAAATCCGGCTTTAAGACCTTAATGGTGGAAGTTTGTGTAAAGGGTTAACTAAACGCTACTATGACGGAAAGTGATGAAATTTGGAATTCATGTAGAAAATAGCCTTTAAAAAAACGGGGCATTTTCTACACATCGCCCCTCCACTAAATTTGCATTACAACTTGAAAACCTTAATTTCCAGGAGAGCGAAAATAGACTCACAGATTTTGATAAATGGTCCACAACCATGCAGTCTTATTTAAATTATGTAACAAGTTTTATGTATATATATTCTAAAGCTCCAAATAAACACTATTAAATCGCATATTCAGTTTTTCTATTTTCCAGAAAGAATGCTTGAAAGTCAAAAGAAAGTTTCTATTTGTAACGTTCATGACAAGTAAGCAGTTTTTGGCTTATAATTTAAATGAAAAATCAATTATTCATTCTAAACTCACAAAAAAACTACTATAAGAAAACGGGTTTTAAGATTTTGGCCCTAAAATCGTTCACCATTTTGTTTTTGTTTTCCAAAATCGCCGCGCACAATAAAAGTCCCGAATTTGGATAGATTACACTAAAACTAATAAAAAATGTCTTATAAAATGATGTCCTAAAACGTCAGATTTCTGAGATATTTACAGATAAAATAATATATATATTTTCTGCACGACGCTTCCGACTGGTGTTGATATGGATCAGTTGAGCTACCTGTAGACTGTTTGCAACAGTAAGCAGTTAGCTCAATTGTTTCAATTGTAAATACTAGTATAATTTTCTTTGTGAATAAAGATGTTTTTTCTTCATATGTGAATTCACATATTCATATCTCAGAAACCTGACACTTGCGGACGTTATGTTATAGAACATTTTCCATTTGTTTTTCAATTTATAAATTTTGATAGGGGACACTAAAATGTTCTAAAGCGTCAGGTTTCTGAGATATCTGAGATATAGTTATTTTCATCTGTGAATATCTGAGAAAACTGACGCTTTAGGACATTTTAGTGTCCTCTTTTAAAATTTATAAATTTATTGTGCGCGGTGATTTAGAAAAAAAAAATCGTAGGGCCACCCTTCATACAAAAATCTTCAAACCCCTTTAAAAACCATTTCACTCGTGTTTTTTTTTTATCAGTACCATTTTTTGATAGTCTTACGTTAGGCTTTAGCTTGTTATCACTTTCTTAATTAATCTACCACCTTGATAAGTAAGGGCACCTTTTGGGTGTTATAGATTAAAAAATATATATAAATAAATGTATCATATACTTATCTTTAATCGAAAAATTTTGCAACTTATCCGTTATAATTGGAATAAAACATTTCAATTGAACTTGTAATTGGAACTAGGTAATTGGACTTGTAACTCTATAATAGAATAGAATATCTTTGAAATTTCATTGACCTGCCAATAACACCGATACTTGTAGTTTCGTAACACTACAAAACAACAAGTGTAAGAAAAATGTCACACTGACGAGGACACTAAAATGCCTAAGGGCGGCTTGCGTAAGGATCGCATTTCAATTATGATTAGTTAAAATACATTTACCGACTTAAACACAATTAGCTTAATCATAATTAGCATTGTCTTGCGCGAGGCTTTCGCTGCGGTCATTTAGCTAAGCGCGCTAGTCTATGGATCGTCATGCGTTTCATTAAGGATTGGTCATCCATCAAGCACATCAAGCCATGATCCAATTGACATAACACAGAACTATTTTTGCGTAGAATGCAACATATAAGACCAGTGTCAAGTTGGTATAAGCCTCTATCCCACAGCCGCGATTTTGAAGCGCGTCTTATGTCACGCGATTTGTTGCGATATTTGTTTGCATTCATTTTGTACTAAGACGCATACGATTTACAAGGAGCTTTTTGACAAGATCAGGTTCACCAGCCATAAAAATTTGCAAAGTTAAATGGCCAATTTTGGGCATTTAACTTTGAGAGGTTGCTAATTATGTCTAGGAGCTTAATTTTTGTAGTGCAAGACAGGAATCGTACATAAATCATGAAATGCTTCAGCGTCTATTTAAATATCCTTACGCAAGTGGCCCTTAATGGTGTAGCGTTACAATTATTACAACTTAACATAGCGGAGATTTTTAGAGTTACAGATAAATCGATTGTTAAGGTTTCCATTTGAGATTTTTTTTCAAGTTGTAATACTAATTTCGTGGAGCTGCGACATGATTTCTGTGACCCCAAGCTTACCACAACACGATTTAAAATATACCTATGTACAGAGATAATAAAATCAAGTAGGTAATAAGTAATTTTAACTTACTGTGTGGTGTGGAAGCCCGAGGATAACTGAAGGTAATCGTTTAGGACATAAATCGCAAATAAAAGGTTACACCAAAATGTAAGCTGCAAAAATAAAAAGCTAAGTACCTCTAAAATTTAAGAGTAAAAACAAACTTCAACATCTGCTCATGCAAAAAACTTATCGCCAATACAGGTAATAAACAATGGGCTAGCATAATAAGTATAAACAAAAGGCCGTAAAAAATAAATAAACAAAGAACGTAATAATAGCAGCGTAAAGAAACAAAGTGTGAAAGTGGTGTTTTGTTAGCATGTGCATGTGCCGGATGTATTCACTTACTGCTGCACACTTGGTTCGATAGGCGGTATTGCTGAGCCTGAGCGGGTAGAGCGCTGCTGGAAGCCGTGTATCGTGAAGATTCAACTTGTGAAGACGGAGTATGACTTGAAGTATTGCTCAAATTTAATTGGTTAGAGCTGCTGAGGTTGTTGCTTAAGAGGTTACTGCTGGTCATCTTATGATTGTTACCAGGATTGACGATGCTTATTAGGCTGTGTCCACCTAAACTGTTATTGTTGTTTTGACTGCCGCTTAGGCCTGGGTTATGCCCGTGGGTGTAGACTCCACCGAGGCCAGTTTTTGAGCTATGGCTGTGCTTATCGGTCAGAGTATGGTTACTGTTCAGGCTGTATGTCCCGCCCAGCCCAAGGTGCGCGCTGTGAACATGACTGCTGCTCACATTAAGGTTGCTGCTTTGGCTGCGATTTCCTAAGCCAATAATTGAGTTAAGAGTTTGGCTTCCGCTTAGGCCAAGACCAATGCTCTGGTTGTGGCCACTGCCTACAGGATGCTTGCTGCTATTATTGTGGCTGCCAGCTGGGCCAATGTTACTAGTGTGACTGTGGCTTCCCCCTAAGCCAAGATTGTTGCTGTGGTTGTGATTTCCATTCAAGCCAAGATTACTGCTGTGGCTATGGCCAATACTTATGCCGAGGTTGACATTATGGCCGTGACTTGCCCCTATTCCCAGGTTCGTTGCATGTTTCTGAATTCCACCTACAGCAAGATTGTTGCTGTGACTGCCACCAAAAAGATTGCTGCCATGACTGGAGCTTAAGCCAATATTCGTGCCATGACTGGAGCTTAATCCAATATTCGTGCCATGACTGGAGCTTAATCCAATATTCGTGCCATGACTGGAGCTTAAGCCAATATTCGTGCTATGGCTGTGACTGCTTCCTAGGCCCAGATTACTGCTCTGGTTGTGACTGCTGCCTACACAAAGGCTTTTGCTGTTATTGGCACTGAGTCCCAGGCTGTTGCTGTGATTAACGCTTATTCCAACGCTTTTTGAGAAGCTATGGGAGGCGTTTAGACCTACGCTGTTAGTATGACTGTGACTGCTGCCTAGACGAACCGTATTGGTATGGTTATGACTGCTACTTATTCCTTGGTTGGTGGTATGATTATGACTGCCTAGGCCCAGACTGCTGGTGTGACTGTGTCCTTGGATCAGGTTGTGGCTGAAGTTATGTCCAAGGCTGTGGTTCTGGCTTTGGCTGTGATTGCGACTGGCACTGAGATGGCTGTGAGGACCATGGTTGGCTGGCGGTGGTGGGCCCCTCGGTATGAACTGCAGCGACACCGTGCTCAAAGATTGGAAACTTATTTGTCCCGGGTTTAAATGAGGAGCCGGGCTTGACATAGTAAGTGATGTTGGTATATTCAGAGTCATATCGATTCCTGTAGGTTGTGGTGGCATCCCATGATTGGCACATGTGTGTGAGTAAGGACTATTTGTATTGCTTCCACTTCTAAGTCCTAGCATTTTAATTTCATGATATAAATCTTTTAAAAATTGTATTAGCCAAACGTTGAACCATTCCCAGAACAAAGGAGGCACTATCATCGGATCCGACATTCAATTGACCATTTCTGTAGTAATCAATATCCGCCCCATAGGGCATCCACCTACAACACCATCCACCTACAACACAATCCAGCCGCGAATCTGCTTATACCGTAAACGCGTATAGTAAGTTACGTGAACACACCACAAAACAAATCACTAGGTGAAATCTGAGGTTTCATTTCAAATCACGCGAAAAGCGCTTATATTTGCGCCCTGAACTCACTATTTCAGTAGTAATTCAACGCAGCACAGAGAAAATCGATAAGCAAACCGCGCGCTCCATTCTACATCTTACGCTCCGCACTTGAGTCAGCTTAATGTGTGCACAGTGATAACTTCACCTTTTTAAACCGAACTATCACTGTCAGGTAACGTTTATACACATTATTTTATAAAGTTCTAGCTATTGGCCATACAATATTAGAATCAAAACCAGAATAATGCTTTAAGACCGCACACACCCCCGCAGACGGTTTAGTAAAGTGTGGAGGCTAAAGAAAGAGATGAAAGTACATCATCGACACGCTTCTTTTGGGGCGTGTCTTTTGCCCCTGCACCAAAACAAAATACGAACGATAGCATAGCTACGGCAGGGCTGTATTTCTGCGGGAACACTTTTAACGCTACTGCTGGTTGACGTGTTTCATTCCAATAGCAGCAATGTATTACGAACAAAAAAATATCAAAATGTATCGTGGTAGTCATGAAAAGTAAGGGTTGAAATGGAACACACGAGGGTTGCTAGAGCATAATAGGCGACAGACGAATACATCCCTTTTGGAAATCGATTCCTACGTCTCGTGTACTATGATGGCGATTATTCGGTCTTAAGAGGTTAGGTAATTTCTGCGTATGTTTATAGAACTAGAAGCTTCTCGAGACATTATTTTAGAATCGAGACAGGGCTATTGGAGATGGAGAAGTATATTTTGCCAATCTTTTTTCTTAGGAAAAGCTTTTTTGTTAGGTAAAGTTATCAAAGGTCTGAAAAGCAAAACTTTTCAACGTTTATATTATGCTAAATACCAATGAAAACCAGTTTTTGAGTGTGGTCATTTTAATAAATCGTGATCATATATTAATATTATAATCAAAACATGTAGAGCAACGTGTTTTTTTATACAAAGCCGTTTAACACTTTTATGAGTTTTTTTATAACAAGAGGGACGAACTTAGAATTGGTTACAGTAAAATTTTCCAATTTATTTCTATTACTTATTTGATTGTAATTTTCTTCGTTAATAAAGGTTATCTTACTCCCAAAAAAATTAATACCTGTCTTGTGATTTAAGGATCGTAGTATATTGTTCATAGTTTTTACTAAAAACTATGCACAATATACTACGATTACGATACGATTTAGGATTAAGATAACCTTTATTAACGAAGAAAATTACAATCAAATAATAGAAATAAATTGGAACTAGTATTTACAATTGAAACAATTGAGCTATCTGCAGACTGTTGAAAACAAACTACAGGTAGCTCAACTCCCTATCAATACCAGTCGGAAGCGTCCCCACCAAGAAACTGGCCCATGTAGCCCAACTTAAACAATAGGCAATTTTTTTAGGGTTTCGCCTCCGATTAAGAATTTAGGAAGGGTTTAATAATTTACACATCACGTCCACCGAGAAACTAAAACATAGATAAAAAGTCCGCCGATGCAATGTTGTCTATTTTTGTCAAAATAGTGATTGAATTTGCGATATTGTCATGGTTTGTAAAATATGAAAATTAAACAGAATGTTTTTTTCCAGCAAAGAAACGAAATAATAAAATGAATTGTTATAGGTACATTCTATGGATAATATATTAGGTAATGCTTCGTGTGTAAGAAAGAAGTCACAGATATATTTGCTTTTTCTATGCAAATGTTTTTTCCGTTCACTGATGTGTCCTATAGTAAGGTAGGTTACCCTACCTACGACGCTCACGAAGTTACGGGTAATAACTAGTATTATATTAAGCAAAAAATTGGGTTAGGAAGTCGTTTAAGTCCGGAACACTTCGAAAGCACGATCTAATTTTTCTAGTAGCGACATCTAGTTATAATGAGGGATATTCGATTTGAAAATAACGTAGTTCCAAATATCTCGTTAGAGGGCAGGGCGTTAAATGGCAATTAGGGTATGTCAATGAAAGGAAAAACTTTTTCAAGTTTCTAGTCAGTGTTGCCAATTTAGCACTTTTTATGCTAAATTTGGCAGATTTTTTGTCAGTTAATATATGATTTGTAAATCATACAGTATTAATTTCGATTCTCACGTGGCTCAAGAGACTACTCTTGAGAAAAGACAACTTTTAACATACCTTGACAACCGATGTGGCGCGGCGGGCGAAGGTCTGCGGTGCAGAAGGTTGTGAGTTCGATTCCCGAATTGAGACAAATGTTTGTACGTATCTACAGATATTAGTTCTAGATGTTTTGGTCGTTTCTATGTATAATAAAAAATATCTATATGTTATGTATTATATTATGTATATCAGTCATCTAGTACCCATAACGCAAGCTCTGCTTAGCTTGAGGCTAGATGATGCTGTGTGGATTATTGTCCAGCAATATTTTTTTTATTTATTATTATTTTATTTATAGAAATTCAATAATGTCCCAAAGATTTCTATTTCGGCGGGACTTGAACCAGCGTTGTCGATGTACGAGTACACGGATGCGCTAACCAACTACGCGCTAGAGCTAGAGCTCTTTTTTTACTAATTTATTACAACTGCTACAAACCTATTTAGCACAACCTTCTACAAACATTTTAGCAACCTGACCATGTGGCAGCATCCTTTTAGGTTTAGGCCAGGGGATGCAGTGTCGACGTAGCGATCGTAAAGTCCACTTCACACTATCCACTTGAGAATTTAAAAGTGATGATATTCTGTGATAACTTTTAGTGTAGTGTTGAGCTTGTGAGTAATAGTTTAATTGGTGTTCAGTGTAGAAGGGCGTAATTTAGATTTCGATATTTATGGTTGTTTTTTGTTTTACTTAGGTAGGTAGGTACCTATTCAATGTACTAGGTATCTATTTAAGTACTATGCTTTTATTTATTTTAGTTCGGCAGATGATAGTTGTCGGCGACGACGTCCTACCATTACTCAACTCGAGACGCTATGGGAGCTTTTGAACTCCTGCAAAGAAATAGCGACAGGCCCCAAAGATAAATCTGTAGATTTTTCGGTTTTGGCGAATGCGGTTTTAGTTCTTCCAAAAAATTACGCACCAATTCTTTCAACAACCGGTACCTACCGATTGCTGAATTGGGCGTCGCTCATAGAAAATGGATTGCACTCATGTCGGAGCCGTTTTCTCTGTAATTTCATATTTTGTATTCTCCTGCGAAAAGTCACTCTCGCAAGAACTTAAAACATTAGTGAATCTTCACTCATTTTATGGAGGTACGAGTACCTATAATTGCCAATAACAATATTTTTTACAACCAAACATACAAAAGAATTCACATAAAGCTCAATTGTCTCAACGTAAATAGAATGGTTTGATTAGACAGATAAAACATGGATAGAAATGTCAAATGGGCACTCTTATTTCCAGCCAATTTTCGTTCAGAAGTCGTCCAAGTGTCACGTTACCGCTGACTGGCTGGTATTACAAGTTCATATTATAAAAATGGCGGGCACTTTAAAACAATTCAGTATCCTAACCGC